>CM051262.1:20928086-21245586 GCA_027921565.1 Artemia sinica
CAAGTTCGGCATTAGACAAGTTTCTGGCAGATTCACCACCCCTATTGATTTATCACTATTTCTAGTGATTTTTTATATTGCCTAAGCACCAAAATCACTAAATTAGCACATAAGACACTAGATTATTGAAGAAAATTATTAAGTTAATCATAAAATCACTAAAATCTAGTGATTTTTAGTTTCACTGGGTGGCAACCCAGGTTTCTGGTGAAACAGTAGAAGCAGTTTGGTATAAGATATTTTTCTGATGAAAAAATTGAAGGTACCTATCTCTTATACCTACCGAACTCAAGAAGTGAAGTTAGGTTAATCCTATGAAATATACCTAAGTATGGTGAAAATCAAATACTTTAGTAACAAAAATTATGGTAACTACAATAGAGAATTATGGAAATCATGCCCCCCAGAACGCATTACATTAACTGGTTAATACCTAACCAAAATACCAACTAAAATATTTAATTAAAATATACCTACATCATAGTGTATATATACTTTCCCACGCTAAGCTGAAAGAAAATACAGAAGCAAACTGGTTCTGTCAGACAAAGAACCTGAGTGTGGTGGGTATAAGAGATAAATACCAAATTGTACATTAAGCATTTGCTGTTTCTGAATTTCAGGATTAAAAACTAATACTGAAAAAAAAGTTTGTTTTCAACGGAGGTGCAAGCTAAATATTTGTTGTACTAACAGTTCATTATACTAACAGAGCATTCAGCACAAGCATAAAATATGGTAATACAACTGGTTGGGTATAGGGCTAGCGGAATACAAGTGATTGTCAAACCCAGCTATCATGCCCAACTGACGGAATATCACCTTTGGCTGTATATAAATTGACCCAAGAAAGTGTACAGTTGATGTTTTCTATGAACGCAAAAGCTGGAATGTCAAAAACAGTTTTACAATTTTATTCAAATTACAATTGCTCTGTCACAACCTAAAATTTCAACAGTGAAATTTAATAACAAGTCTCTAAATAGATTTTAGTTACAGAAATTTATAGTTTCCTGTATCCAGGGGGAGGAAGGGGGGATTAAACCCTCTCCCCCCCCCAAACAAAATGATTGTCTGACTGGTAAAAGTGTAACAAAAATGGACATAAAAAAAATTTTGTATGCATTTTTTTAGGTTTTTTGTGTAACCCCCCCCCTCCTCCAAATTAAAAAAAAAATCCTGGGTTTGGCTTTGAGATACAACTATCCAGCTTAAACTAGATAAACGTTTAATAAAGCCTTGAATATGAAAGCTGAGAAAATATGAAAGAAAGAGAATGAAAATCTGACAACATTGATCATTGATCTAAGAAAAAGATAGAAAGAAAGAAAATGAATCTCCAGGAAGTTTTCAAAACAAAAGGCAATGAATCACAAGGTTGCAGTAGGAGAATTTAGAACAAGAATTAAAATGTGTAAATAAATAGAATGCATGAATTCATTGTATTGTATTTCATTGTCACATTAGTATTTGTTGTAATTGTATTCCTTAATTCCTCTTGAGACTAGCACCTTCCAGTTGTAAAAAAGGCTATATTGATGCCCAAACTATCAATTCAAAATCACCCATTAACAGTACCTTTCTGTAAGCAAAAAAAAAAATTAAAAGTCAAAATATTTAAATTGACAAGAAAAAAGCAATAATCAAAATATACTTTATATATAAACAAATTTAAAACTCTACCCGGCAGAGAGCAGAGAGGTTTAATACAAGAGCAACTGGAGATCAATAATAAGTTACACTGGAATCTTCAGACTAAAATAAAACAAGTCATGTAAGCAAATTTCAGGACCCTTTAGAGAGAGGAGTGGAGGTAGGTACTTCAAAATACCTTCCCAGGACATATTTTAGCCTGTAGACCCATCTCTGAAAGTTTCATTTTCATAACCTAGCCCCTTTCCAAGATAGCGAAAAGTGGCTAAAGTAGAATTTTACCAAATTTTTCCTTTGTTTTTGCAAGCTAAGGCCTGTACAGTTGAAAGATGTTGCTTTGTCTGTTGTCTAACAGCTTCATGCAAGTGTAAATTGCCCTCGGTTAAATTTAATCAAAGTTCAGATATTAGATTAATGAAATCATTGTCAACACCATGTTTGAGTATGGCCTTTCTGAGTGGGGGGGGATTTGAAGTGCCTAAAACGGAAAATAAATGGCGTTGTTCATGTAGTTTCTTCAATGTCATGATGGCAACAGCAGTATATGCGTATTAAACTGAGAATGCACATTCATTTGTATTTTTTCAGTAAAGTTACAATTTTGTTCTAGCCTTGGGAAGGCATAAGGGTTTTGAGCCCAACTTATGTTAATTTCTGCTAGTTTTGAGTTTGACTCGGTTATTTATTGTAATTTCTGTTCGTTTTGGGTTTCATTTATTTATCGATGCTGCTTTGTGGTAGTTTCATGCTTGGTAGATTATTTGATTTATTTTTGCTCATTTTTGTTTAATGGACTTATTTACTTTTCTTTGAAAAACTTATTTTGTGGAAATTTTTTTAAATTAATTTCTGTTCGTTTTATATTGACATAGTCTTTTCAGGGAAAAAGAAAATAATACTTTAAAACTTGATACCATTGCAAAACTTGATACCATTTGTAAAAAAATCTGTTTACTTTCTTTGATAGCTTGGATACACTTACGCTATTTTGATTTGGTTAAATTTTAAGAGCAGAAGTAGCCCCAAAGTTTGAACATAATACCCTCAGTCGTTCTTGGGATACTGCTGAGATGCCTTATTGTGAATTCGCATTAACACACTGTTGCCCTCCAATTACTTTCGACTATTAAAAAGGGCATCATCCCTGTTTATTTTCAATCGAATGAACCCTTTTCGAAGTTCCCAAGACAACTCCTTCGATACGAAGTGCCCTGGTCTAAACAACAACAAAAAATATTACAATTTTTTTTCATCTTTACTATAAAAATTTTTTTTACTTTACTATACCACATCGATCTTTAACATAAAAATGTCAAGCCTTCCAATCACTTTCGACTATTATGTAAACTTTGGAAATAGGTTTTTCTTGCTTAAAACCAATAATTAAGATTCTAAATATATGTTGGAGATTCGTATGTGTAATTCTTCCCATGGTCATTTGAACCCAGAATAAACTTTATCTAAAATGCAAACATTGCAAATTGTCAACAATCAACAACCCCTTTTCTGAGAAATTCTCTTTATCAGATGTTTACAGTTCTGTCAAATGGCCAGATGTGTATCCGAATGTGGGTACCAATTTGGATTAGTTAAGTCAGTTCGAACTCTGTATCTGTCCTCGTCATATGTACCTTCACTGTATTATATGTATAAATAAACGTTTTATACTCTAAACACAGACTATGTGATGGTTAGAGGTTCTAGGCATCCTCCACCGGTAAAACCCAGATAATAGGCCAACGCTACCATAAGGCCCTAAAGAGAAGAAGTCTCACTGTACAGAGAAATAGACAATTCAGAGAGAAGTGAACAAAGAAAAGTTTACAAAGTGGTGCAGCGGTTTTCGCCGGAAAGGATTGCAGTTAACATTTTCTTTTGAGGCCCGTCACCTACAAGATTGCAGTAAACATTTTATTTTGAGGCCCATTACCTACAGTGTCGTCGTTCCAGCTTCAGTTCCAGGTTCCAGTTCAGTTCCAGCTTCAGTTCCAGCTTCAGTTCCAGGTTCCAGCTCCAGTCCCAGGTTCCAGCTTCAGTTCCAGGTTCCAGCTTCAGTTCCAGGTTCCAGGTTCCCGCTTCAATTTAAGGTTCCCGCTCCAGATTTCAGTTTTGAAAAAAAGTGAAGAACGTCGAAGGACAATTTACGAAAGTAAGTCATGCATTTTAAGTTCGCACGCGAGTAGGAAATCTGTTAGGAGTGTTGAATAACGATTTTTCCTTGGTTTTAGAGCGTTGACTTAATTAATTTGTTTTACTAATATTTTTTTTCTCTTTTAAAATGAGCGCAATTCCAATTTTAGATCCTTCAGATCCTGAATTTGACAAATATTGCTTCATCCTTTTTCAAAGAAATAAGAAGTAAAGGTTTAAATATCCCTTTGAATTTTGATTCCTCAAGTCGGGATTATAATCCCACTTTAATCGTAAAATTTTTTTTACTACTGTGGGTAATTTAATGGCCAAAGAAAATGCCACGGAAAGAAGTAGTGTAAATATGGGGGATAATTCTGAGGATGATATAACAGATAAACCTATTGAGGATAAGAGCAATGAGAATTTGAATCAAAGAGTAATTGGGTCAGTAATGGATCCCCTGGGAAATATTCCAATTCTTGAAAATGCAAAATTTATAAAACCTTTTTTTAGCCAATTGAGAAGGGTAAAAACATTGCTAGGCTGGTCAGACTCGCAGGTGATGAAGCAGTACCGCTTAGAGTAACAGGGCCATTGCTTAATTTTTTTGAGGATAGAGATTCCTCCAATATTATAAATTTAGAGGAACTTGAAAAGGAAATGACGCAGGCATATTTACCAGGAAAGACAGCTGGAAAGAAATTCAAAGATTTAGCTGAATTGAGGCAATTATCCAATGAAACAGTGTATCAGTTTTATAAGAGGGTGGAGATTGCCACAAAATCATATCGATCGGGGTATGGCGGATTAGTAGGTTTTTCTGATAGTATAGGCCTGAATTGTTTTATTGAAAGTTCGAGACTAAATATTAAGAGATATTTACTAGAACACCAGGATGATTATAATTCCCTCTCTGAAGCGTATAAGATAGCGCAGCGTTTTGAAGCTATTGAAAATGCAATTGGTGAAGAAAAGCAGGAATTTTTTCAGCAACCGTAGATGCTGAATTTCGTTGGACAGGACAGAATGAAGAACTCCGTCAGAACTGGCCTGACGTAAAACGTGACCAGGGGGATAGGTAGATTTTTTTTAGTGCAGGATGTAGGGGTCATATTAGGAATTTAAGCAGAAATTTTAGGAAAAAAAAATTATGACGAGAAGCTGAGAATTTTTTATAAGGCATTGATCTAGAAAGGTATGTTATCAAGAGAAACAAGAAATTTATTAGGAATCAACGTAATGAGGCGTTGTGTCGAAAGAGATGAGGCTGGTGAAGGGGCGGACGACGGTCGACCGACGGACCAGCGGTTAACGGGTTTCAGAGGATCCTGAGAAAGGAAGGTCTGAGCGGTTAACGGGTTCAGAGGATCCTGGGAAAGGAAGGTCTGAGCTCCCATGGGCGAAGAGAGAGGTAGGCGGTGGATCACCGAACCTCGAAAACCCTGCAGGTTTCGTACCATGGAAAATAGTCGACAGGGCGGAAAAGAGCGTGCCAGAAGTCGACAGGGCGGAAAAGAGTTCCGTGCCAGAAAGGAAAATAGTCGACAGGGCGGAAAAGAGTTCCGTGCCAGGAGTCGACAGGGCGGGAAAGAGTTCCGTGCCAGAGAGGAAAATAGTCGACAGGGCGGAAAAGAGTTCCGTGCCAGGGGGAGTAACAAATAATAATTTTGTGTCTTGGCTGTTGAAAATTTTTGACGGTCTGTTTCTAAAGGAAGGTGTTCTTTATTGTTATCCGCTAGGAGGCGTTGGCAAGGACAAAGGGTACCCTAGAACAGCTAAAATAGTCTTGCCAAGTGTCCTAGTAGATTCGGCAATAAAACTGGCTCATGATCACTTACTCATTGGTGGTCACATGTCTATGGAGAAGACAGTATCTTTGTATTTGATAGAATGAGTGCAAAAGTTCGAGAGTATTGCGAGAACTGTAATTTGTGCTTGCGTAGGAATAAAATGCATCAGAACGTCAAACCTACGTTAGGAAAAAATGAAGAGCCGAAATACCCATTCCGTGTGTTCTCGGTGGACTCTGCTGGTCCCATGGGGGGCGCATTATGTGGGCCTACTGAAAACGGAAATTTTCATATTTTAGTTGGCGTTGACCATTTTTCAAAATTTTGTATCCTGAAAGCTGTGCCGAAGATAACAGCAGAAGCTATGTGTAATTTTCTTTGCGAGTCAGTGATAGCATAATTTGGTCTTTTTGAAGTTTTGATCACTGATTCCCATCAGTCTTTCCGTTCAAATCTCATTTCACAGATGTGTGAAATTAAAAATTAAACATAATTTTTCGTCAAGTTATAATCCTCAATCGAATGGGTTATGTGAGAATCGTGTGAAGGTAACAAAATCCGTATTAAAAGCTTATTGTCAGGATCATCCCAATTCTTGGGATACTTATTTGCCTTTCATTCAGAATGTATTAAACTCTACTATTTCTTCCACAACTAAATATTCACCGCATCACGTAATTTTTGGTAGGCAGCCTCTTTCATTTTTGGATATTCAACTATCATTGCCTTCAATTGACTATTTTGACAATTATGAGGATTATATGTTTAATTTAGTTAGGAATTTATTCACGATTTACAGGATTTGTGATGAACAAATAGGAAAACAGAGAAAATCTCAAAGATTACAATATAATAAAAATGCTGTAGTACTACCAGTTTTTCGAGAAGGGGACTTAGTTTATGTCCAAGATAAAGCCCAGAATCCAAGGGAAATCAAGGGTTTAAAGCTTAAATTTCGTGGACCATATATAATTTTAAAAGTTTTAAAAGATTCCCTATTCTTGGTACAAGAACTTTCAGGGAATTCTGTAAGAAGAACAGTAAACGGTCGTCTGATAAAGCCTGTAAAGGATTCAGAAACTTTCTTACGTTTAAATCCTATTTTTCAGGAGAAAATTGATATGATTAATAAATCTAATATTGCTAATAGTAAAGTAAAATCTAAAGACGAAGAGAAAAGCAGCAACGGTTATAGCTTACGTCAACGTCCGGGTGAGAAACTTTTGGTTGTTCAAAATTGTCTTGAGCAACCAGTAATAACAAATAAATCAATATCGGAGGAATCAAGAATCGTAGAATTGGAGTTAGAGAATTGTGGGCATAGGAGAATCGATTCAACATCATCTGTATACCAGCTTCCAGTGGAGACTCCAGTAGTAACTTCAGAAATAATGGAGGATAGCTCCGTTTCTAGCGAACAACATGAGGTTCAAATGGAGCCTAGTCTAGTTAGTGTAGAAGTAGATCAAGGGGAAATAGAGGTTAAGGCAGGCTCGAGTGGAGAATCAAGTAGTCTTAGGAGAAGCAATAGGAAAACAAGAAATAAACCTCCAGGTTATTATAGAGAGTATTGAAATAATTATAGAGATAAGTAGAGTAAGATGATTGTAGAGATTAGTATGTTATTGCAGTACAAACGGTGTTGGGAATTGATGTTAAGTCAAAATGAGGATGTAGCTGGTTTTTTATGCTGATTAACTAGACAGGAGAAATGCTTTCTTTGAAATAGGAAAAATAGAAAGATAAAAATGACAAGCGAAAGATGTTTGACCAACCTTTTTCAAATGATGTATTTACTTCCTTTTGATATCTTATGGATAGTAAAATAACCGAATAATTTGAAAAAAAAAGAATTAAAGCTTTGGTAAAAGGTAAGTAAAAGAAAATCTTATTGTGTTTCTGTCGAAGATTATCATTTTCGTTCTAGTGTTCTGTTCAAATTTAAATTCTTTTAAAAGATATTCTGACGATGTGCAAATCTTATATTAGGTGTAGCTATGCGAATTTTATGCGAACTTAGCATGACAATATAAAGTGAAATGAAAGTGCCAATTGGAAAAATATTTTCTTGTGTCTTGTTGATTCAGTTTTAGTGTCAGTATTTTATTTTATGTTTTTTTAAGTGTACCTTTGTTTGAGGATAGAAAATCGTTTTTTTTTTGGAAAAAAAAAGATTTTGAAAACCCCGGGGAAAATCTGTAAACTTTGGAAATAGGTTTTTCTTGCTTAAAACCAATAATTAAGATTCTAAATATATGTCGGAGATTCGTATGTGTAATTCTTCCCATGGTCATTTGAACCCAGAATAAACTTTATCTAAAATGCAAACATTGCAAATTGTCAACAATCAACAACCCCTTTTCTTAGAAATTCTCTTTATCAGATGTTTACAGTTCTGTCAAATGGCCAGATGTGTATCCGAATGTGGGTACCAATTTGGATTAGTTAAGTCAGTTCGAATTCTGTATCTGTCCTCGTCATATGTACATTCACTGTATTATATGTATAAATAAACGTTTTATACTCTAAACACAGACTATGTGATGGTTAGAGGTTCTAGGCATCCTCCACCGGTAGAACCCAGATAATAGGCCAACGCTACCATAAGGCCCTAAAGAGAAGAAGTCTCACTGTACAGAGAAATAGACAATTCAGAGAGAAGTGAACAAAGAAAAGTTTACAATTAAAAAGGGCACAAGGCCTTTCGATTTCCAATCGAATGCGCCCTTTTTGAAACGACAACGCTTTTTGTAAGCATCTTATATGCCCCCATGGCATAAATTACAACCCTTACCCTAAGGGCTGTTAGGGGTGTTGTCATCCTCTAGGACCTAATTTTCAGAAATTTCAACTACGTTAAACAAAATGGCTATCTTAGAATTTTGATTGGATGTGTTTGGGGAAATGGTGAGCGTGAAAAAAGTGTTAGTCGCTCTCCAATCACTTTCGTGTTTGTGAGTGTGTTGTTTTTGCGTGTGTGTTTGTGTTTGTTTGTGTGTATGTGTTTTGTGTGGTGTGCTTTGTGTTTGCATGTGTTTTCGTGTGTATGTGTGGGTTTTTGTGTGTGTGTTTTTGTGTGTGTGTGTGTTTGTGTGGGTTTGTGTGTGTTCGTGTGTGATTGTATTTGTGAGTGTGTGTGTTGTTTTTGTGTTTTTTGTTTGTGTGTGTGTGTGTGTTTGTGTGTGCGTTTTTGTGTGGTGTGTTTTGTGTTTGCATGTGTTTTCGTGTGTGTTTGTGGGTTTTTGTGTGTATGTGTCTGTGTTTTTGTGCGTGTGCTTCTTTTTTTGTGTGTGAGTGTGTTTTCGTGTGTGTGTGTGTGTGTTTGTGAGTGTGTGTTTGTCAGTGTGTGTCTGTATGTTTGTGTGTGTTTTCGTGTGTGTGTTAGTTTTTGTGCGTGTGTTTTTTGTGTGTCTGTGTTTTGTCTGTGTCTGTGTTTTGTCTGTGTCTGTGTGTTTTGTGTGTGTGTATGTTTTGTGTGTGTGTTTTTGTGTCTGTGTGTGTGTTTGTGTGTGTGTGTGTTTTAGTTTGTGCGTGTGTTTTTGTGCATGTGTTGTTGTGTGTGTTTGTGTGTGTGTCTGTTTTTTTTGTGTGTCTGTTTTTTTGTGTGTCTGTTTTCTTTGTGTGTTTCTGTTTGTGTTTTTGTGTGTGTTTCAGTATGTGTGTGTGTTTTTATGTTTGTGTGTGTGTGTTTTGTGTTTGTGTGTTTTTTTTGTGTTTCTGTTTGTGTTTTTGTGTGTGTTTCAGTATGTGTGTGTGTTTTTATGTTTGTGTGTGTGTTTTTGTGTTTGTGTTTTTTTTTTGTGTGTGTGTTTTTTTTGTTTTGTGTGTGTGTGTGTGTGTGTGTGTGTGTGTGTGTGTGTGTGTGTGTGTGTGTATGTGTGTATGTGTGTGTGTGTGTGTGTGTGTGTGTGTGTGTGTGTGTGTGTGTGTATGTGTGTTTGTGTGTGTGTGTGTGTGTGTGTGTGTGTGTTTGTGTCTGTGTGTGTGTGTGTGTGTGTGTGTGTTTGTGTGTGTGTGTGTGTGTGTGTGTGTGTGTGTGTGTGTGTGTGTGTGTTTGTGGTAGATGAAAGTCGTATTATAACATCAGAGAAGGAGAAAAGAGGAAAAATAGTAATGTTAGTGACAAGCAGCTAGAGGTCAAAGAGGGTTGGGTTCAGCAGAAGGCCTTACTGAACATCCGGGGTGCAGCGGTAGTTAGCAACCTAGCGGTAGCTAGCGGCAGCTAGGAAACTTTCTGTCCCTTGTCTTGAACAGCAAGGGAAATATATTGTTTTGAAAATCAAGAAAAGTGGCAGCTACAACAACATTCTGCCTAAACGGGATATTTTTTTCTTTTTTTTTCTTTTTTCTTTTCCACAGATAGCTTGGCACTAGAACATGGTCGTACAGGGTTGTTCAATAGCTCTTTTTAAAGGAAATTAATTGGGTTAAAAATCTATAGTAACTAAAATAAATTATTTCTAAAAGAGAATAAATTTTTCCACCAAAAACTGCAATTTTGATGTCTTTTCACACTGCAGTCTTTCAAACATAATCGTATACCAGCGGTAAGATTTGAACCCACGCCTCCGAGGAGACTGGTGGCTAACACCAGTGTCTTGGACCACTCGGCCAGGCTGCCTCTCATAATTTGGGTTGCAGCAGTAGCTAGCAACCTAGTAAGAGACGATCAGTCCCATGCTAATATAATAAAGAACTACCTCATATCTATACTAAATTTTATACGCCACTGAACTATAGTATAGGTTAGTAATTCCACAGATAGCTTGGCACTAGAACATCGTAGAGAGTTGTTCAATGGCTCAATTTAAAGGAAATTAATGGGGTTAAAAATATTATATTAAAAGATGATCATTAGAAGAACAAACTATTGCATACATTGGACTTAGTTAGCTCCCTTATTCTTTGAGAGTCGTCTCTTACTATTCCAAAGAAGAAAAAGCCGTAGGCTTTTTCCTGTTTGTAATCAGGGTTTACATAATCTGGGTTGTCAATCCGGTTTGCATTACATCGTAACAAGAGTTGTTCAATGGATCATTTTAAAGTAAATTAATCCGGGTTGCAGCGGTAGCAGCAACCTAGTAAGAGACGATCAACTCCAATGTTAAGAAATATAAACCCCCCAACTCCTAAAAAAAGAGTCAGATCAAAACAAAAAGTACACCATTAGAACCGCCTTGTCCGAATTGACAGATAAAGGCCAGACTTAAATAGCAGGGGTAGCTAAAGGCCAGATCTAACATTGACAGAGCAAGGCAATATTTTAATAGCAGAGAAAGAGAACGGATAAACGGAAGCACTGTTAGCAACAAAGAGACTACAGGTTGAGGATGGTCAAAGTTCTTCAGAGGCAGTATAAGGCCGGACTTTAACAATAGCAGAGAAGGGCCACATATAAATACATAAAAAAGACAATGGATGAACGGAAGCAAGAATAGTGACAAAGAAACTAGAGGCCAATGAAGTTTAGGGTTTGGCAGAGGAGGTGAAATGCTATATATTAATATTGGTAGAGGAAGGCCATGTTTTAGTAGCGTAGATAGTCAAGGTTCAGCAGAGACAGCAAAAAAATAGATTTTAATATTGAGAGAGCAAGGACATATTTTCATAGCCGAAAAGGAGAACGAATGAACAGAGGCAGCCTTAGCAACAAAGAGACGAAAGGTCGAGGGTGGTTAGGGTTCATCGGAGGCAGTACAAGGCTAACACTATAAAAATGGCAGAGGAAGGCCATATTTTACTATAGGAAAAGGACAACGGATGAACGAAGGAAGTGCTAATGACCAAGAGAATATAAGTGATTTTACAGACACTAAGGAAGCCATTATTGCTGAAATTGAGCACCTACAAAAGTGACTTAGAGTCGCTTTAAAAGAGCTCAATCACTTCAGAGAAGAAAAGAAAATTAGGCTTTTGCATACATCATGGCAGTATTTTCAGTATGACGTCATCTTAGTTATAAATCCATTAAAATTGTATAAACATCATAGTCACGCATAGAGAGTAACACCACTTCTTATATAAACGTCATAGCTGGGCAACTAACATGACGTCATTTTCAATATATAAATTGTGATTCCCCATGCAAAATCAATAACTTGAAAAAAAGTATTCAACATGATAACTACAAATCTTGCAATTGGGGCTTCAGTTACATTTGCTAAGGAAGAAAAGGAAGAAACCATTCAACTGGCTGAAGCATCTTTTCACCAAGTATCACACTCCAAAATTCTGGATAATCTGGCAATACACGTCAATCCCATTGCTGATGTACCTATGCCTATTGTTGTCGTCAACCCCATTCAAGTACCTGAAACATTTGTTTCTGCACCAGAGGTATCAATTCCAACAACACAAAGAACTGATGTTAAACCAGATATAGAAGAAGAGAAAGAATTCAACATCTCAGATAGCTCCCCGCCTGAAATTAGTCACAAAGAGTTTGGGTCTAGGAGAGTTAGTGAAGGACTAGACTTTAATCATGTCAGATTAAGGCCATATTTTAATGCAGAAAACAGACAACGGATGAACAGAGGCAAGATTAGTGACAAAGATAATAGAGGTCAACAAAGATCAGGTTTTACCAGAGGCAGTGGCATGCTAGATTTTAATTCTGTTAGAGGAAAGCCATATTTTAATATCGGAGAAGGAGAACGGATGAACAGAAGCAGCGTTAGTGACAATGAGACTGAAAGAAAGTCAGAACTTAGCAAGGGCAGCAAATGGCTCGACTTTAACATTGACAGAGCAAGGCGATATTTCAATGGCAAAGAAGGAGAACGGATGAACAGAAGCAGTGTTAGCGACAAAGGAACTAGAGGTCAAAGATGGTCAAGGTTTAACAGAAGCAGCATAAGGCCAGACTTTAACAATGGGAGAGAAAGCTCATATTTAAATATAGAAAAAGGAGAAGGTATGAACGGTGGCAGGCTTAGCGATAAAGAGACTAGAGGCCAAGGAATGCTAGACGGAAGACGTATGAACAGAAGCAATGTTAGCGACAAAGAGACCAGTGGCCGAGGAGGGTCAAGGCTTAACAGGGTAGAGAAAGATTAGACTTTAAAAATGATAGAGCAAGGTCATATTTTAATAGCGGAGATGGTGAACGGATGAACAGAAGCAGTGTTAGCGACAAAGAGACTAGAGGTCGAGAAAGGTCAAGGTTTAGCAGAGACAGCATAAGACGTGACTTTAACAATGGGAGAGAAAGCTCATATTTAAATATAGAAAAAGGAGAACGTATGAACAGAAGTAGGCTTAGTGATAAAGAGACTAGAGGCCGAGGAGGGTCAAGGCTTAACAGAGGTAGAGAAAGACTAGACTTTAAAAATGATAGAGCAAGGTCATATTTTAATAGCGGAGATGGTGAACGGATGAACAGAAGCAGTGTTAGCGACAAAGAGACTAGAGGTCGAGAAAGGTCAAGGTTTAGCAGAGACAGCATAAGACGTGACTTTAACAATGGTAGAGACAGACAATATGTATATAGAGGAGAAGTTGAACGCATGAACGGAGACTGGCTTAGTGATAAAGAGATTAGAGGCCGAGAAAGGTCAGTGTTTCGCAGAGGAAGCGAAAAGCTAGATTCTAACTTTGACAGAGCACGGCCATATTCTAATAGCCAAAAAGGTGAACAGATGAACAGAGACAGTGTTAGCGACAAAGAGACTAGAGGTCGAGGGGGATCAGGATTCAGTATAGACAGTGCAAGGCTAGACTTTAGGAATAGCCAAGGAAGGCCATACATAGCCAAAAGACACTGTCTTTTGTCTATGAACGGAGACAGCATTAATGACCAAAAGAATACAAGTACATTCACAGTTAATAAGGAAGGCCTTAATGCTGATTTGCAACAGATCTTGAACCGCCTTAGAAACTTTTTGACAGAGCACAATCATTTCAGAGAAGAATTAGATAATGTCCTATTCAAATGTTATATGAAAATCAATCAATAATGAAAAAATTTCAAATTTCATAAAAAGGGATAAGGAATGGAAGTCGAAAAGGAGAGGAATTGAACGGAAGCAGCGATAATGACCATCATACTAAGGAAGCACTTACTGCTGAAATTGAACATCTCAAGAAGCGACTTGGAATCGCTTTGAAAGAGCGCAACCATTTACGCGAAGCACTGAAAATTTTCATAATCAATGCTACGTCCCGATGCTACGGCCCGTTTTCAAACAGTTACGCCCCGATTTGCACTCTTTGTCATGAATGCATCATTACCATGATACATGCGATAAAGAGAATGAATAAGACCGGGGAATATGATGATGACGAAAAGACCGGGGGGGGGGGGTTGATGTCTGCTGGTTTGCGGTCGTTGAATAGCATGGTCCTATGGCGGTCGTAGAATAACATGGTCCTATGGCAGTAGGCAAATAGCATGGAGATTCCTATGGCGGTACGTAAAGTATAACTTAGATCTCTACTCCCATCTTACAATGTTGAAAAAGGGGTCAGGTACCCAAGTGTCTTTTGGCTATGTATGATGACGTTAATGCGTGCTAGAAGCCTGGGAATAGACAAACCCAAGTACCAAATTGATTGATATCTCAAAATTGTGTGAGTTGGACGCCTGTATTACATACATAATGTTTATGACAAAACTCTTGTTTTTTCAAAGAATAGAAGACCGACACGAATGTACATCCGTAGAAATATACACTTGTTTGCAATCACAAACCTTGTAACCTTTTACCGTTAGTGTGACCTAATCTAGCAGAGGGTTAGTGGCGAGGCTTGTTATGAGGATGCGGTACCAAGGTTTGACTGTTAGATTTCTATCACACTAACTTTAAGAGGTGACAAGGTTTGTGAAGAATTGCAAATAAGTGTATTTTTCCACGGATGTACATATTTCCACGATGCCGATGCTTGCAAAATTATTTTGCAAGCCTTGGCATCGGCTGCCTGTCACAAACACAAAGGCTCTATTTGCAAATTTTCCAAGGGGAGTAGCCACCAATGAGAGGCATTGAAAATATTTGGATTGACTGTAAAAATTCAGCTGAAAAGACAATGAAATATTTCGTCCCTTTGTCAGCAAGCTTGTCAGTCACAGGGGTTTGCACCACAAGTCAAATTTCAATCGAGTTTAATAGTCAAACCTCAGAATCTCAATAGCTCTTGATGGTGTCTATTCCACTGTGAAAATTCACTAAAGAACCATTTGTCCTTTTGATGGTCAGCCGAGACTAAGGCTCGCAATATGGTTTTAGGATATCACATCTCCATAAATCACTGAAGTTCCAACTCTTTCAAGTCTTCTATCCTTCTTGAACCACTATAAATTCTAAGTTGGATTTTGGCTGTTTTTCCTTGATGTTGAGAAATCATATTAGGCTACACCCCAACTTCGACTAAATGTTTGGTGCGGTATAATATAAGAAAGAGTTGTTTCCATATCAGGGTTTTTACTCAGTTATCAAAGGCTCTTCACTTAGTTTTATGTAATTTGTCATTTATTCTGTTATATAAATTTTATGGAACCTTGTCCAATATCATTACTGTATTGAGTGACGGGACGATGAGGAACCCTTTAATGGTCCCTTTAAATGGTCCTTTATGGGTCTTTTATGTGGTCAACATTCATATCAAGTGAATTTTTCCAATTCTTGAAAGCTTCCTTTGCATGATTCGGCTTATGGAAGAAACATTTTAGATATTTTGTTTTATTCAATTAAACCTAGTGCTTGACCTTTCTGATGCATGGATAATCAAGTTTATATTAAGAGATTGTATGCAGCTATACTTTTTTAATGAATCGTCTCATTATGAAACACGTCAATTGAATAATAAGGAAGTGATTTTTATCACTTGACAATTGTTTCTCATTTTTTTTATATTAGTCAAGAAAGCTCATCGGCAACTTTGACATCTAATAGTCAATCTGTTGATAATTTAAAATAGTTGAATCATTTTCTATGAAATATACTCGGCGCTGGAAAATATTTTCTAAGGTATTTTTTCTCTTTGCTTAGTTAAAAAGCTTTTGTTCCTCAATCTTTGAAGGAAGGAAGGGTAATGCCTTTGTTTAGTTCTTTTCTTGATAATATATTTTTGCTAAGTGATGGGTTCTGAACATGAGGTCGCCTGGAAATTCCTGACAGGGCTTTCAGGAGCTTTGTTTTTAGCAAGAGTTATATGAGTATATTTCTCATTAAGTATTTTCCAAAATGTTTCAAACAATACCTTAGATGTTTATATAATTCTCCAATTGTTGGAGAATTATATAAAGTTATATTTCCCTCCTAAACAGTTTACTCATCCGAGATAGATCCTACCTACAAGCCTGGTTGTAGTTCCACAAATTGTTGCACATATCAAAACAATGCCAAAGTGTAATCAAGTTACACCAGAGGGGTAAAATTCTACTTTAGCCACTTTTGGCTATCTTGGAAAGGGGTTAGGTTATGAAAATGAAACTTTCAGGGATGGGTCTACAGGCTAAAATATGTCCCGGGAAGGTATTTTGAAGTACCTACTTCAACTCGTTCTCTCTCTATAGGGTCCTTAAATTTGCCTACATGACTTGTCTATACCTATAGAAATTTTAACAAAACAATATTTTACCTTAATTTTCAGTTATCAGATTCCTTCTCTCTGGCTTTAGTTTTGAAAATGCAATTCCTGTTGTTTGAGTTGAATTTTAAGCCAAATCAAGGTTTTTTTGTAAAATTTAGGAAATGTATTTACATATCTTTAAAACCTAATAAATTGGGATTGAGCAAAGTTGTAAAGCTGAAAACAATTTTGTTTCACTTCATTTATTTAGAAGATCTATTTTGCAGGGTTTTACTTTTATAACACAAAGATTTCTAAAGGTTATATGAGGTCAGGACACTCTAGAAGGAGAAGGAGTGTGCATAGGTACTTCAAAATATTTTCCCATGACATACTCAAGCCTGTAGACCCATCCTTGAAATTTTCCTTTTCCTAACCTAACCCCTATCTAAGAAAGCCAAAAGTAGCTAAAGTAGAATTTTAGCAAATTTTGTTGTATTGTTAAACCAGCTACAGATAAAGGAAGACAGATCGCCAAAGAGTATGCTTTTTGGCCTTCGATCTGTGACCAAACGGACGATTCCGTCGTCCCCGAACGGAATGGGAAGAGGTCGTAAGAAAGGACTTAAAAGAAATTACAAGCAGAATCTATTCTAAAAAGGACTATAATAGATGCTAAATATAAATACTGGAATAATTTTGCAAATAATCTCTCCAGAGAAACACTTGAGCCAATTATACATAAAGTCATTAGCCACAACTGTGGGAAAAAGACTTCCCCCAACCCACTCCTGTATGAGCTTATACATAATAATACCCATTATGACAATGATAATGAAAAAGACAAGCTATTTGCAACTCTTTTTGTTAATAAACTAACATCAAATAATCAAAGCAAAATATCCCCATTTCCTATGAACCCAAGTTACCAACCACGCCCAGGATCCGAATATATAACTAGCCCATTTTCAATCCTGGAAATGAATAATTCAATACATCATATTAGGACCAAAACTAGCGGCAGCAATGACAATGTACACCATACATGGATAAAGAAATCCACCCCTTCATACAAATAAGAACTACTTAATTGTTATAATCACGCTTGGGCTTCTTCTATGTTCCCCAATATATGGAAATATTTGTCCCTCCTACCAATCCTAAAGAAAAATAAACCCAAAGATAACCCTGAGTCCTATAGGCCCATAATGATTACTCCTGTGATGGGGAAAATAATGGAGAAAATGATCTATCACAGACTCCTCTGGTTTGTTGAAAAAAATAATATGATCCCTCACACTCAAACTGGATTCTGGAAACACCACTGCTCAACAGGAACTTTCATTTTGCTAACAAATGCAATAAATGAATCTTTCTAAAAAAATAATGTCCTAGTTGCAGCAATCCTAGATTTTGAAGGGGCATATGAGAATGTGAACCACCAAATCCTTTTAAAAGAACTTGCAAACCTTGGAGTACCCCCTAAGCTAGTATCTTTTATTAAATCCTTCATAGAAGTGCGAAGTTTCATCGTTTGTGTTGGTTCAGCCTCTTCACCCGAAAAGACAACAACCAAAGGCCTACCTCAGGGAGCAGTCTTCAGTTGCCTCCTGTTTGCCCTATATCTCTGGGACATGAACCTACCCCACACAAATCTACAATATGCTGACGATCTGGTGCCATGGTCATCTGGCAACACCTTTGAGATAGCACAGTCAAATCTGCAAAAGTCACTTTTCCAATTTGAAAAATTCTTCCAACATTCAGATTTACCCATTGCACCTACCAAGTCAAAAATAATCCAATTTCACCGAAAGGGAAACCATGTTAATGCAAAACTAATTCTAAATAAAACAACTATTCCAGAAGATAATCATATTAATTACCTAGGTCTCATGCTTGACCAAAAACTTAATTTCCACCTCCACATTTCAAACACAATGAAAAATGCTATAGAAAAACAAATATACTAAAAAGACTTCTTTCCACACCCTGGGGATATAAGGAGAAAACCTTACTTCAGTTTTATAAATCAAATATTAGACCCCATATTGACTATGGACTCAACGTCTATGGTGCATGTGCAAAGACCCAGATGCAAAAAATTGAAACAACACAAAATGATATAATACGTCTCACATTTAGTCTTAAGAAACCCACAAGCACCAAGTTTCTGCTTATGGAGAGTGGATTAACAACAATAAGGGAGAGACGTAGCTTTCTCTTGACAAAACACCTTACAAAAATTGAATCAAATAGCTCACACACACTACATAATTGGTTAAGAAATCCAGCCATGTATAGATGCATTGCAGATGAGTAATTCAGAAGAAGTTCCCCATACCAGCAAAGTCTATTGCACCCACTCTCCCCCAATCCCCTCCATGGAATTGGTGAAGTCCCATAATAAGTACTGAATTCTTAAAGTGGAACAAAGATTTAACCCCCATTGCTTATGTCCTGAAAAAATTTGCAGAACTTAATACAATTTTCTATAAAAATCTTTTCCAAATATTTGTTGATGGGTCAAAAATGAATGAGAAGGTTACAAGTGGTGTTTTCCTTCCTCACCTGAAAATTGCAATGGGCAAGAGATTATCCAATAATTTATCTATAATGTCTGCTGAGTTAAATGCCATAATCATGGCATTAGAACACCTTAAGGAAAACCAACCTTTGGTTGCAAATTCAAATAATATTATCATATATTCCGACTCTCTATCAAGCCTTGAGTTGCTGGCCTCAGCTTCTCAGTATAAGTTGGACATTGACACTTATCATTGTCTCAGTATTATAGATAATCTTGCTTCAAGTGGCATGAAAACTTATTTTCAGTATATTCCTAGCCACTCTGGCATAAGTGGTAATCATCAGGTTGATGAAGTAGCAAAAAATGCTATAAATATTGACCAACCAAGTGGGAGACCAATCCCAATTCGAGATATTTACTGATGGAGGCTATCAGATATTAATTTTCATAAGATTAATCCTATCCTTTACCCCTTTCCCAATAAGTATCTTTCTAAAATTTATCATAGAATTCGTTCTGGAACAAATGGACAAAATTTGTTTGCATTCTCATATAAGTTTTCTAATTCAAGTGGTTCAATTCCCCTGTTCCCTCTTTGCAGGCATTGTAGTATGAATAATGAAACAATTGACCATTGCCTATTTGAATTTAATATGCTGACGTCTGCACAACATACCTTGCTTTGTAAACTGTTAAAATGCTTCAAACACCACAAAATCTCACTATCAGCCAAGAGCCTAGCCAACTATACTTGCACACAGAGCACTGAAATTGATATCTATCATCTTATATTTGAACTCCTTGAGTCGAAAGATCTACTGAAAGATATCTGAGAATATCTAATAAATAAGAGGCAACCAGGCCAGTAGCTCTGTTGCCCACAGAGTGAAGCAAAAAGAAAAGGGCTAAATAGAATCAACTGAATTGCCCGCCGGCTGCGAATTAGAAGAAGAAGGAGAAGAAAATTGGAACCTTATTGAAAGGGGGTTGAGGACATTTAGTCTCAATTAGCTAAATAAAAATAGTAATGTGCTATTATGACATTCATTCTTCTGCAAATTATTTCCATCATACGATTATTGCCGGAGTGCACGTTTCGTTCATCCTTGGTCGCTCCAAGAAGTTCCATCTTTGGCTTGGATCAGAAAGGTCGTATTAATTTTGAATTGGATTATAACTGCACTGTGAAGAAGTTGAACAAACACTCTTTTTTCTCTTTTCTTTCCTTTTTTTTCTTTTGCCTTCTGCTCCTTAATTTCTCTATTTGCTTTATTTTAGTTTGAAGATTCCAGTGTAACTTATTATTGATCTCCAGTTGCTCTTGTATGAAACCGCTCTGCTCAATGTCTGGTAGAGTTTTAAATTTGTTTATATTTAAAGTATGTTTTTGATAATTGCTTTTTTCTTGTCAATTCAAATATTTTGACTTTTAATTTTTTTTTTGCTTACAGAAGGGTACTGTTAATGGGTGATTTCGAATTGATAGTTTGGGCGTCAATATAGCCTTTTTTACAACTGAAAGGTGCTAGTCTCAAGAGGAATTAAGGAATACAATTACAATGAAAGACACTCTTTATAAATGACAATGACAACAAACACTAATGTGACATTTAAATACAATACAATGAATTCATGCATTTTGTTTATTTACACATTTTAATTCTTGTTCTAAATTCTCCTGCTGCAACCTTGTGATTCATTGTCTTTTGTTTTGAAAACTTCCATACAAAATTTTTTTATGTCCGTTTTTGTTACTGTTTTACAAGTCTCCCAATCATTTCGTTTTTTTTTTGGGGGGGTTGATCCCCCTGCCCCCCCCCCTTGGATACGGGAAACTATAAATTTGTGTTACTAAAATCTATTCAGAGACTTGTTATTAAATTTCACTATTGAAATTTTAGGTTGTGACAGAGCAATTGTAATTTGAATAAAATTGTAAAACTGTTTTTGACATTCCAGCCTTTGTGTTCATAGAAAACATCAACTGTACACTTTCTTGGGTCATTTTATATAAAGCCAACGGTGATATTCCGTCAGTTGGGCATGATAGCTGGGTTTGACAATCACTTGTATTCCGCTAGTCTTATACCCAACCAGTTGTATTACCATATTTTATGCTTGTGCTGAACACTCTGTTAGTATAATGAACTGTTAGTATAACAAATATTTAGCTTGCACCTCCGTTGAAAACAAACTTTTTTTTTAGTATTAGTTTTTCATCCTGAAATTCAGAAACAGCAAATGTTTAATGTTCAATTTGGTATTTATCTCTTATACCCACCATACTCAAGTTCTTTGTCTGACAGAACCAGTTTTCTTCTGTATTTTCTTTCAGCTTAGTGTGGGAAAGTATATATACACTACAATTTAGATATATTTTAATTAAATATTTTAGGTGGTATTTTGGATAGGTATTAACCATTTAATGTAATGCGTTCTGGGGGGCCTGATTTCCATAATTCTCTGTTGTAGTCTCCATAATTTTTGTTACTAAAGTATTTGATTTTCACTATACTTAGGCATATTTTGTAGGATTAACCTAACTTCACTTCTTGGGTTTGGTAGGCATAAGCGATAAGTACCTTCAATTCTTTCATCAGAAAAATATCTTATACCGAACTGCTTCTACACTTTCACCAGAAACCGGGGTTGCCACCCAGTGAAACTAAATATCACTAGATTTTAGTGATTTTATGATTGACTTAATAATTTTCTTCAATAATCTAGTGATTTATGTGCTAATTTAGTGGTTTTGGTGCTTAGGAAATATAAAAATCACTAGAAATAGTGATAAATCAATAGGGGTGGTGAACTTGCCAGAAACTTGTCTAATACCGAACTTGATTGTACCATGTGGTCTATCTTTTTGTAATTATTGATGCTGTAAAACAAACAAATAAGTATTCTGGGATCCTGTATCGTAATTGAAAGTCTTATCGAAATTGTGGCACCGGAGTGAAATTAAACGCAATGACAATTTTGACATCTTGCCATCATTAATAATAAGGTGACTTATCTGAGCACGGAGGAAGCGCACTTAGAAACCAAAATATGGTTTAAAAAAAACACTTACATAATTTTCCGATTTTTAATGGAAAATAAAAATTTATTTCCCTACTTGTGCAAAGTAAGAGCAAAAAAATAATTTTTTTTCCAGGAGAGTCTAGCACACCTAGTCCTATTTCTGAAGCAATGAGCATTTTGAAAGAGTCAGTTACTGAACCAGACAAATCAGAAATGAACAGGTTACAAGCGTTACTGGAAACACGCGGTTTTTCTCAACACATATTTAGGCAAATGCATTCGATTCATGGTGACATATCTAATCGGTCCATTGCTTGTAAGTTTTTATTTTTCATACCCTTCTCTTTTTTTTAGTTTGAGGGTTAAAATTGTCTTATTAAAAATCAAATGCTTTCTTGGAATCACCCGTGTGGCAACTTTTTCTTCTTGTATTCTCACTTGTTGTCTCTTCAAATTGTAAGGTCTAAGAATAAATAAAGGGTCTTAGATTAGGTCCTGATGCAAGGATGTATCCAAGATTTTTGTTTGGGGGGTTGAAAAAAAACTTGAGAAGACACATCAACATTCGTTTATGTGCATTTTGTTGGGCTTTTACGCGTCTGACAAAAAACAAAAAAAATTGGTGGGGAGGAGGGCTGGATACAGGCTTTGTCCTTGGATAGATGGCAAATTGTAAAACTTTTTATAAAACCGCTGCTGATATTTTGAAAGACTTGTTATTGGATTTCTAGATATTTTTTTTACTTGACACATAGTATATTACACCTTATTAATATCTATGAATAAAAACGTTCTTGGTCTAACATCCTTTTATTCAAGAGCGGTATGTTCTTCTTGTGACAGTAATGGTTGGGAGGTATATCATGGTGATTGCAGATGAATATTAATCTAGTTTTGACTATAGCTTCTTGACCCTATATATCGCTCACAAATCTCATAGCCTCCAGTTAAAGCAGAAGGTTTCACTGGAATGTTTCACCCATCAACTCCTTGAACAAAAGAACTTTCCATCAATTCATCTTTATATTCATTGATGATACTGTCTGCAAATGCCCTTTTTGTTTTGCCTGTGATTTTACTGTCTATTTTAACATAATTTTTACACAGATAACAATTTTGGCACGTAGAGAAGATATGATTAATGACATTAGCGCAGGAGTATGCCTGTCTTCTTCTTGTCTTCTTTAAAATGGTAATACCTAACAGATGACAATAGGATGTATCAACAGGTAGTATGTTACCTGAAGCACTAGCAAGAAGATACCCCTCTTCATCAGCTATTATTTTTAAGTTGGCATTTTCTTTGAGTGCGATCATCTCTGGATATCTCACTCTCGCATATCCACCATTTGTACAATGGAATTTTTCGGGTACTCCAAAGAAATTGAATTCCTTACTGTCATGACAATGCACGCATACATTTCCGATGATGCTACCACTTGTACTTGTTTCATAGTTCAAATACTTCTCCTTGTCGGCATTCAATGCTACAATAGCTCTATCATGTTTACACACTTTCCAATCCTGGAAAAAAATCAGTTTGTTTTTCATGAAAAAATATTGAATGAGAACCATTAGTCCTCATCAATAGTATGCACAAGAATAAGGTTTTTAAATTTAAATCAAATGTATCATTCTATTTTTCTGATATGATTTAGAGATCAAAAAAAAAAAGTTGAAAAAAAAGTAAAAAAAAGTGTCAGAAAAAAAATTGGTCACTACAAACATTATTTTTCTAATAGTAAAGGTCGCAAAACACATATCTAGATCATTTCCATTTTGAAGTTGGAAAATATTAAATGTGAATTTCTTATGTTTTAAGTGTGTTTCATGACATTCTAAGAGATGTAAAAAAAAAGTTAAAAAAAAGTTTAAAAAAGTTTAAAAAAAAGTTGGTCACTACAAATATTATTTTTGTAATAGTAAAAGTCGCAACACACATATCTTTATCATTCCCATTTTGAAGTTAGAAAATATTAACTGTGAATTTCTTATGTTTTAAGTGTGTTTCATGACATTCTAAGAGATTTAAAAAAGTTAAAAAAAAAGGTTAAAAAACAGTTAAGTAAAAGTAAAAAAAAAATTGGTCACTACAAACATTATTTTTCTAATAGTGAAAGTCGCAACACACATATCTATATCATTCCCATTTTGAAGTTGGAAAATATTAAATGTGAATTTCTTATGTTTTAAGTGTGTTTCATGAGATTCTAAGAGATGTAAAAAAGTTAAAAAAGGTTAGAAAAAGTTGGGGGGCTTGGAGGGAGGGGGGTGGAGGAAGGAGGGTTGGTGGGGTGGGGAGGTTTCCGACTGTGGCATAGTAGGGGGTGAGGAACTTTGGGCCGGAATCATAATAAGTATGATTTTCCTCATGTACTAGGCCCGCAAGTCATATAAGTGCAGTGTTTACATATTTTTTTTATATTGCTCTTTACCAACCTCTGAAGATCCAGATTCAAAAATATTTAACAATTCGTTAACTATAATGGGGTCTGTATAAACCACCCGATAAATTTTATTAGAATTAATTTCTTTACCCACTAAGAATATAAAAGAATAACTTACCTCTTGGGTGTAGCTTTCATCAATATTCCTTTTGTTAGAATGCATCACTGTATTTCAAATGCCAATTTTGAACTGAGAAAATAACTCATCGACAAAGTTTTTATACCCGTGTTCAAGGATAAACATAAAACAACCACGCCCTAACAAATTAATTAACAGACAGAATTTCATAACTTCATACCAGGAAACGAATCACCATACCATGAAAACACCTACGACTTTTATGCTTGTATTGCGGGAGTACTGACCGGTTGAAACTGTTATAGCTATATGGGGAGACACTCTGCTCGGAGATATTAAAGCTATATGGGGAGACACTCTGCTTGAAGATATTAAAGCTACACTACTTATAACTGGCAAAGAACCATCACAAGTTTTGGTATAAGATCTGGGGGGATTGTGATCACATCAGATCTGGTTTAATTTTTAAGATCCTCAAATCGACTAAAAGAGAGTACCGGAAAGCTTTACAGGTCTTCAAAAGAAGGCAAGTATCTATTCTATCTCGTGATATCCGAAATCATCCGCAGATACTATGGAACAAAGTATCAAAGTTCACTTCGTCGTCTTTTTCGCGTTCTACTCCTATTGATGTAAATTCCTGGGAAAAATACTTCTCCTCGTTATTTTTTGATTGCCCCCCACCACTTTTCGGCAGATTCTTTAAACCATTTTTCTCAACTAGACCTTAGCCGAAATCCCATTTCGATCACGCCATCGTCAGTTCTTACGCTAATTCGTCACCTTAAAAAAGGCAAAGCTACTGGTTCTGATGGATTCCAATCAGAACATTTTATTTATGGTACTGCGAAACTAGTTGAGCATATGGCGCTAATTTTCCAAGCTTGTATTGCGCAGCAGTTCGTACCGACTGCACTATGTGAGGGCATTGTGACGTGTGTCCCAAAAAAGAATAAGGACCCTCAATCTTGTGACTCTTATTGTCCAATTACAGTTTATTTAGTTATTGCAAAATTATTTGAAAAGATTCTTCTTTTAAAAAGTTCGAATAGGTGTGACCATGGAGATCATCAGTTTGCTTTTTGTGCGGGTCTTGGTGTTGGGAATGCACATGAAGTTTTCGTGTCTATTTTGGAGAGGTATGAGAGAATTAAGAAATTTTATATGTTTGTGCAATATATATTTCTAAAGTATTTGAATCGATCCTAAACTCCCAAGCTGTTTTAGCACTTTTGAGGAGTGGGGTAAACCCATTCATTTTGCCTCCCTGTGGCAATGGTACCAAAACTCTTCCATACGTGTCCGCGTGTAAAATCTTTATAGCAACCTAATATCCGTGCGTCGTGGAGCAAAACAGGGCTCAGTGTAAAGTCCTCCAATATTTAACAATACCATCCGCTGCGCAACCCGCAGAATACCGTATTTTCTTATCGAGTCATCCATTGACGCAAGTCGCCTTTCATACGCAGATGACATTGTTCTGCTGTCTGATAATTTGCAATCACTGCAGGCTTCTATGAACAGCCTTTACGCCGGGTTGTCTGACATCGGGCTGTCATTCGCTTCTGCTAAAACTGAATTTCTTGTTTTTGGTTGTCATCACCCTCCCGATTCAAAAATTCTGGTTGGCCCTGATTCAATTTCTGCCACTGCTTCACTCAAGTACCTTGGACTTGCATTCAGGACCTCAATTCGAACAACAAGGTCATTAATAATAAATGTGTTGAGAGATAAGTTGAGAAAGTCCTATGGACATTTTTCTAGAGTTGAGACTATCAATTGCAAGTACACTTGACAAATTGTCCCTAGTACTTATTAATCTAAAAAAAAACAAAGTTTTTCCAAGGGAAGTACAGAGCGAAGTTGAAACTTAAAACAGACAAAAATTATTACTTCACAGCGTATCTATTATATATCAATCAAACTAGTACAAAAACCAACTAATTATGTTTCCCTGTGTTTGTAGGATTATAGAAAACTAGCGCTTTACTGAAAATTTGACTTAATAGCACATTCCCATAAAGTGCACTTTCAGTTTTTCCACCTATTTTTTTCAAATGAAAAAAAAAAATGCATTTTTCAATGAAATAACAAAAAAAGGTGTTTTTCAAAACCTTAGCAGGAGCAAAAAATAAGGCGGCAGGGACGTCTCTTCCCCTCAATTACCGCCATTAGAACTAGTCCACGGGCTTCATCACAGAGTGAAGTTTGAAGGTTTAATTCAAAAGTGTTGATCATTCAAGCCTAATTTTGGCAGATTTTTAGTTGAAAAGTTTTTAGTTTTAGTTAATTTTGTTTTCGCAATAATCTTTTACTTTTAAGATGAGTAGAAGATTTTTTAAAATTACACAGTGGGTTTGGAGGGTGGAGTATATGTGAGGGGCTCTTATAAACCTCCAGTTAAGGGCTTTGGACCATAATTGATGCAATGGTACTGTCTTATGCTTCCAAACTCTTCCACTCAAGATGTGGCACCAAAAGTGCCGTTTTTAGTGCTATATGGCACCTATAGATGGTAAAATTGATAAAAAGCACGTAGATATGAATAATAGCTTTAAAATGTGTCTTCCCAGAATATGGTTGGGAAAATGAGTGCATCATATTTGCAAAAATAGCAGATTATCTAAAAAGTAATAATAAGAAGGAACAAACCATGATTGAAAATAAAAAATCCAAGGAGGAATCAAACGCAGAATAATCTAATTTGAAGTCCAGCGCTATACTAAGAGAAACGTGCCTCTAATAATCTAATTTAATGTATTATTCTTTGTAGGACTTTCATTACGTAGCTTATTAAGGGGGCCTGGAGGAGGAACCTGTGGGAGGTGTTCTTGCAAACCTCGAGTTAAGGGTTTTGGATCATAATTATTACAATTATACTGTTTTATAATTTCAAGATTTTCCACTTAAGAAGTAGTACCAAAATTGTTGTTTTCAGTGCTACATCTCACTTATGAATTGTACAATTGATAAAAGTCCGTAGATAAAAGCAAAAGTTTTTAATTGAGCCATTAAAAATCACTCTAAAAAGTTCTGGTAGCCACTAGCCCCATCTTTTCCACTTCAGACATGGCACAAAAAGTGCCGTTTTTAGTACCATTTCAAACTTTCAAATGACGGAATTTATAGGAAGAACGTAAATATGAGCAATATTTTTTATATGAGCTATCAAAAATCTATATACGATGTTCTGGTTGCCAGCTAGCCCCACCCCTTGAGAAATGGCATAAAGTGCCCTTTTTTGTGCCATAAGTAGAGAGGAAGGTGCTACTCCCAGACGACACCCCTGCTGCCACCTACAACTTTTTTTACATAATTTATGTCTGTTTGTTCTCAGTGAGAATGAAAAAACAGGAATTTTCTCACATTTATGTCTGTTTTCTTGGATGGTTATGTGTGTTGGTCGATTTATTTGATGTTTTTCATGAATGTCAACAGTAATTTATGGTTTTTGTCAGTGAGAATGAAAAAACAGTATTTTTCTCACTTGAAAAACAGGAATTTCGTCACTTTTATGGATGTTTTTATGGTTTTTGTCAGTGAGAATGAAAAAACAGGAACTTTCTCACATTTATGTCTGTTTTATGGATTTTGTCAGTGAGAATGGAAAAACAGGAACTTTCTCACTTTCATGGATTATTGAGTCATTAATCAAATTGTTTCTGGGCAAGGTTAATTAATGTCTGACAGATGACGTCAAGTTAATTAATGTCTTTGATGTATTTCCAAAGAGAATGTCTCCGGGGCAAAGTTTAGATCACACATGACAGATGATGTCATGATTGATTGATTGACATGGAAGGGGAATTAATTTGTTGTTTCTAAAGAGAATTGATTCACGAAAGGGGAATTAATTTGTTGTTTCTAAAGAGAACTGTCACCGAGCGAATGTTTAGATCTTAGCGATGAATTGTTTTAGCGCGGGAATCAGGTTTCCAAATAATTTGAAATGCGTCAGCGCAGTGATGCCAAAACAAAAGGAACACGCTGATATTACGTTTAGGGATTATTTGGGCGAAACCGTTTTAGCCATTTTAGGGAATTATTTCGGCGAAACAGTTAGAGACATTTTAAAAGATGATTTAAAAGATGATTTTAGAAGAGAATTTGAGGGTAAAACTCTGTGATCGTTATAATACACAAGTTGTATTTTAACAGTATCGTGAGGTCCCCTACCACAACCCCAAAGGGCTCCGATCCCCCCACCCCAACCCCGAAGGAAACCCCTGGTCCTCAAAGATTCTCCGGGCTGTCAAAGGGCCCAAAGGCTCCTGAGCCCCCATTATAATACTTTTTAAGGCTTTATTATATCTTTTCAGAACAAATTATTATTTTAGGGAATTATTTCGGTGAAACAGTTAGAGACATTTTAATATATGATTTTTGAAGAGATTTTAGAAGAGGATTTGAGGGTCAAACTCTCTGGTCGTTATAATACACAAGTTCCATTGAACAGTGTCGTGAGGTCCTCTACCCCAACCCCAAAGGGTTCCGATCCCCCTACCCCAACCCCAAAGGAAGCCCCCGGTCCTCAAAGGCCCTCCAAGCTCCCAAAGGACCACCCGGCTCTCAAGGACCCCCCCCCAGACCCTCAAAGGCCCTCCTCGGGCCCGGCTTTCGTCGATGTGTGTTGTCTGAAACCTATGATTTGGGGTGTATGGCTTGCTATTTTTGACTTTTCTGAGTTGGATTTCTTAGTCTTTCATAGGTACGTGTTGTCTGAAACCTATGATTTGGGATGGGTGGTTTGCCATTTTTGACTTTTCTGAGCTAAAGTTTCTTAGCCTTTCGTTGGTGTGTGTTGTCTGAAACTTATGATTTGAGGTGTGTAATTTGCTATTTCCGACTTTTCTTAACCAGATTTCTTAGTCATTGGTAGGTGTGTGGTGTCTGAAACCTATGATTTGGGATGTGTGGGATGCTATTTTTGACTTTTCTGAGCTAGGTTTCTTAGCCTTTCATAGGTGTGTGTGGTCAGAAAATTATGATTTGGGATTTGTAGTTAGCTTTTTGGACTTTTCAGAGCTAGGATTCTTAGTCCCTCATAGGTGTTTGTTGTCTGAAACTTCTAGTTTGGGATGAATAGTTGACTATTTCAGGCTTTTATGAGCTAGCCTTCTTAGTATTTCGTAGGTGAATGTTGTCCGAAACTTACGATTTGGGATATGTAAATTACTATTTCGGGCTTTTCTGAGCTAGATATCTTAGTCTTTCATTGGTATGTGTTGTCTGAAACCTATGATTTGGGATGGGTGGATTGCTATTTTTGACTTTTCTGAGCTGGATTTCTTAGCCATTCATAGGTGTGTGTTGTCTGAAACTTATGATTTGGGATGGTTAATTTGCTATTTCTGGCTTTTCTGAGCTAGGTTTCTTAGCCTCTCATAGGTGTGTGTTGTCAGAAAATTATGATTTGGGATATCTAGTTTGCTATTAGGACTTTTCAGAGCTAGGATTCTTAGTCCATCATAGGTATTTGTTGTCTGAAACCCATAGTTTGGGATGAGTAGTTTGCTATTTCAGACTTTTATGAGCTAAGTTTCTTAGCCTTTCGTAGGTGTGTGTTGACTGAAACTTATGATTTGAGGTGCGTAATTTGCTATTTCCGACTTTTCATAACCAGATTTCTTAGTCTTTCGTTGGTGTGTGTTGTCTGAAACCTATTATTTGGGATGTGTGGGTTGCTATTTTTTGACATTTCTGAGCTGGATTTCTTAGCCTTTCATAGGTGTGTGTTGACTGAAACCTATAGTTTAGGATGAGTGGTTTGCTATTTTTTGACTTTTCTGAGCTAGATTTCTTAGCCTTTCATAGGTGTGTGTTGTCTGAAACTTATGATTTGAGATGTGTAATTTGCTAGTTGGACCTTTCAGAGCTAGGATTCTTAGTCTCTCATAGGTGTGTTTTGACTGAAACCTATAGTTTAGGATGAGTGGTTTGCTATTTTTGACTTTTCTGAGCTAGATTTCATAGCCTTTCATAGGTGTGTGTTGTATGAAACTTATGATTTGAGGTGTGTAATTTGCTATTTTTGACTTTTCAGAGCTAGGATTCTTGGTCTCTCATATGCGTTTGTTGTCTGAAACCTATAGTTTGGGATGAGTAGTTTGCTATTTCAGGCTTTTCTGAGCTAAGGTTTCATAGTATTTCGTAGGTGTGTGCTGTCTGAAGCTTATGATTTGGGATATGTAAATTATTATTTCGGCCTTTCTAAGCTAGATTTCTTAGTCTTTCGTTGGTGTGTGTTGTCTGAAACCTATTATTTGGGATGGGTGGATTGCTATTTTTGACTTTTCTGAGCTGGATTTCTTAGCCTTTCATAGGTGTGTGTTGTCTGAAACCTATGATTTGGGATGGTTAATTTGCTATTTTTGACTTTTCAGAGCTAGGATTCTCAGTCCCTCATAGGTGTCTGTTGTCTGAAACCTATGATTTGGGATGGTTAATTTGCTATTTTTGACTTTTCAGAGCTAGGATTCTTAGTCCCTCATAGGTGTTTGTTGTCTGAAACCTATAGTTTGGGATGAGTAGTTTGCTATTTCAGGCTTTTCTGAGCTAAGGTTTTCTAGTATTTCGTAGGTGTGTGTTGTCTGAAACTTATGATTTGGGATATGTAAATTACTATTTCGGCTTTTCTAAGCTAGATTTCTTAGTCTTTCGTTGGTGTGTGTTGTCTGAAACCTATGATTTGGGATGGGTGGATTGCTATTTTTGACTTTTCTGAGCTGGATTTCTTAGCCTTTCATAGGTGTGTGTTGTCTGAAACCTATGATTTGGGATGGTTAATTTGCTATTTTTGACTTTTCAGAGCTAGGAATCATAGTCCCTCATAGGTGTTTATTGTCTGAAACCTATAGTTTGGGATGAATAGTTGGCTATTTCAGGCTTTTATGAGCTAGGCTTCTTAGTATTTCGTAGGTGAATGTTGTCTGAAACTTACGATTTGGGTTATGTAAATTACTATTTCGGGCTTTTCTGAGCTAGATATCTTAGTCTTTCGTTGATGTGTGTTGTCTGAAACTTATGATTTGGGATGGGTGGATTGCTATTTTTGACTTTTCTGAGCTGGATTTCTTAGCCGTTCATAGGCGAGTGTTGTCTGAAACTTATGATTTGGGATGGTTAATTTGCTATTTCCGGCTTTTCTGAGCTAGATTTTTTAGCCTTTCATAGGTGTGTGTTGTCATAAAATTATGATTTGGGATGTGTAGTTTGCTATTAGGACTTTTCAGAGCTAGGATTTTTTGTCCATCATAGGTATTTGTTGTCTGAAACCTATAGTTTGGGATGAGTAGTTTGCTATTTCAGGCTTTTATGAGCTAGGTTTCTTTGCCATTCGTAGGTGTGTGTTGACTGAAACTTATGTTTTGAGGTGCGTAATTTGCTATTTCCGACTTTTCATAACCAGATTTTTTAGTCTTTCGTTGGTGTGTGTTGTCTGAAACCTATGATTTGGGAGGGGTGGATTGCTATTTTTGACTTTTCTGAGCTGGATTTCTTAGCCTTTCATAGGTGTGTGTTGTCTGAAACCTATAGTTTAGGATGAGTGGTTTGCTATTTTTGACTTGTCTAAGCTAGATTTCTTAACCTTTCATAGGTGTGTGTTGTCTGAAACTTATGATTTGAGGTATGTAATTTGCTAGTTGGACTTTTCAGAGCTAGGATTCTTAGTCTCTCATAGGTGTTAGTTGTCTGAAACTTCTAGTTTGGGATGAATAGTTTGCTATTTCAGGCTTTTCTGAGGTAAGGTTTCCTAGTATTTAGTAGGTGAATGTTGTCCGAAACTTATGATTTGGGATATGTAAGTTACTATTTCGGCCTTTATAAGCTAGATTTCTTAGTCTTTCGTTGGTATGTGTTGTCTGAAACCTATGATTTGGGATGGGTGGATTGCTATTTTTGACTTTTCTGAGCTGGATTTCTTAGCCTTTCATAGGTGTGTGTTGTCTGAAACCTATGATTTGGGATGGTTAATTTGCCATTTTTGACTTTTCTGAGCTAGGTTTCTTAGCCATTCATAGGTGTGTGTTGTCAGAAAATTATGATTTGGGATGTGTAGTTTACTATTTAGACTTTTCAGAGCTAGGATTCTTAGTCCATCATAGCTATTTGGTGTCTGAAACCTATAGTTTGGGATGAGTAGTTTGCTATTTCAGGCTTTTCTGAGCTAAGGTTTCTTAGTATTTCGCAGGTATATATTGTCTGAAACTTATGATTTGAGGTGTGTAATTTGCTATTTCCGAATTTTCATAGCCAGATTTCAGAGTCTTTCGTAGGTGTGTGTTGTCTGAAACCTATGATTTGGGATGTGTGGCTTGCTATTTTTTGACTTTTCTGAGCTGGATTACTTAGCCTTTCATAGGTGTGTATTGATTGAAACCTATGATTTGAGATGAGTGGTTTGCTATTTTTGACTTTTCTGAGCTTGATTTCATAGCCTTTCATAGGTGTGTGTTGTCAGAGAATTATGATTTGGGAGGTGTAGTTTGCTTTTAGGACTTTTCAGAGCTAGGATTCTTAGTCCCTCATAGGTGTTTGTTGTCTGAAACTTCTAGTTTGGGATGAGTAGTTGGCTATTTCAGACTTTTCTGAGCTAAGGCTTCTTAGTATTTCGTAGGTGAATGTTGTCTGAAACTTATGAATTGGGATATGTAAATTACTATTTCGGGCTTTTCTAAGCTAGATTTCTTAGTCTTTCATTGGTGTGTGTTGTCTGAAACCTATGATTTGGGATGTGTGGGTTGCTATTTTTTGACTTTTCTGAGCTGGATTTCTTAGCCTTTCATAGGTGTGTGTTGACTGAAACCTATGATTTGGGATGTGTGGGTTGCTATTTTTTGACTTTTCTGAGCTAGATTTCATAGCCTTTCATAGGTGTGTGCTGTCAGAAAATTATGATTTGGGATGTGTAGTTTGCTTTTTGGACTTTTCAGAGCTAGGATTCTTAGTCCCTCAAAGGTGTTTGTTGTCTGAAACCTACAGTTTGGGATGAGTAGTTGGCTATTTCAGGCTTTTCTGAGCTAAGGTTTCTTAGTATTTTGTAGGTGTGTGCTGTCTGGAACTTATGATTTGAGGTGTGTAATTTGCTATTTCCGACATGATCAATTCTATTTCTCCAAAATAACATAAAAAGTTTCCACTTCCGTTCAGATTTTTCTCAAAGAGATGAAAAAATTTAAAATACTGTTCCAAATTTTTCAAAGAAGATAGAAAAGTTCAAGTTCTCTTCTGAATTTTACCAAAGGACAAAATTAAATTCTAATTTCTACAGAGAAAATAAAAAGCTTCCACTTCAGTTTTAAGTTCACCAAGACATAAAAAGTTTAAAGTTTAGTTCATATTTTTCCGTAGAAGATAGGAAAAGTTATAGTATGATTTGTGATTATTTTCCATGAAGATAGAAAATTTCACTTTAATTCTAAATTTTCTTAAATTCAATTCCGACCTTTCTCAAAGAGATGAAAATATTTAAAATACTGTTCCAAATTATTCATAGAAGATAGAAAAGTTCAAGTTCTCTTTTGAATTTTACCAAAGAACACAATTCAATTCTAATTTCTCTAGAGAAAATAAGAATCTTCCACTTCAGTTTTAAGTTCACCAAGACATAAAAAGTTTAAAGTTTAGTTCAAATTTTTCCGTAGAAGATAGGAAAAGTTATAGTATGATTTGTGATTATTTTCCATGAAGATAGAAAATTTCACTTTAATTCTAAATTTTCTTAAATTCAATTCCGACCTTTCTCAAAGAGATGAAAATATTTAAAGTTCTGTTCCAAATATTTTCTCGGAAGAAGAAAAGTTCAACTTCGATTCTGAATTTTCTCAATGAAAATGAAATAAGTTATTGATCAAATCTATTTTCCCAAAAATAACATAAAAATTTCCACTTCAGTTCAGATTTTTTTCTCAAGGAGACGAAGAAATTTAAAGTTCTGTTCCAAATTTTTCATAGAAGATAGGGAAAGTTATAATTTGATCGTGAATATTCAAGTAATATTCTGAATTTTACCAAAGAACACAATTCAATTCTAATTTCCCCAATAAAAAATTTAAAGTTCAGTTCTAAATTTTTCCGTAGAAGACAGGAAAAGTTATATTATGATTGTGATTATTTTCCATGAAGATAAAAAGTGTCACTTTAATTATAAATTTTCTTAAATTCAATTCCGACCTTTCTCAAAGAGATGAAAAAATTTAAAGTTCTGTTCCAAATATTTTCTCGGAAGAAGAAAAGTTCAACTTCGATTCTGAATTTTCTCAATGAAAATGAAATATGTTATTGATCAAATCTATTTTCCCAAAATAACATAAAAATTTCCACTTCAGTTCAGATTTTTTCTCAAGGAGATGAAGAAATTTAAAGTTCTGTTCCAAATTTTTCATAGAAGATAGGAAAAGATATACTTTGATCGTGAATATTCAAATTTTATTCTGAATTTTACCAAAGAAGACAATTCAATTCTAATTTCCCCAATAAAAAATTTAAAGTTCAGTTCTATATTTTTCCGTAGAAGATATGAAGAGTTATATTATGATTGTGATTATTTTCCATGAAGATAAAAAGTTTTACTTTAATTATAAATTTTCTTAAATTCAGTTCCGACTTTTCTCAGAGAGATGAAAAAATTTAAAGTTCTGTTCCAAATTTTTCATAGAAGATAGGAAAAATTATACTTTGATTGTGAATATTCTTCATGAAGATATGGAGCTCCACTTTAATTCTGGCTCCACTTTAATTCTGAGTTTTCTCGAAGAACTGCAAAATGTACAAGTTCTCTTCTGAATTGTCTTAGAGAAGAGAAAAAAAGTTAGGTCAATTCTGAAATTTACCAATGAAAATGAATAAGCTTTCATTTCAGTTCCTAATTTCTCAAAGACATAAAAAATTTAAAGTTCAATTCTAAATTTTTCCATAGAAGATAGGAATGGCTGTACTATGATTGTGATTATTTACCATGAAGATAAAAAGTTTCACTTTATTTCTAATTTTTTCTTAAATTCAGTTCATTCATCTAACCACCAAAAACAATAGGCTAGGTTAGGTTAGGTTGGATTAAGTTAGGTTAGGCTAAGTTAGGTTAGGTTAACTTATCATGCGCGCTCATGATAAGTTAACCTAACCTAACCTAACTTAACCTAACCTAACTTAATCCAACCTAACCTAACCTAGCCTATTGTTTTTGGTGGTTAGATGAATGAACTGAATTTAAGAAAAAATTAGAAATAGAGTGAAACTTTTTATCTTCATGGTAAATAATCACAATCATAGTATAGCCATTCCTATCTTCTATGGAAAAATTTAGAATTGAACTTTAAATTTTTATGTCTTTGAGAAATTAGGAACTGAAATGAAAGCTTATTCATTTTCATTGGTAAATTTCAGAATTGAGCTAACTTTTTTTCTCTTCTCTAAGAAAATTCAGAAGAGAACTTGTACATTTTGCAGTTCTTCGAGAAAACTCAGAATTAAAGTGGAGCCAGAATTAAAGTGGAGCTCCATATCTTCATGAAGAATATTCACAATCAAAGTATAACTTTTCCTATCTTCTATGAAAAATTTGGAACAGAACTTTAAATTTTTTCATCTCTTTGAGAAAAGTCGGAACTGAATTTAAGAAAATTTATAATTAAAGTGAAACTTTTTATCTTCATTGAAAATAATCACAATCATAATATAACTTTTCATATCTTCTACGGAAAAATTTAGAACTGAACTTTAAATTTTTTATTTGGGAAATTAGAATTGAATTGTCTTCTTTGGTAAAATTCAGAATAGAATTTGAATATTCACGATCAAAGTATAACTTTTCCTATCTTCTATTAACAATTTGGAACAGAACTTTAAATTTCTTCATCTCCTTGAGAAAAAATCTGAACTGAAGTGGAAATTTTTATGTTATTTTGGGAAAATAGATTTCATCAATAACATATTTCATTTTCATTGAGAAAATTCAGAATCGAAGTTGAACTTTTCTTCTTCCGAGAAAATATTTGGAACAGAACTTTAAATTTTTTCATCTCTTTGAGAAAGGTCGGAATTGAATTTAAGAAAATTTATAATTAAAGTGAAACTTTTTATCTTCATGGAAAATAATCACAATCATAATATAACTTTTCCTGTCTTCTACGGAAAACTTTAGAACTGAACTTTAAATTTTTTATTGGGGAAATTAGAATTGAACTGTGTTCTTTGGTAAAATTCAGAATAGAACTTGAATATTCACGATCAAAGTATAACTTTCCCTATCTTCTATGAAAAATTTGGAACAGAACTTTAAATTTCTTCGTCTCCTTGAGAAAAAATCTGAACTGAAGTGGAAATTTTTATGTTATTTTTGGGAAAATAGATTTGATCAATAACTTATTTCATTTTCATTGAGAAAATTCAGAATCGAAGTTGAACTTTTCTTCTTCCGAGAAAATATTTGGAACAGAACTTTAAATTTTTCATCTCTTTGAGAAAGGTCGGAATTGAATTTAAGAAAATTTAGAATTAAAGTGAAATTTTTATCTTCATGGAAAATAATCACAATCATAGTATAACTTTTCCTATCCTCTACGGAAAAATTTAGAAGGGAACTTTAAATTTTTCATGTCTTGGTGAACTTGAAACTGAAGTGGAAGATTCTTATTTTCTCTAGAGAAATTAGAATTGAATTGTGTTCTTTGGTAAAATTCAAAAGAGAACTTGAACTTTTCTATCTTCTATGAATAATTTGGAACAGTATTTTAAATTTTTCATCTCTTTGAGAAAAGTCGGAACTGAATTTAAGAAAATTTAGAATTAAAGTGAAACTTTTTATCTCCATGGAAAATAATCACAATCATACTATAACTTTTCCTATCTTCTACGGAAAAATATGAACTAAACTTTAAACTTTTTATGTCTTGGTGAACTTAAAACTGAAGTGGAAGCTTTTTATTTTCTCTGGAGAAATTAGAATTGAATTTTGTTCTTTGGTAAAATTCAGAAGAGAACTTGAACTTTTCTATCTTCTTTGAAAAATTTGGAACAGTATTTTAAATTTTTTCATCTCTTTGAGAAAAATCTGAACTGAAGTGGAAACTTTTTATATTATTTTGGAGAAATAGAATTGATCATGTCGAAAATAGCTAATTACACACCTCAAATCATAAGTTCCAGACAGCACACACCTACAAAATACTAAGAAACCTTAGCTCAGAAAAGCCTGAAATAGCCAACTACTCATCCCAAACTGTAGGTTTCAGACAACAAACACCTATGAGGGACTAAGAATCCTAGCTCTGAAAAGTCCAAAAAGCAAACTACAAATCCCAAATCATAATTATCTAACAGCACACACCTATGAAAGGCTATGAAATCTAGCTCAGAAAAGTCAAAAATAGCAAACCACTCATCCCAAATCATAGGTTTCAGTCAACACACGCCTATGAAAGGCTAAGAAATCCAGCTCAGAAAAGTCAAAAAATAGCAACCCACACATCCCAAATCATAGGTTTCAGACAACACACACCAATGAAAGACTAAGAAATCTAGCTTAGAAAAGCCCGAAATAGTAATTTACACATCCCAATTCATAAGTTTCAGACAACATTCACCTACGAAATACTAAGAAGCCTTAGCTCAGAAAAGCCTGAAATAGCCAACTACTCATCCCAAACTAGAAGTTTCAGACAACAAACACCTATGAGGGACTAAGAATCCTAGCTCTGAAAAGTCCAAAAAGCAAACTACACCTCCCAAATCATAATTTTCTGACAACACACACCTATGAAAGGCTATGAAATCTAGCTCAGAAAAGTCAAAAATAGCAAACCACTCATCCCAAATCATAGGTTTCAGTCAACACACACCTATGAAAGGCTAAGAAATCCAGCTCAGAAAAGTCAAGAAATAGCAAGCCACACATCCCAAATCATAGGTTTCAGACAACACACACCTACGAAAGACTATGAAATCTGGCTATGAAAATTCGGAAATAGCAAATTACACACCTCAAATCATAAGTTTCAGATAATACATACCTGCGAAATACTAAGAAACCTTAGCTCAGAAAAGCCTGAAATAGCAAACCACTCATCCTAAACTATAGGTTTCAGACACCAAATAGCTATGATGGACTAAGAATCCTAGCTCTGAAAAGTCTAAATAGTAAACTATACATCCCAAATCATAATTTTCTGACAACACACACCTATGAATGGCTAAGAAACCTAGCTCAGAAAAGTCAAAAATGGCAAATTAACCATCCCAAATCATAGGTTTCAGACAACACACACCTATGAAAGGCTAAGAAATCCAGCTCAGAAAAGTCAAAAATAGCAATCCACCCATCCCAAATCATAGGTTTCAGACAACACACACCAACGAAAGACTAAGAAATCTAGCTTAGAAAGGCCGAAATATTAATTTACATATCCCAAATCATAAGTTTCGGACAACATTCACCTACGAAATACTAGGAAACCTTAGCTCAGAAAAGCCTGAAATAGCAAACTATTCATCCCAAACTAGAAGTTTCAGACAACAAACACCTATGAGAGACTAAGAATCCTAGCTCTGAAAAGTCCAACTAGCAAAATACACACCTCAAATCATAAGTTTCAGACAACACACACCTATGAAAGGTTAAGAAATCTAGCTCAGACAAGTCAAAAATAGCAAACCACTCATCCTAAACTATAGGTTTCAGTCAACACACACCTATGAAAGGCTAAGAAATCCAGCTCAGAAAAGTCAAAAATAGCAAGCCACACATCCCAAATCATTGGTTTCAGACAAAACACACCAACGAAAGACTAAGAAATCTGGTTATGAAAAGTCGGAAATAGCAAATTACGCACCTCAAAACATAAGTTTCAGTCAACACACACCTACGAAAGGCTAAGAGACCTAGCTCATAAAAGCCTGAAATAGCAAACTACTCATCCCAAACTATAGGTTTCAGACAACAAATACCTATGATGGACTAAGAATCCTAGCTCTGAAAAGTCCTAATAGCAAACTACACATCCCAAATCATAATTTTCTGACAACACACACCTATGAAAGGCTAAGAAATCTAGCTCAGAAAAGCCGGAAATAGCAAATTAACCATCCCAAATCATAAGTTTCAGACAACACTCGCCTATGAACGGCTAAGAAATCCAGCTCAGAAAAGTCAAAAATAGCAATCCACCCATCCCAAATCATAGGTTTCAGACAACACACATCAACGAAAGACTAAGATATCTAGCTCAGAAAAGCCCTTAATAGTAATTTACATATCCCAAATCGTAAGTTTCAGACAACATTCACCTACGAAATACTAAGAAGCCTAGCTCATAAAAGCCTGAAATAGCCAACTATTCATCCCAAACTATAGGTTTCAGACAATAAACACCTATGAGGGACTATGATTCCTAGCTCTGAAAAGTCAAAAATAGCAAATTAACCATCCCAAATCATAGGTTTCAGACACCACACACCTATGAAAGGCTAAGAAATCCAGCTCAGAAAAGTCAAAAATAGCAATCCACCCATCCCAAATCATAGGTTTCAGACAACACACACCAACGAAAGACTAAGAAATCTAGCTTAGAAAGGCCGAAATAGTAATTTACATATCCCAAATCATAAGTTTCGGACAACACACACCTACGAAATACTAGGAAACCTTAGCTCAGAAAAGCCTGAAATAGCAAACTACTCATCCCAAACTATAGGTTTCAGACAACAAACACCTATGAGGGACTAATAATCCTAGCTCTGAATTGTCAAAAATAGCAAATTAACCATCCCAAATCATAGGTTTCAGACACCACACAACTATGAAAGGCTAAGAAATCCAGCTCAGAAAAGTCAAAAAAAGCAATCCACCCATCCCAAATCATAGGTTTCAGACAACACACACCAACGAAAGACTAAGAAATCTAGCTTAGAAAGGCCGAAATAGTAATTTACATATCCCAAATCATAAGTTTCAGACAGCACACCTACGAAATACTAGGAAACCTTAGCTCAGAAAAGCCTGAATTAGCAAACTATTCATCCCAAACTAGAAGTTTCAGACAACAAACGCATATGAGAGACTAAGAATCCTAGCTCTGAAAAGTCGAAAATAGCAAATTACACACCTCAAATCATAATTTTCAGACAACACACACCTATGAAAGGTTATGAAATCTAGCTCAGAAAAGTCAAAAATAGCAAACCACTCATCCTAAACTATAGGTTTCAGTCAACACACACCTATGAGAGACTAAGAATCCTAGCTCTGAAAGGTCCAACTAGCAATTTACACATCTCAAATCATAAGTTTCAGACAACACACACCTATGAAAGGCTAAGAAATCTAGCTCAGAAAAGTCAAAAAATAGCAAACCACTCATCCTAAACTATAGGTTTCAGGCAACACTCACCTATGAATGGCTAAGAAATCCAGTTCAGAAAAGTCAAAAAAGCAATCCACCCATCCCAAATCATCGGTTTCAGACAACACACACCAACGAAAGACTAAGAAATCTGGTTATGAAAAGTCGGAAATAGCAAATTACGCACCTCAAATCATAAGTTTCAGTCAACACACACCTACGAAAGGCTAAGAAACCTAGCTCATAAAAGTCTGAAATAGCAAACTACTCATCCCAAACTATGGGTTTCAGACAACAAATACCTATGATGGACTTAGAATCCTAGCTCTGAAAAGTCCTAATAGCAAACTAGACATCCCAAATCATAATTTTCTGACAACACACACCTATGAAAGGCTAAGAAACCTAGCTCAGAAAAGCCGGAAATAGCAAATTAACCATCCCAAATCATAAGTTTCAGACAACACACACCTATGAATGGCTAAGAAATCCAGTTCAGAAAAGTCAAAAAAGCAATCCACCCATCCCAAATCATCGGTTTCAGACAACACATACCAATGAAAGACTAAGATATCTAGCTCAGAAAAGCTCGAAATAGTAATTCACATATCCCAAATCGTAAGTTTCGGACAATATTCACCTACGAAATACTAAGAAGGCTAGCTCATAAAAGCCTGAAATAGTCAACTATTCATCCCAAACTAGAAGTTTCAGACAACAAACACCTATGAGGGACTAAGTATCCTAGCTCTGAAAAGTCCAAAAAGCTAACTACAAATCCCAAATCATAATTTTCTGACCACACACACCTATGAAAGGCTAAGAAACCTAGCTCAGAAAAGTCAAAAATAGCAAATTAACCATCCCAAATCATAGGTTTCAGACACCACACACCTACCAATGACTAAGAAATCTGGTTAAGAAAAGTCGGAAATAGCAAATTACACACCTCAAATCATAAGTTTCAGACAACACACACCAACGAAAGGCTAAGAAACTTTAGCTCAGAAAAGTCAAAAATGGCAAACCACCCATCCCAAATCATAGGTTTCAGACAACACGTACCTATGAAAGACTAAGAAATCCAACTCAGAAAAGTCAAAAATAGCAAGCCATACACCCCAAATCATAGGTTTCAGACAACACACATCGACGAAAGACGGGGCCCGGGGAGGGCCTTTGAGGGTATGGGGGGGGGGGGTCCTTGAGAGCCGGGTGGTCCTTTGGGAGCTTGGAGGGCCTTTGAGGACCGGGGGCTTCTTTGGGGTTGGGGTAGGGGGATCGGAACCCTTTGGGGTTGGGGTAGAGGACCTCACGACACTGTTCAATGGAACTTGTGTATTATAACGACCACAGAGTTTGACCCTCAAATCCTCTTCTAAAATCTCTTCAAAATCATATTTTAAAATGTCTCTAACTGTTTCACCGAAATAATTCCCTAAAATAATAATTTGTTCTGAAAAGATATAATAAAGCCTTAAAAAGTATTATAATGGGGGCTCAGGAGCCTTTGGGGTGCCGGGGGCCCTTTGGGAGCCCGGGGAACCTTTGAGGACCAGGGTTTCCTTCGGGGTTGGGGTGGGGGGATCGGAGCCCTTTGGGGTTGTGGTAGGGGACCTCACGATACTGTTAAAATACAACTTGTGTTTTATAACGACCACAGAGTTTTACCCTCAAATTCTCTTCTAAAATCATCTTTTAAATTATCTTTTAAAATGTCTCTAACTGTTTCGCCGAAATAATTCCCTAAAATGGCTAAAACGGTTTCGCCCAAATAATCCCTAAACGTAATTTCAGCGTGTTCCTTTTGTTTTGGCATCTCTGCGCTGACGCATTTCAAATTATTTGGAAACCTGATTCCCGCGCTAAAACAATTCGTCGCTAAGATCTAAACAATCGCTCAGTGACAGTTCTCTTTAGAAACAACAAATTAATTCCCCTTTCGTGAATCAATTATCTTTAGAAACAACAAATTAATTCCCCTTCCATGTCAATCAATCAATCATGACATCATCTGTCATGTGTGATCTAAACTTTGCCCCGGAGACATTCTCTTTGGAAATCAAACGAACAAATAAACTTTCAAATGGGGATAAATCCATTTATTTAGACAGTGAAAAAACAGGTACAAAAGTCCAGATATTTCGGTCACATATACAGCGACCGTCTTCAGTAGAAATACTAAAATAATAAAATTGAAACTAGCATATTTATATGTAACAAAATAAACACAAACATACACACACAGACAGACAGAAAGACAGAAAAAAACACACGCACATATGGAAAGTTACAAGCACACAAAGAGACAGACATAAAAGCATAGACACTAGGAGACACGGAATATGCTAGTTTCAATTTTATTATTTTAGTATTTCTACTGAAGACGGTCGCTGTATATGTGACCGAAATATCTGGACTTTTGTACCTGTTTTTTCACTGTCTAAATAAATGGATTTATCCCCATTTGAAAGTTTATTTGTTCGTCTTAGAACGGCAGTGTGGTCTAAGAACACAACACCTAATTTAAAGGTGTTACGTCGAAAATACGTCGTATATATGGGGAAATGAGACCAACCCAGTAAACATCTAAAAACTCAACATTTGGTTTGCAATTAGAAGACACGGAAGGCTTTACCACTTTCATTGGAAATTTGTTTTACATTTGGGCAAGATTAAAGAAGAAAATTTACATCAAGAACTTTGAATGAACTTTGTCAATGAACTCTCTCTGAAAGTAATCCAGTGAATAATCCGGAAGTTCATTATTTTGTGAATGACCCGAAAAGTTATTTATTTTGTTACATATAAATATGCTAGTTTCAATTTTATTATTTTAGTATTTCTACTGAGACGGTCGCTGTATATGTGACCGAAATATCTGGACTTTTGTACCTGTTTTTTCACTGTCTAAATAAATGGATTTATCCCCATTTGAAAGTTTATTTGTTCGTCTTAGAACGGCAGTGTGGTCTAAGAACACAACACCTAATTTAAAGGTGTTACGTCGAAAATACGTCGTATATATGGGGAAATGAGACCAACCCAGTAAACATCTAAAAACTCAACATTTGGTTTGCAATTAAAAGACACGGAAGGCTTTACCACTTTCATTGGAAATTTGTTTTACATTTGGGCAAGATTAAAGAAGAAAATTTACATCAAGAACTTTGAATGAACTTTGTCAATGAACTCTCTCTGAAAGTAATCCAGTGAATAATCCGGAAGTTCATTATTTTGTGAATGACCCGAAAAGTTATTTATTTTGTTACATATAAATATGCTAGTTTCAATTTTATTATTTTAGTATTTCTACTGAAGACGGTCGCTGTATATGTGACCGAAATATCTGGACTTTTGTACCTGTTTTTTCACTGTCTAAATAAATGGATTTATCCCCATTTGAAAGTTTATTTGTTCGTCTTAGAACGGCAGTGTGGTCTAAGAACACAACACCTAATTTAAAGGTGTTACGTCGAAAATACGTCGTATATATGGGGAAATGAGACCAACCCAGTAAACATCTAAAAACTCAACATTTGGTTTGCAATTAGAAGACACGGAAGGCTTTACCACTTTCATTGGAAATTTGTTTTACATTTGGGCAAGATTAAAGAAGAAAATTTACATCAAGAACTTTGAATGAACTTTGTCAATGAACTCTCTCTGAAAGTAATCCAGTGAATAATCCGGAAGTTCATTATTTTGTGAATGACCCGAAAAGTTATTTATTTTGTTACATATAAATATGCTAGTTTCAATTTTATTATTTTAGTATTTCTACTGAAGACGGTCGCTGTATATGTGACCGAAATATCTGGACTTTTGTACCTGTTTTTTCACTGTCTAAATAAATGGATTTATCCCCATTTGAAAGTTTATTTGTTCGTCTTAGAACGGCAGTGTGGTCTAAGAACACAACACCTAATTTAAAGGTGTTACGTCGAAAATACGTCGTATATATGGGGAAATGAGACCAACCCAGTAAACATCTAAAAACTCAACATTTGGTTTGCAATTAGAAGACACGGAAGGCTTTACCACTTTCATTGGAAATTTGTTTTACATTTGGGCAAGATTAAAGAAGAAAATTTACATCAAGAACTTTGAATGAACTTTGTCAATGAACTCTCTCTGAAAGTAATCCAGTGAATAATCCGGAAGTTCATTATTTTGTGAATGACCCGAAAAGTTATTTATTTTGTTACATATAAATATGCTAGTTTCAATTTTATTATTTTAGTATTTCTACTGAAGACGGTCGCTGTATATGTGACCGAAATATCTGGACTTTTGTACCTGTTTTTTCACTGTCTAAATAAATGGATTTATCCCCATTTGAAAGTTTATTTGTTCGTCTTAGAACGGCAGTGTGGTCTAAGAACACAACACCTAATTTAAAGGTGTTACGTCGAAAATACGTCGTATATATGGGGAAATGAGACCAACCCAGTAAACATCTAAAAACTCAACATTTGGTTTGCAATTAGAAGACACGGAAGGCTTTACCACTTTCATTGGAAATTTGTTTTACATTTGGGCAAGATTAAAGAAGAAAATTTACATCAAGAACTTTGAATGAACTTTGTCAATGAACTCTCTCTGAAAGTAATCCAGTGAATAATCCGGAAGTTCATTATTTTGTGAATGACCCGAAAAGTTATTTATTTTGTTACATATAAATATGCTAGTTTCAATTTTATTATTTTAGTATTTCTACTGAAGACGGTCGCTGTATATGTGACCGAAATATCTGGACTTTTGTACCTGTTTTTTTCACTGTCTAAATAAATGGATTTATCCCCATTTGAAAGTTTATTTGTTCGTCTTAGAACGGCAGTGTGGTCTAAGAACACAACACCTAATTTAAAGGTGTTACGTCGAAAATACGTCGTATATATGGGGAAATGAGACCAACCCAGTAAACATCTAAAAACTCAACATTTGGTTTGCAATTAGAAGACACGGAAGGCTTTACCACTTTCATTGGAAATTTGTTTTACATTTGGGCAAGATTAAAGAAGAAAATTTACATCAAGAACTTTGAATGAACTTTGTCAATGAACTCTCTCTGAAAGTAATCCAGTGAATAATCCGGAAGTTCATTATTTTGTGAATGACCCGAAAAGTTATTTATTTTGTTACATATAAATATGCTAGTTTCAATTTTATTATTTTAGTATTTCTACTGAAGACGGTCGCTGTATATGTGACCGAAATATCTGGACTTTTGTACCTGTTTTTTTCACTGTCTAAATAAATGGATTTATCCCCATTTGAAAGTTTATTTGTTCGTCTTAGAACGGCAGTGTGGTCTAAGAACACAACACCTAATTTAAAGGTGTTACGTCGAAAATACGTCGTATATATGGGGAAATGAGACCAACCCAGTAAACATCTAAAAACTCAACATTTGGTTTGCAATTAGAAGACACGGAAGGCTTTACCACTTTCATTGGAAATTTGTTTTACATTTGGGCAAGATTAAAGAAGAAAATTTACATCAAGAACTTTGAATGAACTTTGTCAATGAACTCTCTCTGAAAGTAATCCAGTGAATAATCCGGAAGTTCATTATTTTGTGAATGACCCGAAAAGTTATTTATTTTGTTACATATAAATATGCTAGTTTCAATTTTATTATTTTAGTATTTCTACTGAAGACGGTCGCTGTATATGTGACCGAAATATCTGGACTTTTGTACCTGTTTTTTCACTGTCTAAATAAATGGATTTATCCCCATTTGAAAGTTTATTTGTTCGTCTTAGAACGGCAGTGTGGTCTAAGAACACAACACCTAATTTAAAGGTGTTACGTCGAAAATACGTCGTATATATGGGGAAATGAGACCAACCCAGTAAACATCTAAAAACTCAACATTTGGTTTGCAATTAGAAGACACGGAAGGCTTTACCACTTTCATTGGAAATTTGTTTTACATTTGGGCAAGATTAAAGAAGAAAATTTACATCAAGAACTTTGAATGAACTTTGTCAATGAACTCTCTCTGAAAGTAATCCAGTGAATAATCCGGAAGTTCATTATTTTGTGAATGACCCGAAAAGTTATTTATTTTGTTACATATAAATATGCTAGTTTCAATTTTATTATTTTAGTATTTCTACTGAAGACGGTCGCTGTATATGTGACCGAAATATCTGGACTTTTGTACCTGTTTTTTCACTGTCTAAATAAATGGATTTATCCCCATTTGAAAGTTTATTTGTTCGTCTTAGAACGGCAGTGTGGTCTAAGAACACAACACCTAATTTAAAGGTGTTACGTCGAAAATACGTCGTATATATGGGGAAATGAGACCAACCCAGTAAACATCTAAAAACTCAACATTTGGTTTGCAATTAGAAGACACGGAAGGCTTTACCACTTTCATTGGAAATTTGTTTTACATTTGGGCAAGATTAAAGAAGAAAATTTACATCAAGAACTTTGAATGAACTTTGTCAATGAACTCTCTCTGAAAGTAATCCAGTGAATAATCCGGAAGTTCATTATTTTGTGAATGACCCGAAAAGTTATTTATTTTGTTACATATAAATATGCTAGTTTCAATTTTATTATTTTAGTATTTCTACTGAAGACGGTCGCTGTATATGTGACCGAAATATCTGGACTTTTGTACCTGTTTTTTCACTGTCTAAATAAATGGATTTATCCCCATTTGAAAGTTTATTTGTTCGTCTTAGAACGGCAGTGTGGTCTAAGAACACAACACCTAATTTAAAGGTGTTACGTCGAAAATACGTCGTATATATGGGGAAATGAGACCAACCCAGTAAACATCTAAAAACTCAACATTTGGTTTGCAATTAGAAGACACGGAAGGCTTTACCACTTTCATTGGAAATTTGTTTTACATTTGGGCAAGATTAAAGAAGAAAATTTACATCAAGAACTTTGAATGAACTTTGTCAATGAACTCTCTCTGAAAGTAATCCAGTGAATAATCCGGAAGTTCATTATTTTGTGAATGACCCGAAAAGTTATTTATTTTGTTACATATAAATATGCTAGTTTCAATTTTATTATTTTAGTATTTCTACTGAAGACGGTCGCTGTATATGTGACCGAAATATCTGGACTTTTGTACCTGTTTTTTCACTGTCTAAATAAATGGATTTATCCCCATTTGAAAGTTTATTTGTTCGTCTTAGAACGGCAGTGTGGTCTAAGAACACAACACCTAATTTAAAGGTGTTACGTCGAAAATACGTCGTATATATGGGGAAATGAGACCAACCCAGTAAACATCTAAAAACTCAACATTTGGTTTGCAATTAGAAGACACGGAAGGCTTTACCACTTTCATTGGAAATTTGTTTTACATTTGGGCAAGATTAAAGAAGAAAATTTACATCAAGAACTTTGAATGAACTTTGTCAATGAACTCTCTCTGAAAGTAATCCAGTGAATAATCCGGAAGTTCATTATTTTGTGAATGACCCGAAAAGTTATTTATTTTGTTACATATAAATATGCTAGTTTCAATTTTATTATTTTAGTATTTCTACTGAAGACGGTCGCTGTATATGTGACCGAAATATCTGGACTTTTGTACCTGTTTTTTTCACTGTCTAAATAAATGGATTTATCCCCATTTGAAAGTTTATTTGTTCGTCTTAGAACGGCAGTGTGGTCTAAGAACACAACACCTAATTTAAAGGTGTTACGTCGAAAATACGTCGTATATATGGGGAAATGAGACCAACCCAGTAAACATCTAAAAACTCAACATTTGGTTTGCAATTAGAAGACACGGAAGGCTTTACCACTTTCATTGGAAATTTGTTTTACATTTGGGCAAGATTAAAGAAGAAAATTTACATCAAGAACTTTGAATGAACTTTGTCAATGAACTCTCTCTGAAAGTAATCCAGTGAATAATCCGGAAGTTCATTATTTTGTGAATGACCCGAAAAGTTATTTATTTTGTTACATATAAATATGCTAGTTTCAATTTTATTATTTTAGTATTTCTACTGAAGACGGTCGCTGTATATGTGACCGAAATATCTGGACTTTTGTACCTGTTTTTTCACTGTCTAAATAAATGGATTTATCCCCATTTGAAAGTTTATTTGTTCGTCTTAGAACGGCAGTGTGGTCTAAGAACACAACACCTAATTTAAAGGTGTTACGTCGAAAATACGTCGTATATATGGGGAAATGAGACCAACCCAGTAAACATCTAAAACTCAACATTTGGTTTGCAATTAGAAGACACGGAAGGCTTTACCACTTTCATTGGAAATTTGTTTTACATTTGGGCAAGATTAAAGAAGAAAATTTACATCAAGAACTTTGAATGAACTTTGTCAATGAACTCTCTCTGAAAGTAATCCAGTGAATAATCCGGAAGTTCATTATTTTGTGAATGACCCGAAAAGTTATTTATTTTGTTACATATAAATATGCTAGTTTCAATTTTATTATTTTAGTATTTCTACTGAAGACGGTCGCTGTATATGTGACCGAAATATCTGGACTTTTGTACCTGTTTTTTCACTGTCTAAATAAATGGATTTATCCCCATTTGAAAGTTTATTTGTTCGTCTTAGAACGGCAGTGTGGTCTAAGAACACAACACCTAATTTAAAGGTGTTACGTCGAAAATACGTCGTATATATGGGGAAATGAGACCAACCCAGTAAACATCTAAAAACTCAACATTTGGTTTGCAATTAGAAGACACGGAAGGCTTTACCACTTTCATTGGAAATTTGTTTTACATTTGGGCAAGATTAAAGAAGAAAATTTACATCAAGAACTTTGAATGAACTTTGTCAATGAACTCTCTCTGAAAGTAATCCAGTGAATAATCCGGAAGTTCATTATTTTGTGAATGACCCGAAAAGTTATTTATTTTGTTACATATAAATATGCTAGTTTCAATTTTATTATTTTAGTATTTCTACTGAAGACGGTCGCTGTATATGTGACCGAAATATCTGGACTTTTGTACCTGTTTTTTCACTGTCTAAATAAATGGATTTATCCCCATTTGAAAGTTTATTTGTTCGTCTTAGAACGGCAGTGTGGTCTAAGAACACAACACCTAATTTAAAGGTGTTACGTCGAAAATACGTCGTATATATGGGGAAATGAGACCAACCCAGTAAACATCTAAAAACTCAACATTTGGTTTGCAATTAGAAGACACGGAAGGCTTTACCACTTTCATTGGAAATTTGTTTTACATTTGGGCAAGATTAAAGAAGAAAATTTACATCAAGAACTTTGAATGAACTTTGTCAATGAACTCTCTCTGAAAGTAATCCAGTGAATAATCCGGAAGTTCATTATTTTGTGAATGACCCGAAAAGTTATTTATTTTGTTACATATAAATATGCTAGTTTCAATTTTATTATTTTAGTATTTCTACTGAAGACGGTCGCTGTATATGTGACCGAAATATCTGGACTTTTGTACCTGTTTTTTCACTGTCTAAATAAATGGATTTATCCCCATTTGAAAGTTTATTTGTTCGTCTTAGAACGGCAGTGTGGTCTAAGAACACAACACCTAATTTAAAGGTGTTACGTCGAAAATACGTCGTATATATGGGGAAATGAGACCAACCCAGTAAACATCTAAAAACTCAACATTTGGTTTGCAATTAGAAGACACGGAAGGCTTTACCACTTTCATTGGAAATTTGTTTTACATTTGGGCAAGATTAAAGAAGAAAATTTACATCAAGAACTTTGAATGAACTTTGTCAATGAACTCTCTCTGAAAGTAATCCAGTGAATAATCCGGAAGTTCATTATTTTGTGAATGACCCGAAAAGTTATTTATTTTGTTACATATAAATATGCTAGTTTCAATTTTATTATTTTAGTATTTCTACTGAAGACGGTCGCTGTATATGTGACCGAAATATCTGGACTTTTGTACCTGTTTTTTCACTGTCTAAATAAATGGATTTATCCCCATTTGAAAGTTTATTTGTTCGTCTTAGAACGGCAGTGTGGTCTAAGAACACAACACCTAATTTAAAGGTGTTACGTCGAAAATACGTCGTATATATGGGGAAATGAGACCAACCCAGTAAACATCTAAAAACTCAACATTTGGTTTGCAATTAGAAGACACGGAAGGCTTTACCACTTTCATTGGAAATTTGTTTTACATTTGGGCAAGATTAAAGAAGAAAATTTACATCAAGAACTTTGAATGAACTTTGTCAATGAACTCTCTCTGAAAGTAATCCAGTGAATAATCCGGAAGTTCATTATTTTGTGAATGACCCGAAAAGTTATTTATTTTGTTACATATAAATATGCTAGTTTCAATTTTATTATTTTAGTATTTCTACTGAAGACGGTCGCTGTATATGTGACCGAAATATCTGGACTTTTGTACCTGTTTTTTCACTGTCTAAATAAATGGATTTATCCCCATTTGAAAGTTTATTTGTTCGTCTTAGAACGGCAGTGTGGTCTAAGAACACAACACCTAATTTAAAGGTGTTACGTCGAAAATACGTCGTATATATGGGGAAATGAGACCAACCCAGTAAACATCTAAAAACTCAACATTTGGTTTGCAATTAGAAGACACGGAAGGCTTTACCACTTTCATTGGAAATTTGTTTTACATTTGGGCAAGATTAAAGAAGAAAATTTACATCAAGAACTTTGAATGAACTTTGTCAATGAACTCTCTCTGAAAGTAATCCAGTGAATAATCCGGAAGTTCATTATTTTGTGAATGACCCGAAAAGTTATTTATTTTGTTACATATAAATATGCTAGTTTCAATTTTATTATTTTAGTATTTCTACTGAAGACGGTCGCTGTATATGTGACCGAAATATCTGGACTTTTGTACCTGTTTTTTCACTGTCTAAATAAATGGATTTATCCCCATTTGAAAGTTTATTTGTTCGTCTTAGAACGGCAGTGTGGTCTAAGAACACAACACCTAATTTAAAGGTGTTACGTCGAAAATACGTCGTATATATGGGGAAATGAGACCAACCCAGTAAACATCTAAAAACTCAACATTTGGTTTGCAATTAGAAGACACGGAAGGCTTTACCACTTAAATTGGAAATTTGTTTTACATTTGGGCAAGATTAAAGAAGAAAATTTACATCAAGAACTTTGAATGAACTTTGTCAATGAACTCTCTCTGAAAGTAATCCAGACTAGGTTGCAGCTACCGCTGTAACCATAATACCAAATAGTCGAGAAGTTTGCTGAATGTACGATCTGAGCAAACCGATTTCATAGCCACAAGGATAAATGACGAGCGACAGAATGCATTGGACTTGCATAATTTAGGCTATATTTTTGCACATTAGGGGGATGGGGTAATGTTAGGTTGAATTAGGTTTCTAGCCCCTTTCTGAAATTTATTTACCCCCCCCCCCCTTAATGTCCAAATATTCACCCCAAATTATATTATTATATAAACTAAAGTATTATATTTTCATCATGTTATAGCATCTTTCATTATGATTAGCCTAACAGCCCTTCTTGAGTGTGTTGTATAATACATAGTTCAGTTCAGTTCAGTTCATTTTATTTAACATCAAAATACATTTAACAAATATGCCAATACCCGCCCAAAGAAAGATACCAAAAAGCACTTGCGTCTGGGCGGGTACATACAACTCATTTAATAATTAATGATTAACTATAAACAAAAAAAAACTTAATAATAATAATAATAAAAAAACGAAAAACACACAAAAAAAAATCAATCTCTCATCAATTCATTTAATAATAATAATAATAATAATAATAATAATAATAATAATAATAATAATAATAAAGAAAAATAATAATAATAAAAAAAAAAAAAAAAAAAAAAAAAAAAAAAAAAAAAAAAAAAAAAAAAAAAAAAAAAAACTATGAACCTTGACTTAACAAATATTTTTTCAAATTACTTTTAAATAACCCCAGGTGCTCAGCTGCCCTAATGCTCTCCGGAATAGAGTTCCACACATTAGGTCCTGAAAATCTAGTATGGAAGCCGGCCCTGGTTCCACTTCTATTCGGAACAATTAAATCACTAGCATGACGAGTTTCATAATGGTGTAAAGACCTATGGTCATTAAAATAATCACGAAAAATCTCTGGACTAACATCATTCCAGCATTGATAAGCAAAAATTCCTATTTGGTAGTCTCGTAGCTGTCCTACATTCAACACTTGCAACTTGTTGAAGCAAGCTGAAGTGTTATTTACACCTTCAACATACCCACCAATAAGACGCATCGCTCTATTTTGAAGAGTCTGAACACGTTTAAAATTCACATAAAAATTACTTGCCCATAACATACAGCCATACGAAGCATATGGGTGGATCAAAGCATGGTATAAAAGCAATAAAACTCTCTGAGATAAGAAATTTTTAAAACGACGAATCGCTCCAAGGCCGCGTGTAACCTTTGTGGCAACAACATCACTGTGGCGTTTCCACGAAAATTACAATCAATGTAAAACCTAAGTACCGGATTTCTTGAACTTGAACTACAGGCTTATTATTAAACAGAATTCTACCATCAATATCACTGGGCTTGCCTACTCTAGAATATTCAATAAAATTAGTCTTAGTAACATTAACTGATAACAAACTCAAACTAGTAAAAACATGGAAATTTCTCAGAACACAATTCACTTTCAACACAAGACTATCCAAACGACCACTAGAAAACGTAACTGCAGTGTCATCTGCGAATGACGTTAAGCAACAATCTGGAAGATAAAACCTCATGCTATCCACATAAACCAGATACAGAAGTGGACCAAGGACCGATCCCTGTGGCACAACACACGACACTTGATAAGGGGAAGAAAAAGCATCATCAATCATCACTTTAATAGACCTCCCACACAAATAACTTTCAAACCACTTCAAACTCAGTCCTTTAACACCTAAGCATTCTAATCTTTGCAATAAAATTTTAAAATCTACCGTGTCAAATGCTTTCCTAAAATCAAAAAATACTGTTAGGGGGATTTCACCTTTTACTAAACAATTATTTACAAAATCAACAAGATGAATGGCAGCATGACTAGTGGAATGACCTTTTCGAAACCCGAATTGGGTATCACTGAGTAGGCTATGTTTCGTGAGATGGTCATATAGACGGCGATGAATCACTTTTTCCAAAATTTTTGACAATAAAGGCAGTATCGATATTGGTCTCCAGTTACCGGCATCTGACCTGGCACCCTTTTTGTAAAGCGGGATAACTTTAGCTTGCTTCAACGCTTCTGGAAAGGTCCCCGTTTCCATAGATAAATTAATAATATGGAGAATACATGGTAGTATATACATTAACAAAGCTTTAAAAGTTCTCAGATTCACGCCATCTATCCCAGCAGAATTCGATTTTATATTTTTCACTATTTTAATCACTTCATCACTTGTATACTTTTCAAACTGGAAAAATAGTACCAGTTATTTTTGTTTCAAGAGGGCATAGACTAATCCTACCAATTTTCTGTGTGTTTTTGAGTTAATCGCTGATGGTGGAATTTATAGGAAGGGCGTAGAAAGGGTGTAATTTGATATGGGGCAGGGGGGAGGCAACTTTCCCCTACAGACCCAAGTCCCCCCCCCCCCTCCCGACCCTCCCCCCCCCCCCCAGACCAACAGACCTCATAGCTTTTCCACTTGGGACATGGCATCAATAGTGCTATTTTTAGTGCCATTTGGCCGTTGCAGGTGGTGGGATTTATAAAAAGCACGTAGATGTGAGAAACAGCTTTCTAATAAGTCATTAAGCATCTCTTTATGATGTTCTGGTAAACCGCTAGCCCTGGAAAAAAAAGGGAGACAGATCAGTGCTACCCATACAAAAAAGTGATTTTTCTTGTTTTTCAAGGTTGGGGACTGTAATTTCCCTGAAAAAGGTTTTCGACTATGCTGATTTCAATGGTACACTTTTCGTTTTGATCTGACGCCGTTTTTGAGGGGTTTCAGGCTTTTTTCGAAATCACCATAAATTTTTGTTCCCAATAAACTTTTATTTTTAATACGAACTGAAACGATAGTTACCATTCCTGAATCAGTGTCAGATGGAATTTTTTTTCACTAGGCAGTTTTTTTCTAAACGCGTTTTTTAATTTTTTGTTACTATGGGCCGTAGTTCGCTCTTTACTAGGTTGCAGCTGCCGCTGCAACCATGATCAAGTACAAGTAGTACTTAAACTGCTTGAACTTTGACTAGTTTGAGTTTTTCAAGTGTCTTTGATACTGTCTTTGGGTGGATAACATCAAGGGGAACACCCAAGGCTGCGAAATTCATGAAATAATATTCATTTTGAGCTGATATTTGACGTTATTCTAGCAAGTTTGCTAGAACATTTTTAGGGACTACCCTTTATGGAATTTTAAAACATGCCCTTCCTTTCTCTTAGAATTCCTGTGACAGGCCCTCTGATGTCACGCGACACACCCCTGTGCGATAAAGAGTTTTATATAAATTGAGCTACCAACCCCTTTAAGCCATCATACCTACGCAAAGCAGTCACGACACACCCCTCTGGACTCCAATGACGCGACACGACCTATTCCGTTTCAAACGCTCAAGTCTAATATGCTTGACACAATTTTATGTAACCCTGCGTTAGGATCCCATGGGGTATCGCCGCTTTTAGCGTAACAACAGCACACACCTTACGTAACGATTGCGCATCACAGTCACATAATACTCATTTTGACGTTTCATTTTTCGCACAAAACGCTCAAAACATTTTCTCTTTCTTTCTTTCTTTCTTTCTTTTTTTTATAGTTCTTGACCCCGCCGGAACTCAAAAGGCCAATTTTTTTCCAACGGATTTGTGCTTTAACCGAGAGGACTAACAAGCCACTCCTAATATTTTGTCCTACTCATTATATTCTAAAATTAACCTATTGCACGACACCTGAGATTCCCGATTTTTGACACTCGTTCAAACGGTGTATTACTGCCCCAAATTTGGCAAGCTCTCGGAGACATTTGCTTTCAAGATATTAATAGCGATACAGACAAAGGAGTGCTTAAATAGTATAATCACATTTATAGTCCAAAATAATAAATCTTAAAAACCCAGACTTTGTAAATAAAGGTTTTATTATTTCAAACAAATCTACAAACAATATTAAAAACACAGAAAAATAACAGTTAAAAAACACGAAAAACAAAAAATAAAGGGTGAAAAGGCTTATCGTAATCTATGCAAAAGATTCATATATTATAGAAAGGTGATGGGGTCTAAGCATCTAGTTCCAGTGGAGGGGGGTTTGATATTAGATGCATTTTTTAGGCATTATTGAAGAATTTCTGAGAGCCCTTAACAAAAATACAGCATTTTGAGACATGACAATACGAAAGGTAAAAACAAAACATGAAAAGGCTTACAAAGGGATAAAATATAAACAATAACATGCATAAATTAAAAAAAGATGAGAGGGGAGGGGTCCAAGCAAGTAGTTCCAGAGGAGGGTTGCCTTAATAATACTGCTACTACTACTAACAACTCACCACAGGACCAAGCCGCCTGAGGCCAACACAGCTACATACGCTCCTCCACCCAATCTATTCAAAGCCACCCTTTTTACACCCTACCAAGAAGTTCCCATTTCCTTTAAACCTTTCTTTATGACGTCCTCCCAACCCAGACGAAGACGACCTGCTTTCCGTTTAGCCCTAGATGGTTGGCCGAAAAGAACAATCTGTCATCCTTCATCCGCACAACGTGTCCTAGCTATCTCAACCTTGATAATAGAGTTAAATTTATGCTATATTAAGAGCTTTTTTAACGAAATGGATCGTTTCGTAGATAGGAATGTTAGATTTCAGTCCCCTTCTACCGAAAAATTCATTTAAAGCCTTCCGTCTTATCTTTAAGCTCTGGAATATACAAGTTCATGGCCATGCATACCACCTTGGTAAAATATATATGGCCTACATCACCCCTCTGACGTCGACATATCTCCCCCAAGACATCTTTCAGGCATTTCCTATTAAAGATTATCCCTTTAAATCCCATGATTCAAGTTTTGACAAGCCAAGCCCATGTTTACAAACGTGCAACTGAGCCCGTTTAACTGAACCCTCCCCCGTCATCATTCCTAAGGCATTTTTCAATTATTTCATAATAGAAATTATGCATTTAATCCCGTGATTCAATTTTTTGCAACTGAATCATATCATAATGCACCGAAAAAAACTCACCACCACCATGGCATCACCCCCCCCCCTTCATCACCCATTTGGCACCAGTCCCCCGCCCCCCAGGCGAGTTGATATTAGTGGGACATTTAAACCTTACCAAGAGATATCTTTAAAGGACTTTTAATGAAATACACCGTTTCTTTCAGTAATTGTTAGATTTTCACCCTCCTCCATCGAAAAAATTCTTTAACGCCTCCACCTTGACTTATGAGCTGTAGAACATGATACTCCAGGTAATTAACCCCACAATGACATTATTTGACTGCCCCCCCCCCCGATATCATGCCATCATTACTAAGGCATTTTTCAGTTATTTCATAATAAAAGTTATGCATTTAAATCCCGTGATCCAAGTTTTTGCAACCCAAGCATATCATGATGCCCCACAGAACACTCCACAACACCATGGCATCACACCCCCTCTCTCCATCACCCATGTGGCACCAGTCCCCCGCCCCTCGGGCGAGCTGATATTAGTGATACATTTAAACCTTATCAAGAGATATCTTTAAAGGACTTTTAACGAAATGCACCGTTTCTTTGAGTAATTGTTTGATTTTCACCCTCCTCCATGGAAAAAATTCTTTAACGCCTCCACCTTGACTGTTAAGTTGTAGAACATGATTTTCCAGGTAATTCACCCCACAATTACACTACAAGACTTCCCCCCCCCCTGACATCATTCCAGTAGGGAAGGGGGTACCAGCGCTGATTACACATAATTGATGCATGTTTTTATAGTTTTTCTCACTGAGGATGTTTTTTCATGGTTTTTCTCACTGTTGATTGATGTTTCTTGGATGTCAATAACAATTACTGGATGTTTCTTGGATGTCAACAACAATTGCTGGATGTTTCTTGGATGTCAACATAAGTTCACATCAACAATTGCTGGATTATTGATCGACTCTAACGGGACAAGATCACGTGTCTCTTTCTAGGTCAATTCGTTTGTTGTTTCTAAGTGTATTGATCAACTAACGGGACAAGATTGCAGAGAATGTAAGGAAAGGATTTTTGTTATAGTTTTTATTAGTGTGTGAATAGAATTCAAGGAGTGAGAACAGTTTGACTTTACTCATTAGGATATATTTGTAATAATGAGTGGAATGTTTACACTATTAGAAGTTGATAGTGGAATTTGCAGCAATGATACAAGAGCCCCAAACATTGCAGTGGAAATCACGAGAGGATCTCTGGAATGGGATGAAGTATATGCAAGATATGTGATATCTTTGAGCAAATTTAAAATGGAGGATCAATTATGCTTCGCTGCAAAAGTTGATATAGCGCATGTGAATAGACTTCAAAGTGCTTTAAGTGCATTAGTGAAGCATATCGAAGATAATAAGCTGTATCGCTAATTTTACATGTGTAATATTATTGTTGTAATTAAACAATAGAATTGTTTCGAAATCGAAAATGTTCCCTTTCTTTTTGTTAGAATGTTAGGCTAACGAATCATGGTCAGTCTAGAGTCAGCAGTGAGAGTGACAGAATTAAAAAATGGATAAATTCGAGAAAGAGAGAATGAGATCTAATCTTGTGATTATGGAAAAACATTTGATTTTGGATAATGATTTTCTCGAGTTATCCCTTCAACGGAAGATATTCTCACAGGGAACACTTGACAATATAATCAAAACTGATTCTCTCCCATTGGACTATTGCATGAAATTTTTACGATGTGACTCAAATGCGTATACTCAATTTATTGATATATTAATTGGAACAAAGCAGAATAATATCGTGGATATAATTTTGAAAACATTGCCATAGATTCAATGTAGATGGCTTCTCCTTCGAAAGAGGTAGCGTCACAGAGTTACTCCTCTCACCATTCCTCCCTCTGAATTTATCGAATAAGCATCAGTTTTGTTTTAGCTGTGAGAGAGTTGACATCGGAAACCAAAAAGGTTCTATACATGTCCCTTATGCATGTACACTCTTGGTAGTTGGTCATCATGTGAGAATTGTACAATTATTGATGACTATAATGAAAAATGCAAATTATGTAATCCTTGTAAATTACATAGAGGCTATGCAGTACAAATTAAAGGATGTAGGTCATGTCTTGAAGAGATTTGTGACTCTCACCCTAGAGGACATCTATGCTCCATTTGCCATTATGACAAATGTGATCAGTGGGAGAATACTTACCCCAGTATGATTGGAGAGAATCCCAAACGTGATTTTAGTTTATTTCTACGAGATTGGTATCGTTGTGGATTTAAATTATTTTGGGAGGAAGAATCAAGCCTACAATTCAACTGTTGGGGTAACAAGACGATTTGGTTTCTACACCATCGTTGTGACGACACCGCCTATTATGACTATAAACCTAGTGATTTTTATTTTGCAGTTACCAAATGTGATTCACCATTTGAAAACACTATATGTGATATTGCTTCAAATATACAGATTGAAACCCGTAAATTTCATAATATGAATGCAAATAGTATCATTGACTATACAAAAAGATATGACAAGAGGGAAGTTGCATTATACTGTAGAAAATGTGACCCTGACTTTGCAGCCAATCAAGATCAATATTCAGTTAATTCAAATGACTTACCAGCATTAGTGGTTCACGACAGTTGCCTATACACCGAAGAAGAAGAAATCTAAAGCGAAGAATAAAGACATTGTTGTATATACATTTTTCATATATTAATAAACAAATTCACATACATTTTTAAAGTACTTTACTAGGGGGCACTAAAATCAATATTATGCAGGTCAGAGAGGATATTATCCACCATAAAGTTGTTCAGACGTGAATTGTCTACATAAATGTTGAGAAACTGCTTGAAAGTATAGCCGCGACATCTGAAAACAATATATATTAGTGCATGGAAGCCACAGATTTTAGTCGTCAGATCCTGCACTCTCTTCTGATTTTGAATAATAGTTTTCACACTGCTCTCAATATAGTTGCTGATGTGTGGAGTGTAGAAGGTATAGGGTAGACCAAGAGGATCAAAAAATTCAATAATCTTCACTGTTTGAAAGATGCACAACCAATGGCCAGTATTCACAGTTGATGGACTGCTATTAACAATGACTAGGGTATTGTTGGCACTTTGAGTTTTCCCAAGAAAGTCCGAGGGCAGACAATAGGATCTGTATTCGGACATGTATGGGTCCATATTAAATACATTTATTATTTGACTGATGTTCATGGTGCCAAGTCAAATATAACACTGCCTTCGGGAGTGATTTCTTAATAGGTTTCAAATTGAATAAGTGAGATTAGTGCAATACTCTCAGCTAATGGGTCGGCAAATGTACATTCTAAACGCACACTCCCCGTACGTACTATACTCATATCCTGGGTGCCAGACAAATCCAATACAATGATACTATGTGTTTTAGCAAACATTTCTTCGGTTATACCATTTTCAGATAGCTCTGATCATGATCTAGGGTTTGCATGGTCAACTCATACATTGTCCTACAGGATTTATCAAAAGATAGATTGTAGCGTGGGATTCCATTTACTTTGCGCACAAGAGATAAAAGCCCAAACATTTCAAATTTATGTGGGCATCCAGTCCACGATCCTATTGCACTAGCGCTTTTTACAAATGCCAATGCCAGTTTTGACGGAATTTCGTCATTGATAAAGGATGAGTCGGTGAAGGTGCGTGAGCCTGTGGCAATATTACTCTGATTGGTAATTGTATGAGGAACAAGTAATTTAATATTATTTCCACGGGCTCTCACTTTTTCCACTGCCAAAGCAACAGAACTCATAACCTGTTGTTTGCGTACATGTAGTATTGCCGAGGTGAGGGAGAGAGTTACATCAGGATTGGCAGCAAGTTCCTTTCGTAAAATGAAATTGGATGGAGCAAGCGTCAATTTTATATCCACTTTAATATTGGGTGGTAGCCATTGAGGTATATTAAATATTTTATGATATATTTTTCCAACTAGATGTAATTCACTAGTTGTAGCATTTTTAAGTGCATCTGTACTATCAGTATTAATAATATATTCATTTCCATTGGAGGTGCCTCTCAATTTCTTGTATGACTTGGGTGTCATCAGCATGAATTGCATATAGCTTGTATAATTTGAGAGATTGTTGCTTGGGCTCACTAGGGTGCCATTTATGTAGACACTTATTTGACGACATAAATTATGTATTATACAGTTTTCATAGGATATTCCATCGGCAAGAATTGGCAATGTATTATCGGATTTCCGGACTTTCATTCGTAAATCCATAAGTGTTGAAAGACATGTCAATAAAGTCGTCTTCATTGAAATAAATTTGAAAGTGGATATTATCGGAGAGGGGTTGTTGTGGATAAAATTGTTCATAGTATCCATTTATACACTCAAATCAACATTTTCTGCATTGAATAGATTCAATGAGGAGGTTATTGAAGGTTGGGAATCCTTATGCGGTAGATATGACATCTTAGGAAAAGAAATCTAGTTTCGATCTAACAATTTTCTTCCTGGGGCTTCTTCTACTGTTTACTGTACGTGTCGACTTTTTCCTTCTTTTGTTTGACAAGGGTGATGTCTTTCGTTTCTGACCTGAGTAGAGACTGATGAGTGGTGCACTGTTTCTCGACCTTTTTAAACCTTTTCCTTTTTGTATGAGATTTCAATTGTTCGCCAAGGGTTCGCGCACTGGACCTAAGATTTTCCGAAGCGCTTTTTTTAAAATCCTTGCCAGAGCTCAAATCATATAGTGTAAAGGATGCAAAATCTGTCGCATCCGGTACAATATATTTTCTAGCCAGAGGTACTGCAGAGCGAAACAGCTTAGCATACCAACTGCCAAGACCATAGCCAGACATCGACGAGCGACCTTTGTAATAGTCCATTCCATTGGCTAATTGTCTTGGGCCAAGAGTATTAACATATCAGTCAATATCAAGACAAAGGAATACCACTTTTCTATTAGACATCTTGTTGTTGAACGATGGGTCGAAACGGGCATGTAATCAGAGCCAAACCTTTTGATATTGCTAGAGGATCACCTAAGTCAGTTCTAAGTGTTAACTGACAGAGTTCCAAATAGGAAGTGTTTACGGGGATATACTGAAGATGCTTTATATTGTAATGGTGAATATGTTCTTGATTGGTTTTGTTAAAGAACTCGTAGGAGGGGAAAATTACTATTGCCAACCCGGGATGTTTCCACAAATGAAGCGTAGAGAAATATACAAGTGTCTGTGCAGAAGGCAGGCGGGTAGTCAGCAAAAATAAAATTAGTGTTTCCGGCACTTTTACCATTGATTATATTGAGCTTAAAGCCAAGAACATCTCTCAGATTATCATTGAGAATAACCTTTTCATCAGCAATGGGTGAAATAATGTAGATCTTGCCCTCCTCCTTTGAATAGTGGAAATGAAAAGCTTCTTTCTTACGAGTAAAAATTCTTTTATTGATAGAACGTCATAAATCATTCATACAGGTGAGTTCTTCGTAGGGTAATTCAATATATGGATAATTCATCCAATTGATCTTTTGAATTTGTTCTTGATCACCTGAGGGTGGTGGCCAATCATAGGGTCTAATTTTTATATCATATTTGCGATCTTTTTTCAGGATGTCATATTTATTTTTGAGAATACAGTCGACAAGAGCCACTTCATACGCGCCGTCGAATTTGATGGTGGGGGAGAGTTTCGTCCAAACATCCCTTGTTCTATTCAAATCATTGTAGAGAGGATCGGAAACATTGGACATGAAAGTCACATAAAAATCATTGGGCATTGTCATTATCTTCAACACTGACCCAAGAATCAAAATCAGAGTTGTATCCCAGCCAGTGAACAAGCAACTGTCTCTTACCCCTGCGAGTACGACTCTTTAATATCTTTTCAATTTAATAAATTTCACTAACGTTTCTAACTTTTTGTAGTTCATATTCATAAAAACCGCTGAGAATCTCATCATTTTTAGTGTCTCGCAGTCGATATGTCGTGGGTGTAGTTTCTAGGATTTTGGACACTTTAAAAAGTTCAGTGCTCCATAAATAATTCCCCTTTTCAAAAATATTGGTGGTTCGATTAATTCGAACAGTATCCTCAACATTGAATTTCTTCTTTTTCTTCTCATCGCCACTACCATTGGAGTATTGTTTAAGAAAAGCATCAAATTTATTTTCACTGCAATGAACTTCCGTTGGGGTTGAGTTGGACAGGGATCGATGTCGTCGTTGGTTGTATATTTGCATGATTTAATCTACATCATGAATAAAAAAAAGCAGTATTTTTCATTGTACAATATCTTGAAATTAATAGAAAGAATCGTTCTTATCAATTGTTCAGCCAATGCAGCGTTTATTGGGCTGTGACTATGATAGACTGCTGTATTATATTTCAATAGAACCTTTTGCACATGAGGATTAAAAAATTCGCTACCGCGATCATATTGAATTTTTCTATAGCAATCCTGTTCAAGAATACTCTCTAAAGCATGACCAACTTCAACACCTCTCTTTGATTGAAATGGAATGGCATAGGCATAGCGACTAGACACTGATTGCCACTAAAATATATTTGTAGGGTGTATTGTGACACCGTTGAATCGTGTCTAAAGTTAAAAGATCAGTTTGCATTATATGCAGAGGGAAGAAGGCTTTAGTTGGTCGATATTGTTTGCCACAAAGCCTGCGATTACGATGCAGTGTGTAACTAGATTCATTTTTTAGATACTCTTTTGCTTTTTTTAATGTGCTGCCATCTATATCAGAGGCAAATTTAGAAAGCGTTGTGAGGGAACTTAGACTTTCCACTTCACCAATATTTTCATATACATTTTTTTAAATTTCATCCATTTTGAACGCAAACACGTAGTGTAATGTCCACTCCCCTTTTGCACACTGGAGGGTGAATTAATCTGTCGTCACTTTTGATTAGCAGCCACTGGTGTTATAAAATCATTGCTGCTGCTGCTGCCGCTAGTACTTTCCAATATTGAATCTTCTTCTTTTTTAAATGATGTTGGCGTTGTTGGAGGACTATATTCCCTTAGTTTTTTTTAGAATTTGCTTATTTCCAATAAGACTTTTGGGGAAGTTTGATACTTTTAGAAAGGTGTATAGATTATTGTCAAATGATAAACGTCCTTTACGATTCGTCACCATATCACAAATTAATTCAACTAGATTATAACTTTTTTCCTGAATTATAATTCGTTTCCCTATGCTATCGACTTGAACTTGATCACCACTTTCCAACATGAAATATGTTAATACTCTTTTACACTGTTCTCGATAGGTCACTGGCAATAGGTTTCCAATTGATGCCACTATGAAATTCAATTCCTTCTCCTTTGATTGTGCAGAATCTTGAGATGTTTCCTGTTTAGGAGGATCTGTGACGGTGACGGCGGGTCTCTAACGATAAGGTCTTTGTTGGTCCACACGTCGCAATGCATCTTGAAGTAAAACTCGCTTTTTATCATCGGCAATAGTTTCATTATTAGTGAATTTACTTAGATTGTCTTCAAAATGTTCCATGGATGAGAGGACAAGTTCAAATGGCGTCAATTTATAGGGTTTAGCAATCTAGAGAAAAATGTTTACAAGTCCTGCAGTTATTGAAAGTAAAAGTGTAAAAAAGCTACTGTCCGCTTGAAGGAGATGTTTTCTTTAAAAAATTTTTCCTTTGTTTTTGCAAACCAAGGCCTGTACAGTGGAAGAATGTTGAATTGTCTGTTGTCTAACAGCTTCATGCAAGTGTAAATTGCCCTCGGTTAAATTTAATCAAAGTTCAGATATTAGATTAATGAAATCATTGTCAACACCATGTTTGAGTATGGCCTTCCTGAGTGGGGGGTTTGAAGTGCCTAAGACGGAGAATAAATGCCGTTGTTCATGTAGTTTCTTCAATGTCAAGATAGCAACTAATAGCCTTTTCTACTGTTCACTGGCAGATATACTGTAATTTCTTTGTCGAAAATATTTGTGACTGCACGTAAATCCTCGGGTTTGCTCTGATTAAGATCTAGCAAAATGTATCCGTAGGGATTATTTGTCACCTGAGTTTATGCTGACAGCAGAAATTTGGGGGTGCCGGGATATATTTGCTTATTGAGAGATATTATCGAGCTAGCATCACCATCAACTCGGTAGATAATAGAGATGGTGCAATTCAAAGCAAGGGTTTTCATAAATTTGCTCTTAGGAAACAGATTGTGTAGAACTAGGGTTATGGAAATGTGTTCATGATGAGAGTGAACGGTAAACAGCTGTAGTATTTCCTGTGAGAACTGTTCAATTGATTCAGCCAAATCATCAATAATCAGCCATGATTTTGGTTCAGTACTATTGAAAACATCAAGTCCCCGCATGAATTGTATTGGTATGGATGTGGCAATAGCTTTCAATTGATCGTAGGATTCTTGCCAAATACTGTAGCAATAATAAATTTTCTTTGGTTTTTCCAAAAACATTTTATTACAATTTTGAATTATTTTAGCTAAAAGTTTCGTTTTCCCTGACATTAACGGGCCACATAGAAACGACCTGAATGGTGTTTTAAATTGATACATACTGCTGCTGTTGACAACAGTCGGACTACAACTAACTGTAAACCATAGTTGTCTAATGAATAAATAATAATTGTCCCATAGATCTATCTACGTTAACATGAACAAAAAAAAACAATATTTCATTCATTTATTAACATCAACACTTGTACAGCATGAATAACACACACTATTTGTTCAAGAAGACCATTTATTATCATAAACACTTTTTTGTTTAACAAGAACAACAATTTTTATTAACAACAACACTATTGTACAACAACATTTTTCATTTATTGACAAAAACACTTTTCTCTACAGCAAGAACAACAATATTTATTAATAAGAACACTAACAATATTTATTATCAAAAACACTTTTTCAGTACAGCAAGAACAACAATATTTATTAACAAGAAGAACAACAACAATTTTCATTTATTAACAAAAACACTTTATTGTGCATCAAGAACACCTACAGTAATAGTACACACATTTTTGTACAACTTAAAATAGCAATAGCACTATTTGTACAACAACAACATTTTTCAATTAAAAAAACAATAACTTACAACACGATTAGCACAGTTGAAAACTATGAATTTAAAAGATACCCCCCTAAGGGCTCTCCGACCCCGGGAAGCCGTGGGTCGGTGCCGCGGGCGGGAGCCGTGGACTGAAGGCCAGCCATTAGTGGGAACTCCCCCCTCCCGGGGATTGCGGGTCGAAACAGTATACGATAGTCGCCGCCGCTGCTGCAAGTTAGGTTAGGTTTGAGCATTAAAGTTAATTTATCAGATTAGCTGAGGTTGGGCTAGGTTTGAATATTTAAGTTAATTTATGGATTTGCTGTCTCCATAGAAAAAAAATGTGGACCACAATTTGCTTTAAGGGTGAGGTTAAGTTAATTTAATTTATCCAGACCGAGTTGGTTACGATAGTCTACACATTCAACCCGGTCTGAAATTCGATAGTGGCCGTGGGGGAGTTTATTTACACCATTCTCGAGCACAAACCCTTTGTCGGATATACAAGACATGGCATTCTTTCCAACTCTAAGAGTAGAATTTTTAAAATACAGAGAGTGAATTGCAAGCACTTGTGCTCTTGGCACTAGACTATTTTCTACACAGTTTTTGTACACACTCATGTTGAAATTTTTTTACAAAATGTGTAGGCACGCCTTTTCTTGCCTGCTTTACATCTTTGTTGTGGGTTTCTACGCAATAAACTTTAGGACCGGGGAACACCCCATTGGTTATTAAATCACTCCCCGTCTCTGATTTTAACATTAGTAGCTGATTGGAGGCCTGACATTCCACCAACTCGGGGTAGAGGGATGCATTCCAGTTAGTGAAATCCGCGAGCTGATGTGTTCCCCATTTTTAAATCATTTAATAAATCCCCAGTTTTTACTTTTAACAGCAGAGAATCTGTATCAAATAATAAATTTGAACCTCCCCCTCCCTTGGCCATTGTACCTTGCACACATTGTAAAAAAAAGACAACATGAGCTTTTGGAAATTTCAAGTACTGAACTACCTCCCGCTATATTCTTGTTCAGTGCCACATTTCTTTTCTTTCTGTGTACAAGAACCATGTTCGTCTCTATGCTCATGAACGATGTAAAATTAGGGTCTGCAATAATTCATGCGCATTCTTGGGGGTCAGTCACGACGTCACAACGGGATCTGTTCCGTATGCTTTCACACATTTTGCCAAACACTGAATTTAAAATGAGCTTGTACATTTCCTTTTCTAATTTAATTTTTGCCCGAGAGCGTTTATCCACAAAGGTATCGATAAAAGTCTTCAAATAGGGTTTTTCACTGAATTGCAGGACCCTATGTATTTTTGTGATATTGAAACCATTGTTCACCATCCAGCGCAAAAGCACATGGTGAACAACAACATTCTGTTTAGGGTCTAAATTTGCAATCAGTTTCTGCTTGGAGGGGGTCCAGTGCATCCCCATATCATCAACCAATGATCGATTGTATGGGCTCAGCGAGTCTTTTGTCACTGGTCAATTGATGCAGGGGAAAACGAAATCTTTGACAGAATCATGAAGCGCCAATGGAATGCGCCCGTCAATTTCAAAGAACCATCCTTATGGCCCATTGTCCTTGACGGTGTGAATGTCGTAGATCTCACAAGGATTCTCAAGCCATTTATAGTTTCCATATGGCAAAGAGTAGTGAGACATTGCCGAGGGGTAAAGATATGTCAAGGAAAACTGCATTGGACTTTAAACCAGTGTCTTGTCCACTTGCATCTGTTGTCAAAACGCGATCTCTATGAAATACATACCCCCCCCCCTCATTGATCTTTCTGCAAAAAGGTGTTGATCCACATCAGTGATCAACCCTATTTCTTCCCTACTAATTTTTAAAATCAAGTCCATCACCAAATGTGATGTGGAAAAATAATAACCTATATCTAATCCAAACTCTGAATAAATTTGGTCTGTGTTTTTACAGACAATATCTAACAGAGTTAAAACGTCCCTGGCCAAGTACAGTCTATAATAATCCCACCCATTCTTACAATTACCCTTATCCCAGACCCTCTTGGAAAATTCGTATTCCTCGGCAGTGCATTCACTGTTGGTGAGTGAATTATAGAAAGCTTCAAATGGAGGTAGTTTCTCCTTGCTTAACCGAGCACCAAACAGTAATAGTCGTATGCATATAAACCTTTACAGGTCAGTAGGTCATACATTTCACTGTCTGGGAAGTGCTGTTTAAGCAAAGGTAAACTATCAAAATTGTCGCTTTTCTGCACTTGAATCAATTGACTCAATGCCTTGGATATATACTAAATGAATCTAGAAACCTGATTTTAATCCTGCACATATGTTCGTTATTCACTACCTGCCATTTCAACTCGAGAAGCACCAACTTCTCAGCTGATTTTGGGATAATATTATAGGTAAATGAATTGTTCACACATGGGCTATCTACTTCCTCTCCCTCCCTGTGCATACGCGCTAAAGCCGGTAAAATAAATATTAAATCAGAATTTGAATTGTGAATGAAAACTGGTATAAAAAACTTATGGCTTACGTTCACATTGCACGATTGGTGTGCTACACCACGAAAATTACTACCCCCTGAGTATATTTCCTGCCACAAGTGATCTTGGTCGCTGACTTTCCTGTTTCCCCCCTCTTTTCTCCCTAGTTTTTCTTCCCCTTAGTCCCCTCTTCGAATTCCCCGTTACAAAACCAGCATATTTTTTTTATTTTTATCGCCGGACGATCCTCTAAAGACAACAACATTGGTTAATGGGCATTTCTCAAACGATAAATAGGTTCATTTGCAGTGACAATTAATTTGGTTAGTGCCTTGATCATTCACTCATTCTCATCCAACGTCTTGTCTATTTCTAACAACTGCATAGTGTTAGAGTAATCTCTTTGCGCGTGGGCATAGGAAACTGCAGTGGCACGATATTCTTTGATTTGATTCGGAAATCAGGAATCATTCGCATCCACTAACTTAGCTTCACAGTCCAAAGAGATTTAATTGTTTTGGAGGAGGGTATTTTGGAAATTATTAAATCTTAAAATGGCCTTATCACCCGAAAATGTTTCCACTGATTGGTAGCTATGCTGTCTAAAACGTTTCATATGATTCTGAAGTTTTAAATCACTATGAAATTGAGACATGCATGTTGGACAGTAGAAACGTACCCCTAGATCCCTACCCCCTTCCAGAACTCAGCTGATGTCTGTAATTGGGTTAAAATGGCAAATTGTATCTGCTTCACTAGGTGGTGTGTATAACAACCAAACCCAATGCTTTACCAATTCAATTGACGGGCCCCTTACTAGGAACAAAACCCCATTTTTATTAGAACGAATACCCTCTTGAAATTCAGTTTCATACTGGATCACAGTAACGCCGTTATTTAAACGGGCATTCATTCGTTCTAAAATATCTATTGATCTTAGTGTTACTGGAAATTTTCCCTCTAAACAAGTGAAATCTACAAGGGGAAAGTCGGACCCCACGTTCCCTTGTAGAGCCCAGTATTCTAAATTTTTCTTTGAAGCGTCACGTGCTAGAGGCTCGAAAGCTGATATGAGGAAGGCGTACATGAATCATTTTTGACCTGTTTCAAAATAGATTCGCTGAACGCCCTTGCAACCCTTTAAATCTGGATCATATTTTAAAACTACAGCCCTCTCCCCATGCCCCCTCTTAAAATAAAATCTTTTTTAAGTTTACAAATATTAACACTTAAATTTTCAATAAAAAGAACCAAAGACCCACTACCATTCTCATTATAATTTTCGAGATGCGTTATAATGTGGCCTACCCATTGCATAAAAACTATTTCGTAATTTTCCAAATGCGGGTAGACTATTAGCATCTCGATATGTACATAATGATAATAAACTTCACTTTTGCCCTCATTTAAATAAAATAGCTTTAAAACAATTGAAACCTTAATAGCGTCCTTACCCCCCCCCCACAACTGAATCTGGTTTTCTAAGAGTACACAAATTTTATCTACATATACATGGACAATATCTATAGGGGCAAATACAAAATTCCCCCCATAAGCGAATTAAAAGGATCCCCAAAAGTTGCGGTGTAGACGACTATTGTATTTAATATCAAATTTGACCGCTGGAAGTCGGGAAGTGTCGCAAATTGCGTATTGTTACCCTCTTGTATATTATATCCCCTCTCCCCTTTATTCATCAATAAGGTTGTGAGAAGCTATTTCATTTGTTTAAACTACCACTATATTCATTAAATCTAAGGGGGGAGGGTTCTCTGTTAATTCATTAACAACATCGTCTAAAAGTTGTAAAGTATTTGGACTTAGCAATGGTAAGCCCCCCTGCTCAACTGTTCTACTATCTACATTAAAATAATTTGTTAGTAAATCATCAATATTGTCAGATGTTTCAATGGAGGTATCATACCATTCGTTGATAGGTGAATTGTCGTGAATAAACTCCACATGCACGTCCATGTGTTCAAGACTTCTTTCTTCAACTGATGAGGGGGGAGATGGAGAATATGGAACCAATGCAATCTATAAAAGAAAATAGCTTATTTTCAAAGTGTCTAAAACCCTATTTTTAAAATTGGATTATTATTAAAAAAACGCTTAGTAGTAGTAGTAGTAGCATTTGGTTAATTCACTACTCTATATATTCTGAAATTCCCACCTTAATATAGGATATTTACAATCTAAAACATGAAATAGTAGGTTTTGATTTTGTTCAAACAACCCCCTCCCAAAAAAAAAAATTATATTAATACTCCTTATCAGCTTTGGAAAAAAATGATTGATAGCCTAACTCATTCAGATAATCTCCTGAAAATAGCTTATTTTCAATGTGTATAAACCAACTTCCTTTGACCTTAGAATTACATTCGTTAATGCAAGTCTGTTATTTTCAAGATTTTCTAGAACATACGATGAAATGGGGACCGTTAAGTCACGTATCTCTTATTGATTGTCCCAAAATCTTGGCAAGTTGTAATTGAAAGTTGTCAACAATATTACGCAAATTAGAATCCACATGTGTAAATGATAAAAGGTATAATCTCTCTCCTTCAAATTGAATTGGGAGAAAAAATAGCGAGAAATAAAATTTAAACTTACATTTCCAAATTCAGGTTGCAGTTCAGTGCCGGATGGTTCTGGTAAAGAATGTCGGAGGATGGAGCATGTCGGAGGTGATGTCTGTTTCTTGCGCAGACGGGCCAGCATTTTCATTGTGTTGTGCAGCCGGTGCAGCAGTGTCACTGGCTTGGGGGGCTTAGGAGCAGTGGGGTTTACCATTTTCTAGTTACCCATCCGCTCTCTCTTTATCTTTCTACCTGGCTATATTTGTAAATGTTCACATGGAGCTTGGGCAGGCAGCACAGAACTGGAGGGCCTCGGCTAGTGGCCATATTGTACAACTGTCGCCTTCGTAGTGGTTTTATAGGTACCCCTAGCTCTTTTACTGCGAGGCGGACATTTGTCGGAATCATTCTTAAAAAAGAAGAACAAATTTAGCATAAAGTAACGAATCCTCTGTTAGAGAAGAAAAAAAGAATTTATTGTCAGCCATAATTTTGTTTAGAAAGAATTTGCCATTGTCTCAAAGAAGCCCTTCTCCCCCTTTTCAGTAAAGCAAAAGGTAAAATTTTCAACAGTCAGTAGCTCCTATTTTACCATTTAGAGAAAAAATTAAATATACAACTTGTGAGAAATAAACCCGAAAAGCATACAAATCATATTTTTACCATTTAGGGCCAAAAGCTGAATCAAATCCAGGCCAGTGATTTAAAATCTAGATCTCAAAATAGCCAGCCATAAATATTACCTTACATTAGATCCACCTGTTACTCCAGAGGCACCCAGGGCATCAAGAAGGAGCCGCCAATCTTCCTGCCGGTTTGCTGCTGCAAGTATGTCCTCCCACTGAGGTTGGATTGATGTGTGCAGGTTACGGAGATCTGTCTGGTACGTTCGACGCAGGGTGTTTCTGGGTCTGCCCCTTCGGCGTGGACACGATGGCTGCCAATGGAGCGCTGCATTTGGTAGTCGGAGATCGTCCATACGTAGTACATGGCCAAGGTATCTCCATCGGCGGACTCTTGTAATATGTGTCACAAGAGGCTGGCCAGTCTTGTCACGGATAGTTTGGTTTGTTATTCTCTGCTGCCAACGGATGTTGAGAATTCTTCTGAGACATGTGTTTTCGAAAGCAATTATTCTTAGCTCTTGTTCCTGGTTCAGGTGCCAGGTCTCGGCAGCGTAAAGCAGTACGGGCATAACATTGCTATTGAAGAGTCTTATCTTTAGCCGTATAGAGAAGCTTTGGGACTACCACACTTTCCGTAATCTATTGAAGGCCCCATTAGCTTGGCCGATTCTTGTGAGCACTTCTTTTGTGGTCGATCTGGTACTTTCTATTATGCTTCCCAAGTATTTGAAATGGACAACTTGCTCTATGTGTTGGTCTCCGCAAGTGATGCTCAGGGGTGAATCTGTGGTAGCCATGCATTTTGTTTTCTCATTATTTATTTTTAGGCTGACATGACCGCCTCTCTCCCTCACTTTGTCAAGGAGTTCTTGGAGTCTTTGCTTGCATGATTCTACGACGGCAATGTTGTCAGCGAAGTCTACATCACTTAGGCGTGTTTCTGGATTTAGCTGGATTCCGTCTGTGCTTGTACTTCGCAGTATGTAATCAATGGCAATTACGAAAATTAGCGGTGACAAGACACAACCCTGCTTAACTCCTGAAATAATGCGGAAGAAACAGGTTTGGCCATCTGGTGTCTTTACACAGCACTCGCTATCTTCATAAAACGCAACAATCAGTGAAACTATCTTTTCAGGGATTCCGTAATGCAGTAGGATCTTCCACAGACTTTGGCGGTCTACTGAGTCAAATGCCTTCTCAAAATCGATGAATATCATATAGATTTTGGAGCGCCTTTCTCTGCTTTCTTCCATTAGTAGCCGTAGGGTGAATTTCAAGTCTGCACATGAACGGTTCGGTCTGAATCCATGTTGCTCGTCGCGAAGGTGTCTGTCGAGCTGTGAGCTGATTCTCTGCAGTAAAATGTGCGTCAGCAATTTGCTAGGTATGGAAAGCATGCAGATTCCTCGCCAGTTGCCTGGGAAGGACGTATCGCCTTTCTTAAAGATCCTCACAAGCGTGCTGCATTTCTAATCCGAAGGTACTTTGGCGGTCGTCCAGATTACTGCGAACAACGCTGTCCAGAACTTAATGCAGGTCATAACAGTCGCTTTGATCATTTCCGCGGATATCGTGTCTTCGCCAGGCGACTTCCGATTTTTCAGCTTCTTTGCTGCTGCTATAATTTCAGTAGATGACGGCGGATCCGTGCTGATATCTGAGGAAAACAGTGTTGTTGCTGGGATCTCTGGGGGATCCTCTGGTGGAGGTCTATTTAACAGCTTCTCGAAGTGACTGGCCCAAACTTCGTTTACGTCAGACTGCTGTGTTATCAGGATGCCCACGGGGTCTGTTACTGGTCCATGTTGAATAGAGGATTTCTTTCCAATAATCTGATTAGTGATTTTATAGACGGTTCTTGAGTCACCTCTCTCCGCCGCCTCTTCTGCCTGCGCTGCTTTTCGCTCTAGCAGGTTTCTCTGGTCTTTTCTGGCACTCTTCTTTACCTCTTTATCCGTGGCTCTGTATTCACCGTTTCTGAGGATCTGTTGGTCGGGGGTTTGTCTTTGGATAAGTGATGCTTTTACTTTTTTTCTTGTCTCAATGAGTTCCCATGTTTGGTCAGATAGCCACTGGTCTTTTGGGTTCTTGCGGTACCCAATGGTGGCTTTCGCGGCATTGTGAAAGCACAACTTTATGCTTTCCCAGTATTGATTGCTATCAGCATCATCTAGTAAAAACAAAGCTTCAAATCTATTCCGCATCTCTAGTTTAAAAGCTTGTTTGAATTATCTCAACCTCAGTTTCTCCGAGTCAAAGACTGGGTTTAAGGGAGCCTTATTTGCTTTTCTATTTCTTTTCAATTTGAGGTGGATTTTTGCTGCCATCAGATTATGATCTGAGCCAACGTCAGCTCCTCTATATCCTCTTATATCAAGTAGGCTTGATCTCCACTTCCTGCTCCAAAGACAACTGTCAATCTGATTTTGGGTATGGCCATCGGGAGATATCCAAGAATATTTGTGTACATCCCGACGAGAAAATAGGGTACCTTCGATTACTAGGTCGTTAAGGAGCGCCAAGTCGATTAATAGTTCTCCCTTTTTGTTTCACTGGCCCAGGCCTTGCTCTCCGAGAACCTCAGGGAAAAACGATCGGTCGTTCCCTATTTTCGCGTTAAAGTCTCCTAGAAAACATGCCATGTCATGCCGTGGTATGTCGTTTGCCACGGAGTTGAGAGCTCTGTAAAATTCGTCTTTTGCTTCGTCGGTGGCATCATTGGTGTGTGCGTAGCATACTATTACTGACAGTTTCACATGCGCACCGATGAAGCGGGCTTTCAGGATTCTAGGTGACACAGGTGTCCAATGTAGTAGAGCTTGGGAAGTCTGTTTTGTCATCCTTAGTGCTACTCCGTATTCACGCTTTTGCTGCGATCCACTGTATATAATAGTCACTTCTCCATCCAGTTTATTTGATCCAGATCCTAGCCATCGAACTTCTGACACAGCCAGAAGGTCAAGATGGTAATCTTTCAGTGCTCTTAGCACTTGTTCAGTATTGGAGTCTTGAGACATTGTACGGACGTTCCAGAAGCCAAATTTGAGGTGTTGTTTCGCATTCATAAATCTTGTCCGTGGGCATGCAGAGGTCGTCATCAAAAGAGGGTTCGAAAATCCGAGGCTCAAACATGATGTTTCGGTTGCAGTTAGGATTTCCCCCGAGGGCAGGCCCTTGAGGTCCTGGGTGTGGGTCGCAAGCCCACAGCCCAACCCTCCCTCTTTATCCTGGCTTGGGACAGGCTGCATACGCAGGCGAGGTATAATTAAACCTCGCCTTATACCAAATATGGTATAATTAAAAGCTAACCAAACACTAAACATCAGGGTTATATATATATAGGAAAGGCTACATTAGTTTTCTTGTCAAAGGGTTTACATGTTTGCACAATGAATCCATCCCCTTACATTTCACGCGAAGAAACAGTTTGTTTTCACCTTACAATGAAGCTGTTAGAAGCAAACCCCATAACTCAGGCACAATCCCCTCCCCCCATATAAACACTGAGTACTCAAAATGGAAGCCATTACATTTTCCATATTAATATATTTACCATAAATGTCACCAGCTACCCCAAAGCAATTTATAAGATTTACTGTAGAAAGATACGCCGCTAAATTGACTGAAAAAAAGCGTCTTTTTGCATAATCATTTTGCTTGGTTAATCAGACAATAGACGCGAGCTATCTGTGTAATTGACTAGCACAAGATTCACATTTGACAGGATGTGATTATTACTCCTATATACATGTTTGCGGAACTGATAAAGTTAGGTTGACAGCTTAAAGGGAATTAGCATGCATAAGAGTTGACGGAAGTCGCCTGTCACCTTAGGTAGGATACAGAAAGCACGAATTTTTCGAAAAAGAGAATTATTTCCAATGAAAGAATTAAAGTCGTAAGCTTTTGGGGGTTTATATGGTAAAAAAGAGCGTATTTTACGCTTTATAATGACTATAAGCATCGCAGAGTGGAGTTTTGTATTGGGGGGAGGGGGAGGGGGATTTACCTGAATTTGAATATTATGAAGGGGGACTATGTAAAATGATTTTATTTGGAAAAAAACCTAAGAAAATTTACTAAACAGAACTTACATTATTAATCATTGTACCTAAAGTTTCCATATGAATATTACTTGATGCTCTATCCATGGTGGCTTGAGACTGCATGATAATTTTACCTCAACGCATGTCCTTTATAAACAAAATCTCAAGGGTGAATTGTGATGTAAAAGGAAACTTTACGTAACTCCCTGATTGGCTTAGAAAGAGACACGTGATATTGTCCCGTTAGCGGATCAATACACATAGATTTTGTACCTTTAGAGTCGATCAATAATCCAGCAATTGTTGTTGACATCCAAGAAACATCCAGTAATTGTATTTGGCATCTAAGAAACATCTATCAACAGTGAGAAAAACCATGAAAAAAAATCTTCAGTGAGAAAAACCATACAAATATGTATAAATTATGTGTAATCAGCGCTGGTACCCCCTTCCCTACTCATGCCATTATTACTAAGCCATTTACTAAGACCTAATTTCCCAAAATTTCGACTACCTTGAACAAAATAGATATCTCAAAATTTTGATTGGATATCTTTGGAGAAATGGTGGGCGTGAGAGGGGGGTTAGTTGCCCTTAAATCACTTTTTACTTTTAAAAGGACACTAACCCTTTCAATTTTCAATTGAATGAGCTTTTTGATGTTTTTACAACATCACTTTCTATAAAAACCTTACATGCTACCAGGGCATATTTTACAACCCTTGTCCTGAGGGCTGTGGGGGGATGAGGTGTCATCCTTAAAGACCTAATTTACAAAAATTTCAACTACGTTGAATAAAATGGCTATCTAAAAATTTTGATTGGATGTGTTTGGGGAAAAAGTGGGTGTGAGAGTTAGTTGCCACTAGAGAGGCCCTAATATCTCCCACGGGGCCCCCCTGCTGCCTTCTACAATTTAGTGTAACGCTGACAGTACATAATTTATGGTTTTTGTCACTGAGAATGAAAAAACAGGATTTTTCTCACTTTTATGGATGTTTCTCGGACGGTTATGAGTGTTAGTTAATTTATTTGTTGTTTTTCTTGGATTTCAAACAGCAATTTAAGTCTGTTTTATGGTTTTTGTCAATTGATTACATAATATCTCCGACGAGTACATCAATTTATGGATGTTTTATGGTTTTTTCTCACTGTGAATGAAAAAACAGGATTCTTCTCAAATTTTTGATGTTTCTTGGACGGTTATGAGTGTTAGTCAATTTATTTGTTGTTTTTCATGGATGTCAACAGCAATTTATGTCTGTTTTATGGTTTTTGTTACTGAGAATGAAAAAACAGGATTTTTCGCACATTGATGTATTGTCAAGGTCGATTTATTCTAAACTAATCAGAGAGTCGGTTACATCACCTTCTAAGCCAATCAGAAGGCTGGTTACATATGGTTTCCCCCATTACATCGCAATTCGCCATTGAGATTTCATATATAACGGACATCCATTGTGATTAAATTATCGGAAAGTATTGTGACACAATATATACAACAAAGAATATTATTGATGATTTAGAAGCCTTGACAGCCACAATTTACAATGTCAGCTCTGTTTTAGTAAATTTTCATTTTTATTTTCAAAATAAAATTATTTTCCTTGGTCACCCTCCAGTATATTCAGGTAAATCCCCCCCCCTCCCACTCTAATAAAAACTCCATTATGCTAGGTTTATACTCGCTAGAAAACAAAAATATGTTCTTTTTACCACCTAAACCTAACCCCCCTCAAAACCCCTCCTATGTTTATGACTTTAATTCTCGCAATAGAAATAATTCTCTTTTTTGATAAAATTCATGCTTTTTATATTTCTAGCTAAAAGCGACAGACAACATCTGTCAACTCTTAGGCATTAAGCCGCTCTGTTTTGACATAAGCTCCCTGCAAGGTTATAATTAGTTTGTCACCCTTTTCCTGTTTGTTTACTATAGCGGCCTAGCAAAAGGGATTGTTTTTCCCGTCAAATTAAAACAGTTTCAGACAAAAAGAGATTGTATTAATTAAGCTAGGCCTACACAACCTGTATGGAAGTAGAGAAACGAGTTATTTTCAAAATTAAGGTCTAACAATATTTATTTAGGGCATTATGTAAAAAGTGGAGAGAAGGGGCCATTCCTGAATTCTATCGCCATCTTTGTAAATTGAAAAAAACAAAACTGTTTCTTCGCGTTAGAGCAGTAAGAGGGCCGGGGGTTTCTAAGAAAAAGATAGCTTTATTATGTGTAAATTGAATATCTTTTACATCTAAGATCGTAAATTTATGGCCCATAAGCTGTTGGGTTAACAATCTTTTCTATTTTAAAGCCTAAAGATGGGAAACATTAAAAAAATTCCAAATGGTAAAAATAGGAGCATTTCTCGCAAATTTCACCTTTTGCTTTACTGAAAATGCTGAGGAGGGGGACTTCTTTGTGATAAATGCTTTCTAGACAAAATTATGGCTAGGGGGTACTAATTTTTCTTATTCAGTGAAATAAAATTTATGCGTAAATTGAATAGCATTTGATTTCTGAGTTTAGTATATTTCTCGCAAATTTTACCTTTTGCTTGGGGGAGCTACCACCCCTCAAACATGACTTTAAATATTAAAGTTACTTATGTACAGAATAAGTGACTGTATAAGTGCTTCGAAATTCGTAGGAAAAATTAGAATATTAGCATTTTGTAGATTGTTACTTTAGCCTGAATTTCACACGTTGAATTTCATACATAATTTCTATCATTATTAAACCTATATCCAATTTCCAAAATTTTACCAATTTTTCATGTGCTAATATTATTCAAACTGAACGTTCTTATAACAATGCTTTGAGTTATTTCTGAGAAAAGTTGAATTTATTATAATCAAACTATAATTTTCAGAGTTTAGGTTGCTTTCGACAAAGATTTCTCTTTACTTACGGCAAATTTCCAAAATGTGATTGATCCATGGCCCATCTAAATGTGATAGAAGCTACTACACCCTGCTTCAATCCCTTTTTATGTATTCAAACTGAATGTTCATATAACAATGCTTTGAGTTATTCCTCAGAAAATTGACCCCTCCAAATATTTACTCAGAGGGGCAGGTGCTGAAATGTAAAACGTTACTTATTTGCCCATCATTTTCACATTTTTCAAGTTGAGATCTTCGAACATACTCCCTCCTTCTAAGTTTATTCTAAGAAAGTGATCTGTATTTGTTAGAGTTTCAGAAACATTACATATTTATTTAATTTAAGCACTTTTTTTCAGATATAATAATGTTTGGTGTGATTGACACAGAATATATTGGTCTGAAATATTCCTCAACTGGCATTATTTTCGAAGCAGCTTTCTTACTCCTAGACAATCGACGATGTGAAATTCATAGCTATAAATAGAATGTCAGATACAATATGTTTAAGTACGAGAAAAACAGATGGAGTCCAACACTAAATTTTATAAATCGAAATGGTTTTTACGTTAAAACCATAAGACCACATAATGAAAATGGCAATGTAATAAAACGTGTACAAGAGGAAATTCAGGAAATATGCAATTTTTTCGGTGTGGAAGCTGTTTACGTTAAGGGAAACGTGCCCATTGATAAACTCTTACTAGAAAAATGTGATAAAAACATAGCATTATTCAATTTAGAAGACTTCAAATGTGAGAAATACCTGCATTCATTCCATGACCCGGAAGATGAAGTTAGACATTTCGCTCAATGGACACCGGAAAAGATACCTGACATGGCAAAATGCATCAGATATCCAAAGACCTAAACTTGCTCTTCCTCATATCAAATGGATTAAGCTTTTTTGTAAATATATCATTATGTATTTTTTCAAATGTTTTTAAATATGTTTAAGCAATAAATATCTTAAGCATCAACCGTTTTTTATTCTTTAGAATAGTCCATCGCGATGAAAATTATACTTTCAGATTCAACATGCCAGGGAACACACTTTCAAGTTCAGCATGTTGGAGAACCCTAAATGGTCACCCCTAAAAAGGTAAGTTAACCCTAAAAGGTTAAAGAATTTATCTGAAATTACACTTTCAGATCCAGCATTTCGGGGAACACACTTTCAGGTTCAGCATGTAGGAGAACCCTAAATGCTCATCCCTAAAAAAGGAATTTAACCCTAAATCGTTAAAGAATATCTCTGAAATCACACTTTCAGGTTAGGTTAGGCAGGGCCCCGACCCCCCCCCCCTCTCCAAAGGGCCCTCCCAGCCCCTCTCCCACCCTAAAAGGGCCCCCAAGTGCACCTGGGCTCCAAAGAGCCCCCCAAGCCCCCGTCACTCCTTACTTTCAGTTAAAAAAAAACATTTTTTTTATTTAATCTATTAAAGGCCCTAACAATTTAGGTTCTGCATAAATCCTTTTACAGAAGTTTTTTAGTGAAATCACAAGACATGATGCATGAAAAAAAAGAACATAAAAAATTGTCAGGTGTGGGGTTCGAACCCACGACCCCGCATGGGGACTAGATCTTAAGTCTAGCGCCTTAACCACTCGGCCAACCTGACTTGTAAACAATTCTCCCTAAAAAGACAAGTTAACCCTAAAAGATTAAAGAATTTCTCTGAAATTTCCTTTTCAGATATAGCATGTCAGGGAACAGACTTTCAGGTTCAACATGTAGGAGAACCCTAAATGCTCATCCCAAGTTAACCCTAAATGGTTAAAGAATTTTTCTGGAATTACACTTTCAGATTCGGCGTGTCAGGGAACACACTTTCAGGTTCGACATGTAGGACTTTCAGGTTCAACATGTTGGAGAACCCTAAATGGTCATCCTTAAAAAGGCAAGTTAACCCTAAAAGGTTAAAGAACTTCTCTGAAATTACACTTTCAGATCCAGCATGTCAGGGAACAGACTTTCAGGTTCAACATGTAGGAGAACCCTAAATGCTCATCCCAAGTTAACCCTAAATGGTTAAAAAATTTCTCTGAAATCACATTTTCAGATTCGGCATGTCAGGGAACACACTTTCAGGTTCGACATGTAGGATCTTCAGGTTCAGCATGTTGGAGAACCATAAATGGTCATCCCTAAAAAGGCAAGTTAACCGTAAAAGGTTAAAGAACTTCTCTGAAATTACACTTTCAGATCAAGCATGTCGGAGAACACACTTTCAGGTTCAACATGTGGGAGAACCTCAAATGCTCATCCCTAAAAAGGTAAGCTAATCCTAAATGGTTAAAGAATTTCTCTGAAATTACATTTTCAGATCCAACATGCCAGAGAAGTCATACGTTACTTTTCAACTTCTTTTATATCCCAACACCAAATTTTCTCAATGAAAAAGAAATTAGTTCCAGATCAATTCTAATTTTTCCATGCAAATATAAAAGGTTACACTTCAGTTCTGATTTTTCTGAAAGATGAAAAAATTTAATGATCTGTTCTAAATTTTTCCATAGAAGATAGAAAAAGTTATACCTTAGTTGTGAATATATTCAATGAAGATAAAAAGCTCCACTTTAATTCTAAATTTTCTCAATGAAGTGAAGAAAAGCTCAAGCTCTCTTCTGAATTTTCTCAATGAAAGAGAAATTAGTTATAGATCAATTCTAATTTTTCCAAGAAAATAGAATGCTTCCAAAACACTTCTTAATTTCTCAAGGACATAAAAAATTTATAGTTCTTTTCTAAATTTTTTCATAGAAGATAGGAAAAGTCATACTATGATTCTGAATATTTTTCATGAAGATAAAAAGTTCCACTTTAATTCAAAATTTTCTTAAATTTAGTTCCGATTTTTCTCAATGAGATTAAAAATTTTAAGTTCTCCTCAGAATGTTTTCCCTAAGAAGAGGAAAGCTTCATATTAATTCTGAGTTTTCACAGCGAAGTGAATAAAAATTCAAGTTCTCTTCTAAATTTTCTCAATGAAAAGGAAATAAGTTACAGATCAATTCTAATTTTTCCATGCAAATATAAAAAGTTACATTTCAGTTCAGATTTTTCTGAAAGACATAAAAATTTAATGATCTATTCTAAATTTTTCCATAGAAGATAGAAAAAGTTATACCTTAGTTGTGAATATTTTCAACGAAGATAAAAAGCTCCACTTTAATTGTAAATTTTTTCAATGAAGTGAAGAAACGTTCAAGCTCTCTTCTGAATTTTCTCAATAAAAGAGAAATTACTTACAGATCAATTCTAATTTTTCCAAGAAAATATAATGTTTCCACTACACTTCTTAATTTTTGAAAGACATAAGAAATTTAAAGCTCTTTTCTAAATTTTTCCATAGAAGATAGGAAAAGTCATACCATGATTCTGAATATTTTCCATGAAGATAAAAAGTTTCACTTTAATTAAAAATTTTCTTAAATTCAGTTCCGATTTTTCTAAATGAGATGAAAAAATTTAAAGTTCTCTTCAGAATGTTTTCCCTGAGAAGAGGAAAGCGTTTTATTACAGATCAATTCTAATTTTTCCATGCAAATATAAAAGGTTACACTTCAGTTCTGATTTTTCTGAAAAGACATAAAAATTTAATGATCTATTCTAAATTTTTCCATAGAAGATTATACCTTAGTTGTGAATATTTTCAATGAAGATAAAAAGCTCCACTTCAGTTCTTTATTTCACAATGAAGTGAAAAAAAAGTTCAAGCTCTCTTCGGAATTTTCTCAATGAAAGAGAAATTACTTACAGATCAATTCTAATTTTTCCAAGAAAATAGAATGTTTCCACTACACTTCTTAATTTCTCAAAGACATAAGAAATTTAAAGTTCTTTTCCAAATTTTCCCATAGAAGATAGGAAAAGTTACACTATGATTCTGAATATTTTCAAAAAAGATTCAAGTTCTTTTCTGAATTTTCTCAGAGAAAAGAAAAAAGTTATAGTTCAATTCTAATTTTTTTCAAAGAAAATAAAAACTCTCCAACATTCTAAGCACTTAACATGCTAACGTTTCCTAAAATAATAGAAATATAACAATGTAATGCATAAAATATTTTTATTGAAGTAACAACATATAGCAAGAACTTAAAAATATGTTACAGACATTATTTTACATTATTAATATCATTGAACAATATTGAACATTCTGAACCTGTTCCATAAAATAATCTATCGAGTTTTCTCTCTCTTGATACTAGAGTTACTCGCTTCTCTTAGTTCATAACCACTAGAGTAATCATTCATCCATTTTGAGTCATATACAATTTCCACTTGGATGTCACCTACTGATTCCGTACACGTTTCATCCTAGGTATTATTTAATTCATTGACTATATGATCAATAGTAGTAATAATACTCACTTGTGCTTCATTTTCCAATCAGTTTACCATTATATTCATTATTGATATTGTCCGCCGATGCTCTTTTTATTTTACCGGCAATTTCACTGTCTATTATCACATTATTTTTACAGAGGCAACAGTTCTGGCACGTTGACAAGATATGATTTATAGTGTTGATGCAGTAGTAGGCTCTTCTTTTCCTTTCTGATTTCATTCGAATGATAACACCGGAAAGATGACAATAAGATCTATCAACGGCTAACATGTTACCAGAACCATTAGCTAGAAGTTGCCCATCTTCTTCAACTATTATTTTTATGTTGGCATTCTCTTTGAGAGCTAACTTCTCTGGAAATGATACTTTCACATATCCATTTTTGAATGATGAAAATTCTTGACTACTCCAAAGGACTTTAACTCCTCACCGTCATGACAACGTAGGCATACATTCCCAATAAGATCTCCACTACTAGTTGTTCCATAGTTCAAATATATCTCTTTGTCAGCATTCAAGGCAACAATAACTTTATCATGTGCACACACTTTGTTCGAATAATTCATTTTCATATCTTTTTTAAAAATATGGTGTAGGTGTTTATCCCTGCAATGGCAAAAAATACTGATTTAACACACGCAATAAACTAGAGAGTCTCGATAACCCACCATGGACTACCACTTGGAAAGCCGCTTCCAATGTAAGAGCAACCATAAAGTACGTTTGCTACAGCCGCAAGCGTGCATAGTGAAAGAGAAATACAAAGTCCACCTGGGGGAGGGGGTTTCCGGCGAGTATGGTTAGGTTAGGTTAGAGTAGATTAAGTTAGGTTAGATTAGGTTAGGTTAAGTTAGGTTAGGTAAGTTAGGTTAGGTTAGCTAAGTTAGGTTAGGTTAGCTAGTAAACATCTCACCATCTTTAAGTTAGATTAGGCTAGATTAATGTAGGTTAGGTTAAGTTAGGTTAGCCTACGTACGCACGCCTACGTAGGCTAACCTAACTTAACCTAACGTAACCTAACTTAATCTAGCCTAACATAACTTAAACAAGGAGAGATGTTTACTAGCTAACCTAGCTTAACCTAACCTAGCCTAACCTATTAGGTTAGACTAGATTAAGTTACGCTAGACTAGGTTAGGTTAAGTTAGGTCAGGTAAGTTAGGTTAGGTTAGCTAAGTTAGGTTAGGTTAGCAAGTAAACATCTCTGCATGTTTAAGTTAGGTTAGGTTAGGCTAGATTAAGTTAGGTTAGGTTAAGTTAGGCTAGCCTACGTACGCGCGCGTACGTGAAGCCGTTACAATTGGCCATTTTAACCCAACTACAGACATCAGTAGAGTTCTGGGAGGGGGTAGGGATCTAGGGGTAGGTTCCTACTGTCCAACATGCATGTCTCAATTTCGTAGTGATTTAAATTTTCAAAATCATATGAAACGTTGCACACCACCTAGTAAAGACCAACTATTCCAGAAAATAATCATATTAATTACCTAGGTCTCATGCTTGACCACATTACTCCAGCTTTATAAATCACATATAAGACCCCATATTGACTATGGGCTCATCGTCTATGGTGCATGTGCAAAGACCCAGATGCAAAAAATTGAAACAACACAAAATGATATAATACGTCTCATATTTGGTCTTAGGAAACCCACAAGCACCAAGCTTCTGCTTATGGAGAGTGGATTAACAACAATAAGGGAGATATGTAGCTTTCTCTCGACAAACATCTTACAAAAATTGAATCGAATAGCTCACACACACTACATAAATGGATAAGAAATCCAGCCATGTATAGATGCATTGCATATGAGTAATTCAGAAGAAGTTCCCCATACCAGCAAAGTCTATTGCACCCACTTTCCCCCAATCCCCTCCATGGAAATGGTGAAGTCCCATAATAAGTACTTAATTCTCAAAGTGGAACAAAGATTTAACCCCCATTGCTTATGTCCTGAAAAAATTTGCAGAGCTTAATACAATTACCTATAAAAATCTTTTCCAAATATTTGTTGGTGGGTCAAAAATGAATGAGAAGGCTGCAAGTGGTGTTTTCCTTCCTCACCTGAAAATTGCAATGGGCGAGAGATTATATAATAATTTATTTATAATGTCTGCTGAGATAAATGCCATAATCATGGCATTAGAACACCTTAAGGAAAACCAACCTTTGATTGCAAATTCAAATAATATTATCATATATTCCGACTCTATATCAAGCCTTGAGTTGCTGGCCTCAGCTCCTCAGTATAAGTTGGACATTGACACTTATCATCGTCTCAGTATTATAGATAATCTTGCTTCAAGCGACATAAAAAATTTATTTTCAGTATATTCCTAGCCACTCTGGCATAAGTGGTAATCATCAGGTTGATGAAATAGCAAAAAATGCTATAAATATTGACCAGCCAAGTGGAAGACCAATCCCAATTAGAGATATTTACTGATAGAGGCTATCAGATATTAATTTTAATAAGATTAATCCTATCCTTTCCCCCTTTCCCAATAAGTATCTTTCTAAAATTTATCATAGAATTCTTTCTGGAACAAATGGACTAAATTTTTTTGCATTCTCGTATAAGTTTTCTAATTCAAGAGGTTCAATTCCCCTGTCCCCTTTTTACAGGCATTGTAATATGAATGATGAAACAATTGACCATTGCCTATTTGAATGTAATATGCTGACGTCTGCACAACATACCTTGCTTTGTAAACTATTAAAATGCTTCAAGCACCACAAAATCTCACTATCAGCCAAGAGCTTAGCCAACTATACCTGCACACAAAGCACAGAAATTGATATCTATCATCTTATATTTGAACTCCTTGATTCGAAAGATCTACTGAAAGATATCTGAGAATATCTAATAAATAAGAGACAACTAGGCCAGTAGCTCTGTTGCCCACAGAGTGAAGCAAAAAGAAAAGGGCTAAATAGTATCAACTGAATAGCCCGCCCTCTGCGAATTAGAAGAAGAAGAAGAAAATTGGAACCTTATTGAAAGGGGGTTGAGGATATTTGGTCTCAATTAGCTAAAAAAATTACAAATAGTAATGTGCTATTATGACATTCATTCTTCTGCAAATTATTTCGGTGATACGATTATTGCCGGAGTGCACGTTTCGTTCATCCGTGGTCGCTCAAAGAAGTTCCATCTTTTGCTTGGATCAGAAAGGTCGTATTAATTTTGAATTGGATTATAACTGCACTGTGAAGAAGTAGAACAAATACTCTTTTTTCTCTTTTCTTTTCTTTTTTTTTCTTTTGCCTTCTGTTCCTTAATTTCTCGATTTGCTTTATTTTAGTCTGAAGATTCCAGTGTAACTTATTATTGATCTCCAGTTGCTCTTGTATTAAACCTCTCTGCTCTCTGTCTGGTAGAGTTTTAAATTTGTTTATATTTAAAGTATATTTTTGATTATTGGTTTTTTCTTGTCAATTTAAATATTTTGACTTTTAATTTTTTTTTTTGCTCACAGAAGGGTACTGTTAATGGGTGATTTCGAGTTGATAGTTTGGGCGTCAATATAACCTTTTTTACAACTGAAAGGTGCTAGTCTCAAGAGGAATTAAGGAATACATTGCATACGCTCTTTATGAATGACAATTACAACAAACACTAATGTGACAATAAAATACAATACAATGAATTCATGCATTCTATTTATTTACACATTTTAATTCTTGTTCTAAGTTCTCCTGCTGCAACCTTGTGATTCATTGCCTTTTGTTTTGAAAACTTCCTGGAGATTCATTTTCTTTCTTTCTATCTTTTTCTTAGATCAAAGATCAATGTTGCCAGTTTTTCATTCTCTTTCTTCCACGTTTTCTCAGCTTTCATATTCAAGGCTTTATTAAACGTTTATCAAGTTTAAGCTGGATAGTTGTATCTCAAGGCCATACCCAGGATTTTTTTAAAAATTTGGAGGAGGGGGGGGGGTTACACAGAAAACCTAAAAAAATGCATACAAAATTTTCTTATGTCCGTTTTTGTTACGGTTTTACAAGTCAGACAATCATTTCGTTTGGGGGGAGGGGGGTGGGGGTAATCCCCCCTACCCCCCCTGGATACGGGAAACTATAAATTTGTGTTACTAAAATCTATTCAGAGACTTGTTATTAAATTTCACTATTGAAATTTTACGTTGTGACAGAGCAATTGTAATTTGAATAAAATTGTAAAACTGTTTTTGACATTCCAGCTTTTGCGTTCATAGAAAACATCAACCGTACACTTTCTTGGGTCATTTTGTATACAGCCAAAGGTGATATTCCGTCAGTTGGGCATGATAGCTGGGATTGACAATCACTTGTATTCCGCTAGTCCTATACCCAACCAGTTGTATTACCATATTTTATGTTTGTGCTGAACACTCTGTTAGTATAATGAGCTGTTAGTATAAGAAATATTTAGCTTGCACCTCCGTTGAAAACAAACTTTTTTTTCAGTATTAGTTTTTCATCCTGAAATTCAGAAACAACAAATGTTTAATGTTCAATTTGGTATTTATCTCTTATACCCACCACACTCAAGTTCTTTGTATTATAGATCCAGTTTCCTTCTGTATTTTCTTTCAGCTTAGCGTGGGAAAGTATATATACACTACGATGTAGGTACATTTTAATTAAATATTTTAGGTGGTATTTTGGATAGGTATTAACCGTTTAATGTAATGCGTTCTAGGGGGTCTGATTTCCATAATTCTCTGTTGTAGTCTCCATAATTTTTGTTACTAAAGTATTTGGTTTTCACCATACTTAGGTATATTTTATAGGATTAACCTAACTTCACTTCTTGGGTTTGGTAGGTATAAGAGATAAGTACCTTCAATTCTTTCATCAAAAAAATATCTTATACCAAACTGCTTCTACTGTTTCACCAGAAACCGGGGTTGCCACCCAGTGAAACTAAAAATCACTAGATTTTAGTGATTTTATGATTGACTTAATAATTTTCTTCAATAATCTAGTGATTTATGGGCTAATTTAGTGGTTTTGGTGCTTAGGCAATATAAAAAATCACTAGAAATAGTGATAAATCAATAGGGGTGGTGAACTTGCCAGAAACTTGTCTAATGCCGAACTTGATTGTACCATGTTGTCTATCTTTTTGTAATTATTATTGATGCTGTAAAACAAACAGATAAGTATTCTTGGATCCTATATCGAAATTGAAAGTCTTATTGAAATTGTGGCACCGGAGTGAAATTAAAAGCAACGACAATTTTGACATCTTGCCATCATTAATAATAAGGTGACTTTTCTGAGCACAGAGGAAGCGTACTTAGAAACCAAAATATAGTTTAAAAAAACACTCATATATTTTTCCGATTTTTAATGGAAAATAAAAATTTATTTCCCTACTTGTGCAAAGTAAGAGCAAAAAAATAATTTTTTTCCAGGACGGTCTAGCACACCTAGTCCTATTTCTGAACCAATGAGCAGAAAATAAAAATAGAAAAAATAAGAAAAAATAGAATGGATATTGAAAAATTAATAACAAGTATTAGATTATATCCTGTATTGTCCGATGTATATACCTGGTAATAAAAGAAAATGCATGGAGGGAGGTGGCAAAAAACTTGATGAATAAGGTAAAAATGTGTTTGTATTTGTTCAATATTTGAAATGAGTAGCCTTGCTCCAAAAAAATATCACAAGCTAATTGCTGAAAATCCCCTGCTCCCTCTGTTTATGTTAGCTTATATGGAAGGCTCACATCTGGCCAATAGAATGTTCATAATATAATACAGATCCTGAAATAATTAAATAAAAAAAAAAAAAAAATCGCCTTCGGTCCGAATTGCCAAGTGATTTTGTCTTGCCCAGCTAACTATTTTTTTTCGTAAGCGATTTTTCTTTGCGCTTTGTTAGAACTTAGCTTAAAAAATACGTATTTTTATGCGATTTTTGTATTTTGGAGGTAGTTCCCCCTGTTCTAGCAATTTTGTTGCCAGTTCCTCCAAAGTAGTGTTTGGGAAGTCGAGAGTTGCCCTCAGAGAAAGACATATATATTGCAGCACCAACTCACTAAAAATTTATGAACTATTTTGTCAATGATGACTGCAATCCACTAAATGTAATGGCTGCTAAAAGCAGCATGCTTGTACTGAAAGTTAGTTAAATTCAGAATTGACACAATATTTTTTATTTGGAAATAGAAAACTGGGACCACATACCCACTTTACGCCTCCAATAATAACGTTTGTGGGATTTTGTAATGTTTGTGATTTAAAACGTTTTTGTGATTGTGCGTCAAACAAGGTTCAACATGCTTACCTTTCTCCTGAAAAGAGAGGGGATGGTGGAAGGGCCATGGATTAATTTTTTGCAAAGGTTTAATATCCGGTTTTTGTTCAGTGCATAGAAAGCTAATGAAGTTAGCACCTCGAAGATTTTAAAGTGGTATGTCTTCTTTAGAACAATTGTTGTACGAAATAACTTACTTGATGTGCTTTTAACAGCTTTCCAAGGATTGTCAATTAACTTAGGGAAAAATGTATCTCTCACTTCAAAAATTGGTTTTCTTTCCACGGGCCAAATTTCTAATATCAGTACTAAGGAAGGTGCAAGGGGTAAGCTAAATTATTTAGCAATGATAAAACTAATGAAGTTTAGTAGACGTAAGTGATATTAATCCTCTGCCTCATTTCCACTTGTAGAAAATGAAATAAGAAGTTTAACTAAAATCCAAGCAACTAAAATCTAAGGCTTATAACAGTAGTTGGTAGTATTTCCAAACCCTTGGGAAAGTTCTACTTCTCTGAATTTTTTATTTTTCCACTAATTCTCCAAAAAAAAAGGCTTTTGCGAAGGAGCAGGGGAACTGGTGCAAATCTTAATAACTTTTAGAGTCCAATCTAAATTCAAATTGAGAGCTTACTTGTAGGGAAAGAAAAGTTGGGAATGTAGAGAAAATTTTTCAAATTTCTTTCAAGCAAAAGTAAAAAAGAAACTGTCAAGCGTTCACAAAAGATAAAAGAATATATTAGCTAAATTTTTTTGAAGTGTTTGTGTTGTTTTGGCTAATTTTGGTGAAGTGATTGGTGTTTTGTCTAATTTTTGGCAATTTTAGTATTTACTCCGTGAAATTTGGACCTGAGTAAAAAATAAATAAGAAAAAAAGACTTTCAGAAGGTAAGTATGATCAGGGCCGTATCCATGTTTTCTTTAGAGGGATGGGTCTACTGATGATATTTTTATTTTAGAGAGACTATCAGAAGGATTTTTGTTTGAAGGGGGGGGGGGTAACTGCTTTTGTAAGACCAATTTACGAGTCAGAGAAATGTTCTTTTTCATAGATTTTTGTTAGGTATTGTCTTTTTATCTGCATTTTTACAACCAATTTAAGAATTGGAGAAGTAGTCTCTTAAGGGGGGGGAGTCAGACCCGCCCCGCCCCCCAGCTATAACCTGGGGTATGATATTATTCATTTGATTGCCAAAAAAGAACGCATTTTTTCATGATTACTATAATAATCAAATAGTGCCACCAGAAGAAAGTGAGATACCCTGTTTAAACCCTCCTTTTCTGAAAATTTGAAAATATACATAAATTTATATGCTTTTTGATTGTATAATCGCTGAATTAAGACCCCTTCTGTAGTTGACCCCCATCCCTTCCCTTAAGACTCAAATGGATCCCTCCAGGGGGGAAAGTGCTTGGCAAAGCCTAGTCAAATACCATCTGCTTGATACACTGCATATTTGTTTCCTTCATCCGTAAACCTCTTGTGTGTCTTAAAGTGGCTATTCTGATCTGAGTTAGAGGTGTATTTTCTGTGTTTTTTTTTCGTATTATAGAATTTTGCAGTGTTTCTTTTTTTTTACTTTTAATAGTAATTTCGATTGTGAATCATTATTCCAGAGTGGCGTTAGTAGAGATGCCTCATGAGCCACGGGACGACACCCCTGCTGCCACCTACAACTTTTTTACATAGTTTATGTCTAATGGGGACAGAGTCAATGACCTCTTTCTCCAAGGTCTTGCTGTTGTTTTTGGCCAAGTGCCCGCTAGGGGAGAATGTTATGATCCAGGAAAGAGTATTTGTTGTTGTAAGCTCGAGGCAAATGTTATGATCCCGGAAAGAGCATTTGCTGTTGTTGTAAGCTCGAGGAAAATGTTATGATCCAGGAAAGAGCATTTGTTGTTGTTGTATGCTCGATGCAAATGTTATGAGTTTCCAGAAATAAGAAACTGTTAGATCACGTGTTTCCTTCTCAGCCAATCAGAGAGCTTGCTTACATAACAATTCGCCCTTGAGATTTCTTATATAACGGACACGCATTGTGATTAAATTATCAGAAAATATTGTGACACAATGGATATAACAACTGCCATAATTGATGAGCTTGAAACATTGGCAACCTCAATTTACCATGTAAGTTCAGATTTAGTACATTTTCATTTTTTATTTTCATTGATCACCCCCCCTGTATATTCAGGTAAATCCCCCATACAATACAACATCACTATACAATCTTTATACTCGATAGAAAACATAAAATATGTTCTTTTTACCCTCAAAACCTAACCCCCTCCCTCATTGATTTTACAACCAAAATTCTCATAATAGAAATAATTTTCTTTTCGTTAAGGTTAATCTACTTAAATTCTTAACATTGAAGAGACAAACCAGGCGAATTTGAAACACGCCCATTTACAACCCGCTCACTAATAGATTCACCCCTTAGGGTGATTTCTTCCTTGATTGTATTATTAGTTTGTTGACTAAATGCTTGATCGGGAGATAATGCGAGTAAGCTGTATGACTCTAAGTGGCCCTCAAATATTGAACAAGCCCCTGGTAATTTTTGAGGGGGGGGGAGCTTTAGTTATTAGCACGATTGTGCACGGCCTCTTTTGAATCCATCACTGTAGCAACAAAAGAACATGCATTGCACCGATCTATTACCCATGGTCACTAACGTGACTATTGCGTCCTCCCCCCTAGGAGCCAAGATATAGCCCTAAGTTCTATACAAAGTTACTGATATTCTTTTTCAAAATACATTTTTTGCGCTATGAAGCCAAAGATGATGAGAAAGGCGCCAAAAAATCATGCCAGCCAACAAAGGAAGTAACAGTTTTGTATAGAAATTAAATAAAAAACAAGTTTTTTCAACTGAAAGTAAGGAGCAGCATTAAAACTTAAAACGAAAAGAAATTATTGCGTATATGATGGGGGTTGCTACTCCTTAAAACCTCGCTCTTCACGCTAGTTTTATAGAACTTTAAAAAAAAGCTTCTTATTGTTCTAATTAAACGAACAGTGTTTCGGGAGTCGTTGTTAAAGAATTGGGACATAATTCAAACTTTAGTGTAAAGAGTTAGGTGTTGAGGATGAGTAACCCTCCTCATATCCGTAATAATTTCTGTTCGTTTTAAGTTTTAACGTTGCTTATTACATTCAGTTGAAAAAACTTGTTTTTTATTTAATTTCGGATCGTTTTTTAAGTAATGCCAGGAAATCTGGCAACATCTCCACGGATAAATCCCTCTTGCTCACAGATTTATTCTCTAGATAATTCGATCCTGGTGAAAATTTACCTCGGACAAGTACCCTTAACATATCCACGCGTAAAATTGAGTCGACAATAAGAAAGCAATAACTAAGAAGAATTTTCGTATAGGAATTCTGGCAAATTCCCCTAGTTTAAAATTTCCCCTGAAAAATTTACCGCATGGAAACTACCCTCCCCATGGAGAATCCCACCAGCAGAACCCTCCCCCCCCCTGAAAAATGTATGCAAACTTCCCAATAACAAATACTATACGTGAATAATGAGCAAATTTTGTAATGTAAAGACCTTTCCCCACGGGCTGTGGGGGGCCCAGATATCTCCAAAGGCATAGTTATTTGGCCTTTCAAAAGTGGCGTCGTTTGGGATTTGCAAGGGGGGCAGTTGCCCCCCCAATAAATTGAAAAAAGCTATTATATAGCCCATGCTCCTTGACTTTCTGGATGCGGAACTTGTTTCCCCCCTCAATAAAAATGCTGGAGCTATGCCCCTGCCTTTCAACTATGCTGAAGAAAATGGCTATCTCAAAATTTTGTTTGGACCGTTTTGCGATAAAAAGGGCGTGTAAGGGGACCTAGTTCCCCTCCTATTTTTTTGGTTACTTAAAAAGGGCACTAGAACTTTTAATTTCCGTTTTAATGAGCCCTCTCAAGATCTTCTAATACCAATGAGTCAATACGATCACCCCCGGGTAAGACTAAACTTAATGAAACTTACATATTTAAAATAAGCATAAAAATTCAACTTCTGATATATCTACTGGTATCAAAACTCTGTTTTTTAGAGTTTTGGTTAGTATTGAGCCGGGTCACTCCTTACTTAAAGTTAGTTACCACGAACTGTTTGACTAGGGCTATATCGAACCATATTTGGGAGGGGATCTGGGATACGGTATTATCACGGTAGCAGTCATTGCATATGGGAATAGTTTTGAATGCGAATCTATGGGTCCCATGTTTTTGCTAGTATAATGTCTAGTCCAGAAAGCAATAATTCCAGAAAGCAGATCAAAGCAATGATGAATTGTAGGACAGTCATTGAAAACCAGATAATAGCAACAGACTGCCAATGAAAATATGGTCGTCATTCAGTTATCTAGTTTATAAATTAGCAAGGGTGCGGAAACCTCTTTTTCACTTTATTTTGAAGTTTAAGTTCCATTTAAATGTTTCTGAATTATAATCCACTCAAATCTCTTGACCCAATATAATTTTTATCCCGTTGGTTCAATATCATTAAGTCTTGTATGCAGAATCAATCAATAAGCAAGCCATACTTGTCAGCTCCCTCCCCCCCCCCTCAAAAAATTACCAGGGGCTTGTTCAATATTTGAGGGCCACTTAGAGTCATACAGCTTACTCGCATCATCTCCCGATCAAGCATTTAGTCAACAAACTAATAATACAATCAAGGAAGAAATCACCCTAAGGGGTGAATCTATTAGTGAGCGGGTTGTAAATGGGCGTGTTTCAAATTCGCCTGGTCTGTCTCTTCAATGTTAAGAATTTAAGTAGATTAACCTTAACGAAAAGAAAATTATTTCTATTATGAGAATTTTGGTTGTAAAAACAATGAGGGAGAGGGTTAGGTTTTGAGGGTAAAAAGAACATGTTTTATGCTTTCTATCGAGTATAAAGATTGTATAGTGATGTTTGTATTGTATGGGGGGGATTTACCTGAATATACAGGGGGGATGATCAATGAAAATAAAAAATGAAAATGTACTAAATCTGAACTTACATGGTAAATTAAGGTTGCCAATGTTTCAAGCTCATCAATTATGGCAGTTGTTATATCCATTGTGTCACAATAGTTTCTGATAATTTAATCACAATGCGTGTCCGTTATATACGAAATATCAAGGGCGAATTGTTATGCAAGCAAGCCCTCTGATTGGCTGAGAAGGAAACACGTGATCTAACTGTTTCATATTTCTGGAAACTCATAACATTTGCATCGAGCATACAACAACAACAAATACTCTTTCCTGGATCAGTTCATTTGCTTCGAGCTTACAACAACAACAAATACTCTTTCCGGGATCATAACATTTGCCTCGAGCTTACAAAAACAAATACTCTTTACTGGATCATAACATTCTCCCCTAGCGGGCGATTGGCCAAAAACAACAGCAAGACCTTGGAGAAAGAGGTCATTGACTCTGTCCCCATTAGACATAAACTATGTAAAAATGTTGTAGGTGGCAGCAGGGGTGTCGTCCCGTGGCTCATGAGGCATTTCTACTAACGCCACTCTGGAATAATGATTCACAATCGAAATTACTATTAAAAGTAAAAAAAAGAAATTATAACAGTAGATGGTAGTATTTCCAAACCCGTGGGAAAGTTCTACTTCTCTGAATTTTTTATTTTTCCACTAATTCTCCTGAAAAAGGCTTTTGCGAAGGAGCAGGGGAACTGGTGCAAATCTTAATAACTTTTAGAGTCCAATCTAAATTCAATTTGAGAGTGATGCTTGCTCGCCTGCCTCAATAGAGGCTCCACTTGAAAACAGAAGTATAACTAAAAACGAAAGTTGGGAGGAACAAGTTCATTTAATTTCCCTTGACATAGACTGTAAATATTCACTTCAACTCACTCTGTAGGCTCCAGCTCAAGGATAAGTAAAACTATCCTTTCTGGGCCTTGGCAGTAGTTGCACGCAACTTCCCAAAACTTAATGTCGCATTCCTCAATCTGGCTTGGGGTCTGCAATTTCCATAGAAACTGCAGGGGTTAGCCCTTACCATTTCTCGCAATAATTTGTTATTGATGACAGTAGAAAAAAAGGGAGGAAACAGTGTTTCTCCTGTTGCATAATTCTAGGTTGCTCCTTTAAAAGTTTTACTGCCAGAAAACCGGGTTTACTGATATGTATATTCTTTGCTAAGCCCAGATGATCTGGAGAATCCATTAGTGTTCTCTGTCTGATTGCATCTGTGTGGCATCCTGTCTATCTGCTTTAGGGCTCAACGTTGAATTCTAAATCTTTCGTTAGCCTGACAAACTTTCATCTTTGATTGGCTATAAAAGAAAAACGAGTGAACAAGAATGGTTTATTATCAAAAATAACTTACAATCAAGGTTACTCATCTGTGTAATCACTTTGACTATTGAAGCATTTTTTTTATATTTGTGATCAAGCTTTATAATACCCCTTAGCAGCTAGTGATTTGAAGTGAGTAGAGACGGTTTCTTTCAGCTCCCCGCCAGTTTGCATGTGCCACTCTCTAAGTGAAGATAGAAGCTGTGAGGGTTATTGGGCTCATTTGGCTCCTTTTATCACAGAAATCCTTGCTTGATTCTGGTCCAAACAAGGTGTAAAATACCTACCCTTGTGTTAAGAAGTTGGTGGGGTTATTTGAGAGGCCTCTGGATTCCTTTGGATATATAATTTTGCTAATTGAAAAAGCCTTGCTTTATTGCGACTCAAACAAGGTCCAGCTTGTTTTTGGACCGTATTTTCTGTGTCAGGGAAGTGGCTCGGGGAGGGGGTATGGCTCCTAAATTGGTGAGGAGTTTTAACAGGCCTTTAGACCTTAGGGGCCTTCAAATCGTTGGCGGTGACATTCTGCGGAAAGGTGCAAAGCAGTGATATGACAAAAGTCTCAGTCGTCAAGGTGCAGAAGTAACATTGATGGTACATTACTTTTGGTGACTAAATATTTTTGTATATATTCACCCATCTTTCGTTTATAGGCAATCGGATGTGGAAAGACAGCAGCCCTCGTAATATATGAATATGAAATGTGATATTTTTAAATGTGGTCGTTTAGTAGTCCAGAAGAAGTAACCAAGAACTATTTTATCGAACTCATATTGCCTATTTATGACTTCTTTAGGTATTAATACTGGGGGACAGGGGTTCGAAAGTATGAAAAGTTTCTTTTAATAAAAACTAATGTGTATCAAACATATGATGAGGAGGTCAAAAGATAAAAATGTATTTTTCTAAGTTACTATTTATTTTTTTTGAAAAAGTTCGTTTATGCAAAAGTTGCATAGGGGAATTATACTTATCCTATCTTTGTACAACTTTTCCTTAGGAATTACGATGAAGAAAGATGAACCATCCCCTGTATACACTTACTACGTAGAGAAAGGAGATAGGGAGGGGGGGCTCCGGATTGAAATCAAACTTTTGGTTCCAATTTTCTTAAGATAGAGCCAGTCCTTGAGGGTGTTGCGCTACTCCAGAGAAAGCCTTCTAACATTATCAGTTTTGAGAACAACTACCCAAAAAATTTCGAGAGCAACTCTTATGAAACTAGAATATTAGTTGAAAAAATATGTTTGTTTTCAGCACAAGTCCAGTAAATGCTTGCTGACATAAATGGGAATGGTGATGAAAAACGTCAGCTTGAAGCAACAGACAGGATGGCATCGTTTGTGCTTCACAACAACGAGGAATCACTACCAGCGTTCCCTGTCAGACAAGTCGTCAGTGCTGTGAACCATCTTTTATCAAGAGAAGAAGAAGATAACTTTCTCATTGTTTGTGTTATTATATTGTAACAAGCATTGTGGAGGTGGGGCTAATTTATCTTATGAAGGAATGAAGCTATAAGGCAGTTAGACTTTAGAGTTGAACTCGGTGAAATAAATCACTTTTAAATAGCCTATGACAATAGATGTCTCAAACATTAATTCTTGAACTTCAAGTTGTCATCTTGACATTTAGCTAGCTTTCCACTCTATAAAGTATTCCCTACATTTTTACTTTTTCTACTCAAATATACTAAATATGATTTTGAAGTCTTTATATCATATTAACCGTTTTTGTGAACCTCGTACAAATCCACGGCAGGAGTATTTTTTTTTCGCGGAGTAGGGCGTTTCTGGCGTGATTTGAAAAACGGTCAGAAAGAAAATAAAAAGCTAGTTTTTTAAACTGGAAGTAAGGAGCAACATTAAAATTTAAAGCAAACATAAATTATTCTAGGGGCATCATCCCTTGTGCTTTAAGCTAAAGTTTACCTTTTTGTTTTAATTCATTAAGAATGACCTATGAAACACAAACCCTGTTGAATTTGAATGAGAAATATCTTTAAATAACTTTAGCTTAAACAGCGAGGGATGAGTAAAGGGCAGCCCCCCTTCATATACAGAAAAATTTCGGTTCGTTTTAAGTTTTAATATTACTCCTTACTTTCAGGTGTGAAACCTAGCTTGTTTTTTTTATTTAATCCATTTTAAGATAAGTTAGCCTTCTCTTTAGCTTTAGTTTATTTTTAGCTTCTTGAACAAAAGTGAGTGTGTGTGTGTGTGTGTGTGTGTGTGTGTTTGTGTGTGTGTGTGTGTGTTTGTGTGTGTGTGTGTGTGTGTGTGTGTGTGTGTGTGTGTGTGTGTGTGTGTGTGTGTGTGTTGTGTGTGTGTTTGTGTGTGTGTGTGTGTGTGTGTGTGTGTGTGTGTGTGTGTGTGTGTGTGTGTGTGTGTGTGTGTGTGTGTGTGTGTGTGTGTGTGTGTGTGTGTGTGGTGTGTGTGTGTGTGTGTGTGTGTGTGTGTGTGTGTGTGTGTGTGTGTGTGTGTGTGTGTGTGTGTGTGTGTGTGGTGTGTGTGTGTGTGTGTGTGTGTGTGTGTGTGTGTGTGTGTGTGTGTGTGTGTGTGTGTGTGTGTGTGTGTGTGTGAGTGTGTGTGTGTGTGTGTGTGTGTGTGTGTGTGTGTGTGTGGTGTGTGTGTGTGTGTGTGTGTGTGTGTGTGTGTGTGTGTTGTGGTGTGTGTGTGTGTGTGTGTGTGTGTGTGTGTGTGTGTGTGTGTGTGTGTGTGTGTGTGTGTGTGTGTTCTGTGTGCATGTAAATTTCTGTATTGTGTATCCAAGAGGTGAATTCAAGAAAGAGTTTGTTACTTACTTGCTTACTTAATTCCTTACTTCCTTACTTACTTACTTACTTACCTACAATTTTTTCATTCTGATACCTAGATTTTGACCATGTTATCCCATGTGTCTGACAATAGATGTACGCAAATTCCTTTTCTTACATCGTCGATGTTTTAATAGACATTCTAAACGCTTGATATGCTAGCTTACTCTAAAAAATAATGAACACATAACAATGTAATGCATTATATATTTTTAATGAAATAATGCCATGTAGAATATTGATACAAAAATATATTATGATACATTATTAATATCAATGAACAACTTTGGACATTTTGAATCTGTTCCGTAAAATAGTTCACCATGTTCTCTCTTGATATTGTAGCTATTGTCTTCTCTTAACTCGTAATCGGTAGAATAATCATTATTCCATTTTGAGTCATACACAATATTTACTGGTGTGTGAGCGACAGGTTCAATATACGTTTCATCTTTGGTATTATTTGATTCATCGACTGTTTGATTAATGGTAGTAACGTTTGCTGGCACTTTGTTTTTCATCAATTCATCTTGATATTCCATAGTGATATTTTCTGACAATGCCCTTTTTATTTTTCTGGCAATTTCACTGTCTATTCTCACATTATTTTTACACAGGTAACAGTTTCGGCACGTAGCTAAGATATGGTTTACGATATTAGTAGAAGAGTAGGCCATTTTCTTATTGACCTTCCGTTGAATGCTAATACCTAAAAGATGATGGTTGGATGTATCAGTCGGTAATGTGTTACCTGCAACAGTAGCAAGGAGTTGTCCTCTATCATCAACGATTATCTTTATGTTGGCATTCTCTTTGAGTGTAATCATCTCCGGAGGTCTCAATTTCGCATATCCGCCATTTGTACAACGCAATCTTTTCGGTATTCCAAAGAAATTTAATTCCTTACTGTCATGACAATGCATGCATACATTTCCAATAGTGCTACCACTTGTACTTGTTTCATAGTTTGAATACATCTCCTTGTTGGCATTCAATGCTACAATAACATTCTCATGTGAACACACTTTATTAAAATGCTCCATCTTCAATTTTTTTAAAGATATGACTTATGTGTTTATCCTTCCACTGCGTAAAAATACTGATTTAATACATACAATAAACTAGGTAGTGTCGATAACCGGCCGAAGAGTACCAGTGGGAAAGCCGCATCGTGTCTGTGAGAAATCATAGAGTACAAATGTTAGAGCAGTAAGAATATTTTGTTGTTTTAAGTTACGTACAAAAAAAATAAAAAAATAAAAAAATAAAGTTGAATAATTTCGAAATTTAAAAAAATTGTATGTTTTTATGAAAAAAAAATATTGAATTAGAGCCATCAGTCCTCATCATTATGAGTATCCAAAACTGGACTTAAGTTTCACATTTGAAGTAGACAATTGTATTTTCCATAATTTTCTTACATGAAAGTTGAATGAAATTTCGGTATTGTGTATTCAAGAGGTGAAGAAACTTTTTTTATAATTTAATTTCTGATCGCTGGGGACAACAGAGTCTCCCAAACCCCGTAAAGCTGTTTTAAAAGGTACAAGAATTATTTATTTAACAGAAATCCTCGCTTTTTGAATGATCACCAAGTAATGAAAAAATAACACAGAATAAAACAACAGAGTCTCTCAAACCCCACAAAGCTATTTTGAAAGGTACAAGAATTATTTATTTAACATAAATCCTCGGTTTTTGAATGATCACCAAGTAAAGAAAAAATCACATAGAATAAAACAACAGAGTCTCTCAAACCCCGTAAAGCTATTTTAAAAGTTACAAGAATTATTTATTTAACAGAAGTCCTCGCTTTTTGAAAGATCACCAAGTAAAGAAAAAATCACACAGAATAAAACAACAGAGTCTCTCAAACCCCGTAAAGCTATTTTAAAAGGTACAAGAATTATTTATTTAACAGAAATCCTCGCTTTTTGAATGATCACCAAGTAAAGAGAAAAAAACACACAGAATAAAACAGCAGTCTCTCAAACCCCGTAAAGCTATTTTAAAAGGTATAAGAATTATTTATTTAACAGAAATCCTTGCTTTTTGAATGACCACTAAGTATAGAAGAAATCACACGGAATAAGACAACAGAGTCTCTCAAACCCCGTAAAGCTATTTTAAAAAATACAAGAATTATTTATTTAACAGAAATCCTCGCTTTATAATGATCATCAAGTAAAGAAAAAAAACACACAGAATAAAACAAAAGAGTCTCTCAAACCCCGTAAAGCTATTTTAAAAGGTACAAGAATTATTTATTTAACAGAAATCCTCACTTTTTGAATGACCACCAAGTAAAGAAAAAATCACACGGAATAAAACAACAGAGTCTCTCAAACCCCGTAAAGCTATTTCAAAAGGTAGAAGAATTATTTATTTAACAGAAATCCTTGCCTTTTGAATGATCACCAAGTAAATAAGAAATCACACAGAATAAAACAACAGAGTCTCTCAAACCCTGTAAAGCTATTTTAAAAGGTACAAGAATTATTTATTTAACTGAAATCCTCACTTTTTGAATGATCACCAAGTAAAGAAAAAAAACACACAAAATAAAAGTTACTGAAAAACTATTGCATTAAAAAACAATTAAATTTATTATACGACCTAAATGAATTCATCATATTAGCCAGCACTCATTAATGATCCTTTTGAAATTCTGCTAACAACATCGATTCTCAGGGTAAAAGTTTGAATCAAACACTTTTAGCATATCGAGTGTCCTTACTGAAAAACTACTGCATTAAAAAAAAATAATAAATTAAATTTATCATACGACCTAAATTATTTCATTAGATACGCCAGCACTCATAAGCGATCCTTTTGAAATTCTGCTAACAACATCGATTCTCAAGGTAAAAGTTTGAATCAAACACTTTTAGGATATCGAGTGACCTGACTGAAAAACTACTGCATTAAAAAAAAATAATAAATTAAATTTATCATACGACCTAAATTATTTCATCAGATACGCCGGCACTCATAAACGATCCTTTTGAAATTCTGCTAACATCATCGATTCTCAAGGTAAAAGTTTGAATCAAACACTTTTAGGATATCGAGTGTTCTTACTGAAAAACTACTGCATTAAAAAAAATAAATTAAGTTTATCATACGACCTAAATTATTTCATCAGATACGCCAACACTTATAAAAGATCCTTTTGAAATTCTGCTAACATCATCGATTCTCAAAGTAAAAGTTTGAATCAAACACTTTTAGGATATCGAGTGTCCAAGGATGTTCATAATGAATTTTTTCATTCTGAAATTTAGATTTTGTCAATTTTATTTGATGTATCTGACAAAAGATGTTCATAAAAAAAAATTATTCACAACGACAATTAGATTCTGTCAATTTTATCCTATATATCCGAGAAAAGGATGTTGATATAGAATTTAGTCACTCTGACACTTATATTTTATGAATTTTATCCGACATATCCGATAAATGATGTTGTTAAAGCATTTATTCATTCTGAAATTTAGATTTTGTCAATTTTATTTGATGTATCTGAAAAAGGATGCTGATAAAAAATTTATTCACTCTGACACTTATATTTTATCAATTTTATTCGATGCATCTGACAAAGGATGTTGATAAAAAAATTTATTCACTCTAACACTTATATTTTATCAATTTTATTCGATGTATCTGGCAAAGGATGTTGATAAAAAATTTAGTCACTCTGATACTTAGATTTCGTCAATTTTATCCGAAATATCCGATAAATGATGTTGTTAAAGCATTTATTCGTTCTGAAATTTAGATTTTGTCAATTTTATTTGATGTATCTGACAAAGGATGTTGATAACGAATTTATTCACTCTGAGACTTAACGAAAAATGGATTTAAGTTTCACCTATGAGCCAACGAATTGTATTTTTCATAATTTTCTTTAAAAAAAACTTGAGTTTACAGTCAAAAACCCTTATTAACTTAGATTTTACGGAAATAGTTTTATTTTTCGACCAAAAAAGGATTTAAGTTTCACATTTGAACCAGAGAATTGTATTTTCCGTAATTTTCCTACAAAAAAATTAGAGTTTACGGTCAAAAACCCTTATTAGCTCAGATTTTACAGAAATAGTTTATTTTTTGATCCAAAAATGGACTTAAGTTTCACATTTGAACCAGAGAATTGTATTTTCCATAGTTTTCTTACAAAAAACTATAGTTTAAGGTCAAAAACCCTAATTAGCTCAGATTTTACGGAAATAGTTTTATTTTACGATCCATAAATGGACTTAAGTTTCACATTTGAACCAGAGAATTGTATTTTCCATATTTTTCTTACAAAAAAACTAGAGTTTACGGTCAAAAACCCTTATTAGCTGAGATTTTACGGAAATAGTTTTATTTTTCGATCTATAAATGGACTTAAGTTTCACATTTGAACCAGAGAATTGTATTTTCCATAATTTTCTTACAAAAAACTAGAGTTTACGGTCAAAAACCCTTATTAGCTTAGATTTTACGGAAATAGTTTTATTTTTCGATCCAAAAATGGACTTAAGTTTCACATTTGAACCAGAGAATTGTATTTTCCATAGTTTTCTCACAAAAAACTAGAGTTTACGATCAAAAACCCTTATTAACTCAGATTGTACAGAAATAGTTTATTTTTCGATCCAAAAATGGACTTAAGTTTCACATTTGAAAGCTACGATCGTAATGAATGATACTTGTCATCAGAAAAAATGTCAATTGCCAAAAAAAAGAAAAAAATCAAAAAAAAAATTAAATAGGGGGGAGGGGGTCAAAAATTTGGAGGGGAGGGGCACCCTTCCAGTTTGGGGATAGGGGACCTTTGGGGGGTTGATTTCTGCTGGTTTGCGGTCGTAGAATAGCATGGTCCTATGGCGGTCGTAGAATAACATGGTCCTATGGCGGTACGTAAATTATAATTTAGATCTCTACTCCTATCTTACAATGTTAAAAAAGTGGTCAGGTACCCAGGTGCCTTTTGGCTATGTATGATGACGTTAATGCGTGCTAGAAGCCTGGGAATAGACAAACCCAAGTACCAAATTGATTGATATCTCAAAATTATTTGAGCTGGACGCCTGAATTACATACATAATGTTTATGACAAAACTTTTGTTTTTTCACAGAAGAGAAGACCGACACGAATGTACATCCGTAGAAATATACACTTGTTTGCAATCGCAAACCTTGTCACCTTTTACCGTTAGTGTGACCTAATCTAACAGAGGGTTAATGGCGAGGCTTGTTATGAGGATGCGGTACCAAGGTATGACTGGTAGATTTCTATCATACTAACGGTAAGAGGTGACAAGGTTTGTGAAGTATTGCAAATAAGTGTATTTTTCCACGGATGTACATATTTCCACGATGCCGAGGCTTGCAAAATTATTTTGCAAGCCTCAGCATCGGCTGCCTGTCACAAACACAAAGGCTCTATTTGCAAATTTTCCCATGGGAGTAGCCACCATTGAGAGGTATTGAAAATCTTTGGATTGACTGTAAAAATTCAGCTGAAAAGACAATGAAATATTTCGTCCCTTTGTCAGCAAGCTTGTCAGTCACAGCGGGTTGCACCACAAGTCAAATTTCAATCGAGTTTAATAGTCAAACCCCAGAATCTCAATAGCTCTTGATGGTGGCTAGTCCACTGTGAAAATTCGCTAAAGAACCCTTTGTCCTTTTGATGGTCAGCCGAGACTAAGGCTCGCAATATGGTTCTAGGGTATCACATCTCCATAAATCACTGAAGTTTTAACTCTTTCAAGTCTTCTATCCTTCTTGAACCACTATAAATTCTAAGTCGGATTTTGGCTGTTTTTCCTTGATGTTAAGAAATCATATTAGGCTACACCCCAACTTCGACTAAATGTTTGGTGCGGTTTAATATAAGAAAGAGTTGTTTCCATATCAGGGTTTTTACTCAGTTATCAAAGGATCTTCACTTAGTTTTATGTAATTTGTCATTTTTTCTGTTATATAAATTTTTATGGAACCTTGTACAATATCATTTCTGTATTGAGTGACGGGACGATGATGAATCCTTTAATGGTCCCTTTAAATGGTCCTTTATGGGTCTTTTAAGTGGTCAACATTCATATCAAGTGAATTTTTCCAATTCTTGAAAGCTTCCTTTGCATGATTCGGCTTATGGAAGAAACATTTTAGATATTTTATTTTATTAAATTAAACCTAGTGCTTGACCTTTCTGATGCATGGATAATCAAGTTTATATTAAGAGATTGTATGCAGCTATACTTTTTTAATGAAACTTGGTCCTCTTTGAGTCAAAATCATAGTCTGATACCAGGGGCGTCCTGAGGCTCATTTTATAGGGGGGGGGGGGGCGTTATTCGTAGATTTTACTGAATTGCTACCCGATTTATGGCGAATTTTCTGAAGAAATCAAGAATTTTGCTAAATTTTGGCCGATTTTGCAAAATTTCTGCCAAAATTAACTTTACTGAATTCCAGTCAAAATCATAGTCTGATACCAGGGCCGTTCTGAGGCTCATTTTATTGGGGGGGGGGGGGGCGCTATTCGTAGATTTTACTGAATTGCTACCCGATTTATGGCGAATTTTCTGAAGAAATCAAGAATTTTGCTAAATTTTGGCCGATTTTGCAAAATTTTTACCGAAATGCTACCTGATTTATGCCAAATTTTCTGCAGAAATCAAGATTTTTGCTAAATTTCAGCCGATTTTTCAAAATTTCTAAATTCCAAAAAAGTTGGGGGACGGCGTGTTTCATTATGAAACACGTCAATTGAATAATAAGGAAGTGATTGCTATCACTTGACAATTGTGTCTCATTTTTTTTTATATTAGTCAAGAAAGCTCATCGGCAACTTTGACATCTAATAGTCAATCTGTTGTTAATTTAAAATAGTTGAATCATTTTCTATGAAATATACTCGGCGCTGGAAAATATTTTCTAAGGTATTTTTTCTCTTTGCTTAGTTAAAAAGCTTTTGTTCCTCAATCTTTGAAGGAAGGAAGGGTAATGCCTTTGTTTAGTTCTTTTCTTGATAAAATATTTTTGCTAATTGATGTTTTCTGAACATGAGGTCGCCTGGAAATTCCCGACAGGGCTTTCAGGAGCTTTGTTTTTAGCAAGAGTTATATGAGTATATTTCTCATTCCCTATTTTATGCATTTAAAAAAACCTTTCTTGTTTCTCAGAGAGAGTGGGCATTGCCCCCTTCCTATCGGCATCCATGCCTCTGGTGTATCTTGATTACACTTTGGCATTGTTTTGATATGTGTAACAATTTGCGGAACTACAACCAGGCTTGTAGGTAGGATCTATCTCGGATGAGTAAACTGTTTAGGAGGGAAATATAACTTTATATAATTCTCCAACAATTGGAGAATTAGATAAACATCTAAGGTAATGTTTGAAACATTTTGGAAGCCTTAATATTTCGTGAAGTACTGAACAACCCCTCTTCATTTATACGTCTTTGATTCACTATTAATAAGCAAGATGTAAATTTCGGGTAAAATTCTACTTTAGCCACTTTTGGCTATCTTGGAAAGGGGTTAGGTTATGAAAATGAAACTTTCAGGGATGGGTCTACAGGCTAAAATATGTCCCGGGAAGGTATTTTGAAGTACCTACCTCCACTCTTTCTCTCTCTAAAGGGTCCTGAAATTTGCCTACATGACTTGTCTATACCTATTGAAATTTTACCAAAACAATATTTTACCTTAATTTTCAGTTATCAGATTCCTTCTCTCTGGCTTTAGTTTTGAAAATGCAATTCCTGTTGTTTGAGTAGAATTTTAAGCCATATCAAGGTTTTTTGTAAAATTCAGGAATTGTATTTACATATCTTTAAAACCTTATAAATTGGGATTGAGCAAGGTTATAAAGCTGAAAACAATTTTGTTTCACTTCATTTATGTAGAAGATCTATTTTGCAAGGTTTCACTTTTATAACACAAAGATTTCTAAAGGTTATATGAGGTCAGGACACTCTAGAAGGAGAAGGAGTTTGCATAGGTACTTCAAAATATCCTCCCATGACATACTTAAGCCAGTAGACCCATCCTTGAAAGTTTCCTTTTCCTAACCTAACCCCTATCTAAGATAGCCAAAAGTAGCTAAAGTAGAATTTTAGCAAATTTTGTTGTATTGTTAAACCAGCTACAGATAAAGGAAGACAGATCGCCAAAGAGTATGCTTTTTGGTCTTCGATCTGCGACCAAACGGACGATTCCGTCGTCCCCGAACGGAATGAGAAGAGGTCGTAAGAAAGGACTTAAAAGAAATTACAAGCAGAATCTAATATAAAAAGGACTATAATAGATGCTAAATATAAATACTGGAATAATTTTGCAAATAATCTCTCCAGAGAAACACATGAGCCAATTGTACATAAAGTCATAAGCCACATCTGTGGGAAAAAGACTTCCCCCAACCCACTCCTATATGAGCTTATACATAATAATACCCATTATGACAATGATAATGAAAAAGCCAAGCTATTTGAAACTCTTTTTGTTAATAAGCTAACATCAAATAATCGAAGCAAAATGTCCCCATTTCCTATGAACCCAAGATACCACCCACGCCCAGGATCCGAGTATATAACTAGCCCATTTTCAATCCTGGAAATGAATAATTCAATACATCATATTAGGACCAAAACTAGCGGCAGCTATGACAATATACACCCTACATGGATAAAGAATCTCCACCCTTCATGCAAACAAGAACTGCTAAATTGTTATAATCACGCTTGGGGATCTTCTATGTCCCCCAATATATGGAAATGTTCATCCCTCCTACCAATCCTAAGGAAAATAAACCCAAAGATAACCCTGAGTCCTATAGGCCCATAATGATTACTCCTGTGATGGGGAAAATAATGGAGAAAATGATCATTTAAAAACTCCTTTGGTTTGTTGAAAAAAATAATATGATCCCTCACACTCAAACTGGATTCAGGAAACACCACTCCTCAACAGATGCTTTCATTTTGCTAACAAATGCAATCAATGAATCTTTCTCAAAAAATAATGTCCTAGTTGCAGCTTTCCTAGATTTTGAAGGGGCATATGACAATGTGAACCACCAAATTCTTTTAAACAAACTTGCAAACCTTGGAGTACCCCCTAAGCTAGTATCTTTTATTCAAACCTTCATAGAAGTGCGTAGTTTCATCGTTTGTGTTGGTTCAGCCCCTTCACCCAAAAAGACAACAACCAAAGGCCTACCTCAGGGAGCAGTCCTCAGTTGCCCCCTGTTTGCCCTATATCTCTGGGACATGAACCTACCTCACACAAATCTACAATATGCTGACGATTTGGTGTTAATGTCATCTGGCAACACCTTTGAGATAGCACAGTCAAATCTGCAAAAGTCACTTTTTCAATTTGAAAAATTCTTTCAACATTCAGATTTACCCATTGCACCTACCAAGTCAAAAATGATCCAATTTCACCGAAAGCGAAACCATGCTAATGCAAAACTAACTCTAAATAAAACAACTATTCCAGAAGATAATCATATTAATTACCTAGGTCTCATGCTTGACCAAAAACTTAATTTCCACCTCCACATTTCAAACACAATAAAAAAATGCTATAGAAAAACAAATATACTAAAAAGACTTCTTTCCACACCCTGGGGCTGTAAGGAGAAAACCTTACTCCAGTTTTATAAATCACATATAAGACCCCATATTGACTATGGGCTCATCGTCTATGATGCATGTGCAAAGACCCAGATGCAAAAAATTGAAACAACATAAAATGATATAATACGTCTCATATTTGTTCTTAGGAAACCCAAAAGCACCAAGTTTCTGCTTATGGAGAGTGGATTAACAACAATAAGGGAGAGACGTAGCTTTCTCTTGACAAAACATCTTACAAAAATTGAATCAAATAGCTCACACACACTACATAATGGGTTAAGAAATCCAGCCATGTATAGATGCATTGCAGATGAGTAATTCAGAAGAAGTTCCCCATACCATCAAAGTCTATTGCATCCACTTTCTCCCAATCCCCTCCATGGAATTGGTGAAGTCCCATAATAAGTACTGAATTCTCAAAGTGGAGCAAAGATTTTACCCCCATTGCTTATGTCCTGAAAAAATTTGCAGAACGTAATACAATTACCTATAAAAATCTTTTCCAAATATTTGTTGATGGGTCAAAAATGAATGAGAAGGTTGCAAGTGGTGTTTATTTCCTCACCTGAAAATTGCAATGGGCGAGAGATTATATAATAATTTATCTATAATGTCTGCTGAGTTAAATGCCATAATCATGGCATTAGAACACCTTAAGGAAAACTAACCTTTGATTGCAAATTCAAATAATATTATCATATATTCCAACTCTCTATCAAGCCTTGAGTTGCTGGCCTCAGCTCCTCAGTATAAGTTGGACATTGACACTTATCATTGTCTCAGTATTATAAATAATCTTGCTTCAAGTGGCATAAAAACTTATTTTCAGTATATTCATAGCCACTCTGGCATAAGTGGTAATCATCAGGTTGATGAAATAGTAAAAAATGCTATAAATATTGACCAGCCAAGTGGAAGACCAATCCCAATTAGAGATATTTACTGATGGAGGCTATCAGATATTAATTTTAATAAGATTAATCCTATCCTTTCCCCCTTTCCCAATAAGTATCGTTCTAAAATTTATCATAGAATTCATTCTGGAACAAATGGACTACCTTTTTTTGCATTCTCATATAAGTTTTCTAATTGAAGTGGTTCAATTCCCCTGTCCCCTCTTTGCAGGTATTGTAATATGAATAATGAAACAATTGACCATTGCCTATTTGAATGTAATATGCTGACGTCTGCACAACATACCTTGCTTTGTAAACTATTAATATGCTTCAAACACCACAAAATCTCACTATCAGCCAAAAGCCTAGCCAACTATACCTGCACAGAGAGCTTAGAAATTGATATCTATCATCTTTTATTTGAACTCCTTGAGTCGAAAGATCTACTGAAAGATATCTGAGAATATCTAATAAATAAGAGACAACCAGGCCAGTAGCTCTGTTGCCCACAGAGTGAAGCAAAAAGAAAAGGGCTAAGTAGTATCAACTGAATAGCCCGCCTGCTGCGAATTAGAGGAAGAAGATGAAAATTGGAACCTTATTGAAAGGGGGTTGAGGACATTTGGTTTCAATTAGCTAAAAAAAAATATTACAAATAGTAATGTGCTATTATAACATTCATTCTTCTGCAAATTATTTCCATGATACGATTATTGCCGGAATGCACGTTTCGTTCATCCGTGGTCGCTCCAAGAAGTTCCATCTTTTGCTTGGATCAGAAAGGTCTTAGTAATTTTGAATTGGATTATAACTGCACTGTGAAGAACTAGAACAAATACTCTTTTTTCTCTTTTCATTCCTTTTTTTTTCTTTCACCTTCTGTTCCTTAATTTCTCGATTTGCTTTATTTTAATCTGAAGATTCCAGTGTAACTTATTATTGATCTCCAGTTGCTCTTGTATGAAACCTCTCTGCTCTCTTTCTGGTAGAGTTTTAAATTTGTTTATATTTAAAGTATATTTTTGATTATTGCTTTTTTCTTGTCAATTTAAATATTTTGACTTTTATTTTTTTTTTCTTACAGAAGGGTACTGTTAATGGGTAATTTCGAATTGTTAGTTTGGGCGTCAATATAGCCTTTTTTACAACTGAAAGGTGCTAGTCTCAATAGGAATTAAGGAATACAATTACAATGAAAGACGCTCTTTATGAATGACAATTACAACAAACACTAATGTGACAATGAAATACAATACAATGAATTCATGCATTCTATTTATTTACACATTTTAATTCTTGTTCTAAATTCTCCTGCTGCAACCTTGTGATTCATTGCATTTTGTTTTGAAAACTTCCTGGAGATTAATTTTCTTTCTTTCTATCTTTTTCTTAGATCAATGATCAATGTTGTCAGTTTTTCATTCTCTTTCTTCCACGTTTTCTCAGCTTTCATATTCAAGGCTTTATTAAACGTTTATCTAGTTTAAGCTGGATAGTTGTATCTCAACGCTATACCCAGGATTTTACGGACTATACCCAACGCTATAAGTCAGACAATCATTTCGTTTGGGGGGGGGGTTTAATCCCCCCTATCCCCCCTGGATACGGGAAACTATAAATTTGTTTTACTAAAATCTATTCAGAGACTTGTTATTAAATTTCACTATTGAAATTTTAGGTTGTGACAGAGCAATTGTAATTTGAATAAAATTGTAAAACTGTTTTTGACATTCCAGCTTTTGCGTTCATAGAAAACATCAACTGTACACTTTCTTGGGTCATTTTATATACAGCCAAAGGTGATATTCCGTCAGTTGGGCATGATAGCTGGGATTGACAATCACTTGTATTCCGCTAGTCCTATACCCAACCAGTTGTATTACCATATTTTATGCTTGTAATGAACACTCTGTTAGTAGAATGAACTGTTAGTATAACAAATATTTAGCTTGCACCTCCGTTGAAAACAAACTTTTTTTCAGTATTTGTTTTTCATCCTGAAAATCAGAAACAGCAAATGTTTAATGTTCAATTTGGTATTTATCTCTTATACCCACCACACTCATGTTCTTTGTCTGACAGAACCAGTTTCCTTCTGTATTTTCTTTCAGCTTAGCATGGGAAAGTATATATACACTACGATTTAGGTATGTTTTAATTAAATATTTTAGGTGGTATTTTGGATAGGTATTAGCCATTTAACGTAATGCGTTCTGGTGGGCCTGATTTCCATAATTCTCTGTTGTAGTCTCCATAATTTTTGTTACTAAAGTATTTGATTTTCACCATACTTAGGTATATTTCATAGGATTAACCTAACTTCACTTCTTGAGTTCGGTAGGTATAAGAGATAGGTACCTTCAATTTTTTCATCAGAAAAATATCTTATACCGAACTGCTTCTACTGTTTCACCAGAAACCGGGGTTGCCACCCAGTGAAACTAAAAATCACTAGATTTTAGTGATTTTATGATTGACTTAATAATTTTCTTCAATAATCTAGTGATTTATGTGCTAATTTAGTGGTTTTGGTGCTTAGGCAATATAAAAAATCACTAGAAATAGTGATAAATCAATAGGGGTGGTGAACTTGCCAGAAACTTGTCTAATGCCGAACTTGATTGTACCATGTGGTCTATCTTTTTGTAATTATTATTGACGCTGTAAAACAAACAGATAAGTATTCTTGGATTCTGTATCGAAATTGAAAGTCTTAACAAAATTGTGGCACCGAAGTGAAATTAAAAGCAACGACAATTTTGACATCTTGCCATCATTAATAATAAGGTGACTTATCTGAGCACGAAGGAAGCGTACTTAGAAACCAAAATATGGTTTTAAAAAAAAACACTTATATAATTTTACGATTTTTAATGGAAAATAAAAATTTATTTCCCTACTTGTGCAAAGTAAGAGCAAAAAAATAATTTTTTTTCCAGGACGGTCTAGCACACCTAGTCCTATTTCTGAAGCAATGAGCATTTTGAAACAGTCAGTTACTGAACCAGACAAATCAGAAATGAACAGGTTACATTCGTTACTGGAAACACGCGGTTTTCCTCAACATATATTTAGGCAAATGCATTCGCTTCATGGTGACATATCTAATCCGTCCATTGCTTGTAAGTTTTTATTTTTCATACCCTTCTCTTTTTTTCAGTTTGAGGGTTAAAATTGTCTTATTAAAAATCAATTTTTTTTGGAATTACCCGTGTGGCAACTATATCTCCTTGTATTCTCACTTGTTGTCTCTTCAAATTGTAAGATCTAAGAATAAATAAAGGGTCTTAGATTAGGTCCTGATGCAAGGATGTATCCAAGATTTTTGTTTGGGGGGTTGAAAAAAAAACTTGAGAAGACACATCAACATTTGTTTATGTGCATTTTGTTGAGCTTTTACGAGTCTGACAAAAAACAAAATAAACCGCTGCTGATATTTTGAAAGACTGGCTATTGGATTTCTAGATATTTTTTTTACTCAGCTCCTTAGAGTTGGTATGGCCAATGATCCTGTAATTATTTTCAGGAAAGATGGTGGTGTGAGTGGGGGGGTCAATGAGGAAAACATCATTTTTATATGTTGTTTAGCCATTTTTTCACCACGAGCTTAGTTCTGACAGAGCGTGAATATTGCTTTGCCCAGCCACAAAAAGGACCCCCAAAGAAGAAAAAATCGCTTTGTCACGCTTCAACTTGAAGTTGAAAAAAATCGTGTAGTGAGGCAATGTTTTTAAGAAAAAATAGAATGGATATTGAAAAATTAATAACAAGTATTAGATTATATCCTGTATTGTCCGATGTATATACCTGGTAATAAAAGAAAATGCATGGAGGGAGGTGGCAAAAAACTTGATGAATCAGGTAAAAATGTGTTTGGTATTTGTTCAATCTTTGAAGTCAGTAGCCTAGCTCCAAAAAATATCACAAGCTAATTGCTGAAAATCCCCTGTTCCCTCTGTTTATGTTAGCTTATATGGAAGGCTCACATCTGCCCAATATAATGTTTAAAATATAATACAGATCCTGAAATAAGGTGGTGGAAGGAGGTGGCAAAAAAACTTGATGAACCAGGTAAAAATGTGTTTGGTATTTGTTCAATATTTGAAATGAATAGCCTTGCTCCAAAAAAAAATATCACAAGCTAATTGCTGAAAATCCCCTATTCCCTCTGTTTATGTCAATTTATATGGAAGGCTCACATCTGGCCAAAAGAATGTTCATAATATAATACAGATCCTGAAATAATTAAATAAAAAAAAAAAAAATCACCTTTTTTTTTTTATTTCATTTTTTTTTGCAGTGTATTTCTGTGTTTTATTTTAGTATATCACTTAGTCTGAGCTCGGCTGAGTCATTTTCACTACACTTTTTATGCTTCATTTTGAATAGTTGCAGTTCTAAGAAAAATTCAATCCCTGGCACTTTCTACTTTTGATGTTTTAGAGTGCGTTTTGCGATATAAACCAGATGTCTCAATGCCTGCAAATATGTCAAATTTTTTGTTTTTCATATTATTGCTATTGCTCACTATTCATTTTTTAGTATTATTTATTTATTTTGACCTGCTATATGTTGTTGTAATGTTTTTTTATTTATTCTTATTATTAAAATCATTTCAAGCGTTGTGTGGTTAAATAATATGTTTGCAAATTCATACCTCCTGTTTCATATCATGTTTGTAATACAATGAGTTTTGATGAATCGATGGACATACCTCTAATCAATAGATCGGAAATATACCTCTTTGGTTTTTTGAAAAAATTAATTTTTTTGGTTTTTATTCTTATTTTCTCAATTAATTCATTATAGGTTATCAATTTTCACAACGGTTGCAAGCGGGACAACTTCAAAAAGCTAATGTATGTAATTGTAAAAAAACAAAACAAAAAAAAACAAAAAAAAACAAAAAAAACAAGTGATTTATAATCTCAGTTAGATCAAATTTTTTTTTAGAAATCCAGGAATTACTTAGAAGAAGGTAAAATATTTAAATGGTGGAAAATAAAGACTAGAATAGTTTTTCTCGGTTTATTAAACTTGTTGATATGTTGTTTGCGCTTGGTAAAATTGCGCTTTTGATTAATTAAAAGAAATTAATGTTAGTAACTCGGTGCAGCAAAAAAAGAAAGAAAACCTCAGTTTAGCACACGATAGATAATAATAAACCCTATCTTTGTAAATTATAGTAGTCAAGAACTAAGGCAAAAAAAATAATAAAATAAAAATAAAGACTAGTACATCTGTGTTACCCAGTCTCAGGGAATGAAAAACTGAAGCTAGCAAGAAATATTAACGTATATAAATCAGGTTAATATGTGAATTTGTAGTAATAAACAAATTAAAAGTTCACTTCTTTTTCATTGATTTTTAAACTTCATTATCCGATGAAATTTGTTATCAGAGATTTCTTGCCCTCACTCCAACTATTTTAAAAATTAGTATTTAGTTTACTTATTATAAAACAAAAAAATTAGGATTTTTAAGCATTGGTATTACGTTTTTGCGAGTCAGACAACATTTTTTAAGGGGGGGGTCATCCCCTGGATGTGGCCGTTTTCTTTCCACAATTCACGCTTAATTTCTATTTTTAATGCCCACCCCTCCCCCCTCCCTCCTTTTTAATTTACGGAAATGACAATGTTCATTTTTCGATCTGAAATTATGTTTTTACGTCTTGCAGCTATCTTTGATGTCCAAAAGTTCAGCAGAAATGTTTGGCATTGTTTCATTAGTGTGTGAGCTTCTACCGAAACTGCCGAGAGACAACATATTCTCAGTTAACTCGCTGCTTGTAGGGCAACTGTCGTTTTCCCAATCCGTTCAGTGGTGCTGGAAAGACGAAAAGGGACAATGGAAACCTTATAAGCTACCAGACTCGAGGGTTATTGAGGTATCACATTTGAATCAAATTAAGTTACTGCTAATTGTATTTATTTTTTAATTACTAGTAATAATTAGTATTATTATTCGTTAGTAATCAAGAAAGAAAAGGGAAAATTATTTTGCCTGACTTGTGGACTATTTTCTTAGCGCATTGTCACTTTAAGGAGGCCTCCCTGATTAACCGTTGGACATTTGAACTATAGATATGTTTTTTATTCGTATTTTCTATAATTTATTATGTTATTCTCTTATTCTCTCCTTTAGAAGATGCTGCTAATTTATCTGATACAACTTTTACATATTAGGGCCGTTTTTTAGCATCTTTCTGCAAAGATTATCGATTTTTAATTCATCTTTGTTCTAAGATCTTACAGCTCACTAATGTTAGCAAAAAGTGTGAAGACCGCCACTGTTCTGCTATATAGAACAATGATGAGAGAACTTTGATGATATACTCATCATTGTTCTCAGACCGCTGATCAGAGCAGAATGATGAAAGACGTTTGCATAAAAACGACAAAAGGTGTAAGATCTTAGTTCAAAGATTTCACTTTTAAGTGTTTTCTGACAATAGAGGTAAGATCTTAGCACATTGATGAGTGAAAAAACAGGCCTATTAATTCAGCTGTTACTTGCGCTAAAGCTCTCTTGCGTGCACTGCTTGATTCAGTGAGGGTTTTTGAGCTACTACTTTCATAGATAGATAAGTGTATTAAAGCCAAAAAATACGGCCATGAACACGAAAAGAATACAAATATACTAAACTTACATCGGCGATCCTCATAAAAAGCACAAATATAATGAAATTATATCAGCCAATATCAACAAACACTTAAATGAAACTTACACTTAAAAACAAGTTGCTTCAACAACATACACATAGAAACCTACACTGAATTTGCTTCTTTTTTTTTAAATTTAATTTGAACTCAACACTTTAGTAGCAAAAGACAAATATAATGCAATTTCTTAAACTTAATATGAATGAAAAATAAGTTAAGCTTTACTCGTTTTATTATTAAAAATTCCAAATACCTTGCTATTTTACAAATAAACTGAGGCGACGTACTATTTAAGACACCTGGAAGTATCAGCTCATTTTTTCAAAATATCCCTTCCCTTATCGTAGAGAGCTCCTGGCCTCGGGTCAAGCAATGCATCAAATTTAACTTTAGCATCATATTAACTTACTCTAGGTTCACACAGCCATGATTATTTTTTCTCGATAAGAGACTGTATTTTTTCGTTCTAATATACTATTATTGCAGCTGAGTCTGTTGGGTCACAGAAAGAAAAACATCGTAGCATGTATTCTTTTGTGCGGACGGGAGAGAGAATACTTGTCAACTTTCCGACCAACACTAAGTCTTAAGTCTCCTTACCCCCCTCCCTGCAATAAAAGAAAACCAATAAGTTTTTACTCAACTCTCTTCCCCTCATCTTGAGACAAAAAAGGGTAAACTTATCAAAATCACGTATAAACACCCCCACTATTTTAAATGTAGCCTACTGACTGTATAATGAGAATACTTGCAAGGCTTCAGATACCCATTGTATGACGCCACATGGTTGTTTTCTGAGCTTAAGATTAGTGATTGGATAAGAGCTATTGGCATAGGCAATTATAAAGTCAGAATAAATAAATTATGTTTTTAATTTGTTCATTTTCGAGTTCAATGAGTCATTATTGATTCAAGCTTAAAGAAAGAGCACTGAAAAACTATGATATGATTTTAATGCAAATAAATTTTACCAGCTTCAGTAATGTGGGAGTAGGCATCCAGGACCCCGCTTTGGGTCTTTAACATGCAAGTAGAAAATGCGTGCATAACGTTTTTTGACTAGTTGCGAGGTGCTCATTGGCCTACTTTATGCCATTCAATCATACATTTTTCAGCAAGGTAAAGCATATCCACCTTTTTGCTGAAAAGTATCTACGAGTGATGTACTATTTGTATACTTTTGGGCCCTAACCCGTGGGATTGTTCTTATTATTTCGAACCCAGAGGCGCATTTTGTGGGTCATGGGTTTTGTAATTGACAACCTGAAGAATTTTTGATGTGGCAGGGGTACAGGGTTGACAAGCTACCCACTAATCCGCATTGGCGCTCGGCAAAAGCATTATGCCTCCCATTTTGTGTAAACAATTTTTATGTTATTTTCAAAGTTTTTTGTACCCCACCTCCAAAAAATCCCTTTGCACCCTGCCCCCCTTCCCGAAAAAAAAATCCTGGATACGACCCTGGTTTAAAGGGCTACGAGTAAGTTTAAATAGCTAGAGATGATGTAGCTATTTAACTATTCATTTATTTGTCAATTGCTATTAAGTTTTTAGGTTAAATTTTAGGCCTCATATCAAGAGGGTGAGGATAAAATCTGGTTTACCCATGGAAGTGAAAGGCATTACTTAGACTTCAAAGCTATGGAACGGCGCATTGATTTGGGACTCAAAGTACTGCTCAAGTAGGGACTTAGTACTACTCAAGTACTAAGAAAAACGATTGGAGTCGACAACGCTGATCAAAGTGCATCTGCAGACGGATATCAGGAACAGTATTTAAAAGTATTTTAACCTTTTTTTTAATTCTTATTTATCCCGTTATTTACTTCCAAGGATTTTTTTGAAAATAAATATATAAAAACAAATTGTGCTTATATAAAAAATAATATAGTAATTGTGCTTAGATATTGTATTTTTTTTTCCTGTCGGTAGGAGAGACGTCGTTCTACTTGAGAACTCGTTGTATCTCCTTGGTAATATTTAAGATTTAACTCGTGCACGAAAATCGATATGTTTGGGTTTAAAGGGTAGTAGTATCCACGTACCTATAGTATCCAATTCGTGAAGCATCAGGCCGGAAAAAAAACTTTTCGCCTACTGATAGTGGCTAGGAGCCATTTCCTTTAATCTTGTTTCTGTGGTTATCCTTACCTAGCATTACCTCCCTCACCTACCTTTACCTATTTTTGCTAACATTTTAAAAAATTTTCTTTGCTATAGTAATTCGTACAAACTTTGGAGGGGGCTCATTCGATTGGAAATTGGAAGTTCTGGTGCCTTTTTTCAAAGTCAAAAGTGATACGGAGGACAACTAGCCCTCCCCCGTGCCCTTTTTTCTCAAATCCATCTGATAAAAATTCTGAGGTATTCATTGTGTTAAAAATAGTTCAAAGATCAGACTACAGAAACTCTGTGGTTGACACAACCCCCAGGGTCCGGGGAAAGGCGTTGTAAGTTAAGCCCTGGGGGCACATGGTTCTTACGGAAGGGATGCTCGTATAAACTTCAGAGAGGGATAATTTGATTGGAAATTGAAAGCTCTAGTTCATTTTTTAAGATTCAAAGAGATCACGGGGGGGGGGGGGGGGGCAACATGCCCCCCCCCCGACTTTCTTTCCTCAAACCCATCCAATAAAAATGTTGAGATAGCCAGTTTGTTAAAAATAGTTTAAAAATCAGATTATAAAAACTCTAGGGTCAACATAAATCCCCAGAGCCCAGGAGCAAGTGTTTTAAGTTACGCCCCGGGGGTATACAAGGTTTTTATGTAAGGGGTGATCATATAAACTTTAGATTTTGCTCATTCGATTGGAAATCGGAAGTTTTGGTGCCCTTTTTCAAAGTCAAAAGTGATACGGAGGGCAACTAGCCCTCCCCCATGCCCTTTTTTCCCAAATGCATCTGATAAAAATTCTGAGGTATTCATTGTGTTAAAAATAGTTCAAAGATCAGATAACAGAAACTCTGGGATTGACACAACCCTCCAGGGTCCGGGGAAAGACGTTGTAAGTTAAGCCCTGGGGGCACGAGGTTCTTATGGAAGGGATGCTCGTATAAACATCAGAGAGGGATCATTTGATTGGAAATTGAAAGCTCTAGTTCATTTTTTAAGAGTAAAAGAGATCAAAGGGGGGGGGGGGCAAAATGCCACCCCCGCGACTTTCTTTCCTCAAACCCATCCAATAAAAATGTTGAGATAGCCAGTTTGTTAAAAATAGTTTAAACATCAGATTATAAAAACTCTAGGGTCGACACAAATCCCCAGAGCCCAGGAGCAAGTGTTTTAAGTTATGCCCCGGGGGCATACAAGGTTTTTATGTAAGGGGTGATCATATAAACTTCAGATTTTACTAATTTGATTGTAAATTGAAAGTTCTAGTCACCTTTTTAAGAGTCAAAAGTGAACGGGGGCAGCTACCTCCCCCCCCCACTAAACACATACCCTATTTCTCCCAAATGCATCCTATCAAAATTTTGACATTGCTAGTTTGTTTGAAATAGTCCAACGATCAGATAACAAAACTTTGGGATCAACGTGCATCCCCCCCCCGAGCCCGAGGGAAGGGTTGTAGCATATGCCCTGGGGGCATATTGGTTTTTATGGGAGAAGTTGTCGCATAAACCTCGGAGGGGAATTAAATGGTTAGAAATTTAAAGTTCTAATTTCCTTTTTAAGAGTCAAAAGTGATCCGGTGGCAACTAGCACCCCCCCCCCCCCCTTAACGCTCTTTTCCTCAAATGTGTCCGATTGGATTTTTTGTATAGCCATTTTGTTCAAAATTGACCAAAGATCATATAACAAAAACCCCAGGGATAACAAAGCCCCCCAGAACCTGGTGGCAAATGTTATAATATATGCCCCGGGGCATATAATGGTTTTATTGAACGGATGTTCGCCTAAGCTTCGGAAGGGGCTCATTCGATGGTAAATTGAAATTTTTAGTGCCCTTTTCTAGAGGCAAACATGGTCGAATGGCAACTAGCCTCCCCCCCCCAAGGCCCTTTTCCCCAAATGTATACTTGCTGGTGGGCATACCCCCCCCCCCCTTCTTTTTCCCAAGTGCGTCGGATCAAAATTTTCAGCTAGCCATTTTGTTTTAGATAATCCAACAATCAGATGATTAAAATTCGGGGTCAATATAGCCGGCGGGGTCAATGTAACTTATGGTAACAATGTAACATAAGGTTCTTATGGAAGAAGTGGTTGTATAAACTTTGGTGGGGACTCAAATGATAAGAAAGCGAATTTTCTAGTTCCTATTTTAAGAGTCAAAAGTGATCCGATCGCAACTAGCCTCCCCCCCACCAGCCCTAAGACCATAAGGCTCCAATGTTGTATTTTTCCCCCAGGGGCACTTCTTATGGAAGGAATGGTCGTATTAACTTCGGAGGGGGCTAATTCGATTGCAAATTAGAAGTTATAGTGCCCTTTTTGAGAGTCAAAAGTAATCGGAGAGAAACTAGTCCCCCCAGAGCCCTTTTTTCCCCAGTTGCATCTGATCAAAATTTTGACATAGCCATTTTGTTCAAAATAGTTTAAAGATAAAAGTGGCAAAAACTTCAGGGTTGACACAACGCCCTAGAGGCCAGGGGCAAGTGTTGTAAGTTATGCACCGGGGGCTTATAAGGTTTTTATGTAATGGGTGGTCCTATAAACATCAGAGGTGGCTCATTTGATTTGAAATTGATATCTCTAGATACCTTTTTAAGAGTCAAAAGGGAACGGAGGACATCTACCCCCGCCCCCTCACACACCCTCTTTCCCCAAACAGATTCAATCAAATTTTGAGATAACCATTTTGTTTGAAAGAGTCCAACGATCAGATAACAACACTCCGAGGTCAAAATTCTCCCCCCCCCAGAGCCTGGAGGAATGGTTGTAACTTATGCCCGGGGACAAGTAAGATTTTTATGAAAGTGGTAAACTTCTGAGAAGACTCAAATGATTAGAAATTGAAAATTTTAGTTTCCTTTTTGAGAGTCAAAACTAATCTGATGGCAGCTAGCTCCCCCCCCTCCCCCAACTGTCTTTTTCCCAACTGTCTTTTGAGATTTTCATTTCGTCCAAAATAGACCAAAGATCATATAATACAAATTTCAGGGTTGACACCCCATCCCTTCCCCAGAACCCAAGGGAAGTGTTGTAATCTATGCCCCCGGGGCATATAAGACTTTTTATATGGAAGGAATTATCATATAAACTTCGAAGGGGGCTCATTCTAATGAAAACTGAAAGTTCTAGCTGAAGAGTCAAAAGGGACCAGAGGGCAACTAGCCCCCTCCTGCCCTCTTTATCTCAAATTCATCTGATCAAATTTTTAAGATAGCCACTTTTTAAAAATAAGTCCAAATATCAGATAACAAAAACTCCAGGATCAACACAACCCCCCAGAGCTGGAAACAAGTGTTATATGTTATACCATGGGGGTATATAAGGTTCTTATGCGAGGGTTTTATAAATAGTCCAAAGATCAAATAAGCCTAAGCCCCAGTCAAAACTGACGAACGATATTTTATTCCAAAACTGAAGGGAGCTGACCCCTGGTCATCTCTGCATGGCCCGGCCTTTGTGAAACAAAATCTGTAGCTGGTGATCCTTCAGAAATTAATATTATTATATATCAAATATTCAGTTTAATTTTGTTAGTTCTTGCCAAGACTGTTAATTTATTTTGGAATAAAAAAATTACTTTAAAATAGGAAATTTTGAAAAACTTGAAACTTCGGCTATCAAAAACGAACAGAAATTAATAAAAAAAAACTTTCCAAAAAAGAAGTTTTTAAAGATAAGTAAAGGCCATATTAAACTTAAGATCAGAAGAAATAGAAATCTACAGTAACTCAAAACAACCAGAAATTACTATTAAAGAATTAGTGAAACCCAAAACGAACAGAAATTAAATAAACAATTATAGCAAAAGACATAAAACGAGAAATAATATAAATGAATAAATAGATCTTAAAGCGAGTAATGCTTAGATTGAATATGAAAATCAAGCTTAAAAAAAAAAAAAAATTTGCTGTTGAAGTATGAATGAAACTTAAAACGAACAGAAATTAAATAAACAATCAATGCAAACAAATATACAATAGATATTAATGTAAATGAATAAATAAATCTTAAAACGAGTGAAACTTAAATTGAATATGCAAATCAACCTTGAAACGAACAAAAATCACCACAAACAAGAGTTTGGGTGTGACCTCCTTCTCTCACTGTAAAAACCCTTGTGTCTAAAACCTACTGCGTCATTGGCGCTTTACTAAAAACGGATTATATTTCAAATATTTTCTTTTGTACTTATTATAATATTGAAAATAAACATAAAATTACAGTAAAATTAAATTTTAAACTGATGAGCTTTCAGTCATTAATCTCATTTTATATCAAATATTCAGTTTAATTTTATTAATTCTTTCCAAAACTGTTCAAAACAAATATAGCTTCACTACAAACAAGAGTTTGGATACTGCCCCTTTTCCTAACTGTAAAAGTCTAAAGCCTACTGCGTCATTGGTTCTTCACTGAAAACGAATTATATTACAAATATTTTCTTTTCAGTTATTACAGCATTCAAAATGAAAACAAGATTACAGTCAAATAAAATCTAGAGCTGATAATCTTTCAATAATTAATAGCATTATATATCACATTCAGTTTGATTTTATTTGGTTTATTTGCCAATACTGTTCAAGACACACATAGTTCTATATAGTTTTATAGTTTTCGTATAGTATTTATATAGATTTATAGTATTCATATAGATTTATGGTTTTCTGTTCAAGACTACCCCCTATTATTACTTTGTTTTTTTAGCCTAAATAGGTTTTTAAATTACAATTTAGTGTAAATGTCTTTTTTTTTACCATTTTTCATAATTTTCATAACTGCTTCATTCCCCTCACACTTTTTTCTGAATTGAAGCTAAATACATCTTTTTATGGCATAGCAGAGGATTTAGGGACTAGGAATTAGGGATGTCTATTAGGGAATTAGGGATGTCTATACTAGGCTTTTAAAGTTGCAAACAAACTATGTTTTGGACTAGTTGGTGATACTAAGAAACCCTTATGTGTTTATTTCATAACTAACAGAATTGTTTGTTAGGTTGTTAGGACGACTAAAGCGTGAACACCTAAAATGTATTTTTCAAAATCTAGGGGGTGAGTCATTTTGCTGATTTTATTTCAATTAAAATACCGATAACTACTACTACTACTACAACGAACAATTCACCGCAGCACAAAGCTGCCTGAAGCCAACCCAGCTACACACAGTCCTCCTCCATCCCAATCTATTCGAAGCCTCCCTCTTCACACCCTCCCAGGATGTTCCCATTTCTTTTAAATCTTTCTTTATGACATTCTTCAACCCCAACCGCGGCCGACCTGCTTTCCGTTTAACCCTAGACTGTTGGCCGAAAACGACAATCTTTGGCATTCTGTCATCCTCCATCCGCAGAACGTGCCTAGTCATCTCAACCGAAAAAGGGGCATTTTTAACCAAAATACAAAACAAAGAAGATATTTTCCAAAATGTAGGGATGGGATCAATCGTCTCGTCGTTCGTCAGGGGAAATTACATCTAGTTTCTTTACGTAAATTTTTAAGTCATTTATGATAGCCCCAAAAATAGTCTTTCATTTTCCTTTAATTTTGAGTTTTTATTAGGCTGTGTTGCCATGTGATTTCTTTTTTTTACTGAAACCTGCTGGAAAGTGATATGTTACCCTATTATTCACTCTAATTATTTCTCGCTTCTTTTTTTTAGAGTTTTTTTAAACCTCCCGATATGTCTGGACAAATAGCTACGATGCTATCGACAAATAACATCAACATCACTGTTCCAGCATTGCAACTGGCATGCATCCTTTTAGAAAAACTTCCTAGAGAATTTAGAATTCATTATAAGAGAGAAGGTTTGTCACATTTCTATGGTTTTTATCTGTGTTTCTTTGTTTTCTATCCGTATAAGCCCAAAAAAGCACATATCGGGAACCTTTTTCTTTCTGTAATGCGTATTTCATATGTTTCGACTATCATTTGCGCAGGGGGAGGAACCTTACGTCTGTCCCTTATCCGTCTTGCCAAATTGCCAATTTTTTTCATATAATTCTTCTGAATCAATTTCTTGAACAAATTTCCTTGTTTTGATAGTACCATATAAAGAGATACCCTTATTCTGGTAATATAGTAAGTTATAAGTGACGAAATTTTTTTTTAGAAATGATTCATTGACCGATTCATGAGGTTTATTTACATTTGAAAACCGACTAAGCTACTAAATTGAAAACCGATTTAGAAGTTAGTGTTTGACCTTGTTCAGGCACCTTTGGTGTCTGATGACCCAGTCTGTAGAGCACCGGTGCAATAAATGAAGCAAAGTTCAGGCTTCAAGCCCTGTTGAGGTATGTAGCCATTTTTGTCGAAAATAAGTCATCTTGTCATTTTTGTCATCAAAATAAGTCTTTTTGTCATCATTTTTGTCATAAAAAAATAAGCCATATTGATCATGTCATATGCTATTTCACATTTTCGTTTGTCTGGAAACATTTTTTTGCTGCATTTGGTAGCCACCCGTGCTATTTCTAATTGCATAGTTGTCAACACTGATCCCATATGCTCATGTAAATGCTGGATATAATCTAGCATGTACGTAGATTGTCCCGGAGAGAATTGGTCCAAAATCCCCTAACCTTTTCTGCGTATCCGCCCGGAACTTGTTCTTTCGCTAAGAAGGATCATCCCTAAGCTATATATTCCTTCTAAAACCAGCAATTTTACAAAAGGCCTGCAGCTGTAACTTGCATCAAAAAGACTATATACTTATATCATTGGATTCTCAGTCTTAAATTTATCCAGTCTCCGAGCCAGAACTATAATATTACTTACACTTTTTCTTGGGGTAGCATCTAGGCTTGCTTAAAAAATAAGAAAATGTTGTTTTTTTTTCAACTATTTTCAATCAGTTTCTATGTATTTTTAATCTAAGAAACTATTTGCACCAAACTTTATTAAAGGTAACTTGAACTTTCAATTTCCGATCAAATGAGCCTCCTCTAAATTTTATACGACCACACCTTACATAAAAACATTATATGCCCCCGGGGTTTAACAAAAAACTTGTACCCAGTCTCTGGGGGTTTGTGTCATCACCGGAGTTGGTATAATATAATTCGGCAGATGAATAGAACTAAATGTCAGCTATGGAATGATATAAAAGATGCTTTTCGTTGATATATGAAAGTGTAGGAGAACAGAACAATTAACACTAAAGATTGCACAGGGAACATACCCTTAAGATAGAATTATGCGTTCCTCCCTTTGCATGATGTTTCCTCTATATGTGTTATAAATGACAAAAACATAGATAAGTAAAAAAAAATATATTAAAAAGATTTTGAACATTTTAAAATTGACTCCCTATTAGTCGTCATTGCAGTAACGGAGGTGTTAACTATTAGTTTTGGATGATCATTTGTAAGAGAATGACTTTTTAATGGAATAAAAATCTCGTTTTGTCATTAATAAAAAAGAAGAAATGTTTTCAAACACGATTTTATTCGAAGAGAAGTAACAAGCCATATCAAAACTTAAAACGAGCAAAAATATAGTCTTAACCTTCTAAAGACCAGAGCGTCTTTCACACTTTAATAGAAACAACATATATGTTAAACACTCATTTAGCATCATAACGATGAAAAAATAAAAATTGCTGAGACATGCAGGAACTGATATCATTGTGTCCTAGGATGCAGCCTTAGGCTATATGCAAGACTTGGTTGATTTTTTTTATACAAACCTATTTCTCACCTTCAGTTGGTTCATGATGCCAATTGAATAAAAAAAAAAAAAAAAATCAGCCAAGAGTTAATGATATACACCCAGGAATGTCACCCAGCCATTTCTTACATGCAGAGGACCAGATATGTTCCGCCTCAACAGGAATTCTAACAAAGCTTCTAAATGAGGCTCTCCCATGATGGCCGGTCTTGTGCTAATTCTTCAGCGAACTTTAGCCAGCGCTTTTCCCACTCGTAACCAACTTGCTGAAGCTTCAAGCAGGCTCCAGATTGTGTTAACTAGCGACCATCGATTTGTTTAATTGTTCTTCTTTTCTTCTATGCCATGTTGATAAGGGTTCAGTAAGAAGTATCTGTTTCATTAGTGGCTATTGGGGTGATACAAAATTTGTCACTGAGACATCCAGCCATTAGGGTAGCTGAGACACATTTACGTTGTAGCGATTATTATATTTGGAAAGGATACTGGATGTTAAATAGAGAAGGCCAGCCCATCAGCCCATCTCCTCCCTTCTCCTATGATGTATTCATCTTTCTTCTTCTGAATTTATCTAAAGTTTGGTAAATGTACCACCAAATGTCCCTAAACTGGACATTAGAAAAATTTAAAATTTTGCACATTTAGGTGCTCCAATGTGAGGAAAATTTTCTGCAGAACTGTAAAACAGTTTCGATAGTATCGGTTGCCAAGAAAGTGTAGCTGTCTTTGGGAATCACCCGACTGCTAATTCTTGAATTTTTACGGACGAAAAGGGTTGTCAAATTTAGGTAATTAGTTTTGCTTATTTATTATCACTGCTCTATATGGCAACACTGGCGGACATGTGGTACTGCCCTAAAACCTTCATAATTTCAAAAAAAAGATTTTAGAAACAGTGCTTTTCTGGTAAGAAGACACCTAAGATAGGCAAAAAGTGTTTTTATTTTGATGTTCTTGGTACTTTATTGATGATAGAGATGCTTTAAAGTATTTTTCAATTCAATGAAATGTGTAGGAACGAGAACGTGTCAAGAATTACATCAGCCAAAGAAAGAGAAATACGCATATACACATATATTTTGAATGTACACATATAATATGTTTCTTATCTGGGCAAAAATGAATATTTGGCGCTCAATCTTCCCGATGAATCTGTTGCGTTTTAATTTTATAATATTCAATTTAATACTTTTCATTGTAGGATAGGCTTTATATTTTTTATGGTCTAGATCATTACACAAAAAGATATTGCCACAAGAACTCTGTAAATTTATTAAAATACCCATGTGACCGTAAGTCTAAATGGGAAGAGTCTATGGTCTGTCTATGGGGTGGGGATGGAGGAGTGAAGTGAAGTGAAAAATAAATTTTTAAATTCTAACCAGAAGGATGCACTTATTCAAGGATTTCTCCATAGATTTTTGCAAAAACATGCTTACATGATTTATCAAAAATTGATTTTATGGGGTTGATTTGAATGTTGTTGAGCTGCATTGGGTTGAATTGAATTGAAGTTGAGTTGTGTGGGATAGAATTAAATAGGAGCTGCGTTACTTTGATTTGAATTAAATGGGTGTTAAGCTAAACGGGGGCTGAGTTGCATGGTGTTGAGCTAAATGGTGGTTGACTTAAAGGGGGGTCGAGATGAATGAAATTGAACTGCATGGAGTTGAGGTACACGCAGACGATCTAAAATGTTCAGTAACAGTGTGCCTCTTCATTGTGTAACTTTCCCTTGGTGTTTAATTCTTGAATTTCAAATTGATTTTAGGCCTCTGGAACGGTCAAAATTTTGTCACAGCTAAGTCTTGCTAAGTTTTGGTCAGTTAAGTCTGCAAAGTATATTATAAGGTACACTTATCACGAAGAATTACTTGTTATCTTATTGCATCAATTCTGACAGGTCATTTTTAATATAATACTCTTTATAAACCCTGCTATTTCTGTTTAATTAGAAAGAATTTTATCATTTTCTGTTTTTTTCTTGAATTTTACCCGTCTATTTCAATTAATAACTAGCATCTTGAGAAATTCCTCATGGTTTATATGTATTGAAAAATAATTTTTGATGGAATTTCAATGTGATATGATCTCGTGATTATAAAAAAGGTTATTTGAATGTATTCTGTAAACGACTTATGGGTTTCAAACTGTAAAAATATTGGGTAATCTTCAAGGAGGTAAATTTACTTTGTCACAATTGTATCTATAAACAAAATGACTGATAAAGCAAGCGGATGACAGAAGAGATGCCTCAGGAGGTACAAACAGGGCTCCTTATATGGGCATAGAATACTGACAGGGCTCCAAATAAGGGCATAGCCTCTCTAGGGAGAATGATTACGTAATGGGGTCAATGACCTCTTTTTCCAAGGTCGATTTATTTGATGTTTCTATGTGTAATAACTCCGGAACGAAGGTTGCACATGCGCATTGAATTCTAACGGGAACAATGTTATTGATCTAGGACTCGAGGGGGAAGTGAATTTCCGAGAACTTGATTGCGTAATCGATCGCGAATGTCATGGTGTCCAGAAATAGTATTTGTTGTTGTTGCTCTCGCCCAAATGTTATGACTTTCCCGGAAACAGTTAGATCACGTGTTTCCTTCTCAGCCAATCAGCGAGTCGGATACATCCTCCTTCTCAACCAATCAGAGGCCTGCTTACATATGATTTCCCCGTTACATAACAATTCACCCTTGAGATTTCGTATATAACGGACATGCAATGTGATTAAATTATCAGAAAGTATTTTGACACCGTGTAAACAACTAAAATGGATAATATTGATGAATTAGAAGCCTTGGCAACTACAATTTACCATGTAAGTACATTTTTTATTTTCAAACGAATTTTCCTTGGACATCCTCCAGTATATTCAGCTAAAACGTAAATATATTCCTTTACCCCAACCCCCCCCCCCCCCCAACCATACAAACATCATTATACTCACTAGGAAAACGTAAATATATTCTTTTTACCCTCGAAACCTACCCCCCCCCCCACCCCTCACTGTTTTACAACCAAATTCTCGCAAATGGAAATAATAATCTTTTCGTTAAATTATAGCCTTTCTCTATTGTGTTTTAAAGTGTATACTGACTTCCGTCACTGTTGTTATTAGCTCGCTCTGGTTTTGACACAAGACTCCAATGTGATGCCTATAATTAGCTGTCACCATTTTTCCGGTTTTGTTTACAAACGCGGTCAAGTCAATGGAACTATTCTTCTGTCAAATTAAAACAGTTTTAAGCAAAAAGAGATTGCTCTATATTAACCTTGTATTTGTCAGAGAGGCGGGGAAAGAGATTATTTTCAAATTAAGTTTAACAATATATTTAGAACATTATGTGAAAGGGGGGGGGGTCAATACATTGCTTCTAACAGCTTCGTTGTAAGTAAATTATGTGAAGGGGGAGGGCAATACCTTCAATTCTACCGCCATCAGTGTAAAATGAAAACAAACTATTTCTTCGCATTAAAAGTAATGGCCTTGTATTTGTCAGAGAGCCGGTGAAAGAGATTATTTTCAAATTAAGTTTAACAATATATTTAGAACATTATGTGAAAGGGGGGAGGGGTCAATACATTGCTTCTAACAGCTTCGTTGTAAGTAAATTATGTGAAGGGGGAGGGCAATACCTTCAATTCTACCGCCATCAGTGTAAAATGAAAACAAACAGTGCGGGGCTAGAAAAGTCTTTGGGAGTTGCATGAAGCTAATATTATGTATAAATTGAATAGCATTTTAACCTATGTTTGCAAAATATAGGCCTACATGTCGATGGGTTAACGATCTATTTTAAAGCCTGTAGACCGGAAATTTAATATTTTTCTAAATGGTAAAAATAGAAACAATGATTCCTATCCTATGGCTATAGACTACTGATTGTCTAATAAAAACGTTTGATTTCTAAGCCTAATATATTTCTCGCGAAATTTTTACTTTTTGCTTTCTTAGTGATAAACTAAACAAAATTATATGGATGAGTGTACTAACTTTCTTTCTGTAAAAAAGGGGCAAATTATTTTGATACTAATTTTTTCTCTTCTTTTTAAGGCAAATTATGAAGAATGCGTGCCCCCTCCTTCCAAGAAAGCCAGAGAGGGTGAGGCAGCCCCATCAGTGCCAGCCCCAATGCAGCCTGGCAGAAAGTTAAAGAGAGAATGGGCGGCTTCTTATAATATGGTGAACCCTGCCGGCTCATCTATGCAAGATCGTGAAATAGCCGGCCCAGTCGCGCAAGAACATAGCGCCGCCGGCCCGTCCACCTTCCATCATACGTTGCCTGGGCCTTCAAGAGCTGCCCCACTTATGCAAGGTCAGGAAGTGGCCCTCCAGCATGCACTACCTGGTCCTTTGGGTGCCCAAGCCCAGAGGGATTATGCAAATGTAAGCATTTTTTCCTACCTTTCTATTTCTTCCAATTTTTAGTCCTTTTCAATCCCAATATAAACTTATCTCAGCGGGATATTAACCCCTCACCCCCCAACCATTGTTTTAAATTTCTCTCCCTCAGAGATATCTAAATATAATTTTTTTGCAATGAAACCACTCTTTTCTAATCTTTGCTATCGTTTCGATATCTCATAAGCGACTATTTTTAGGTAATTTCTATTAATAATCACTGCCTTTTGAAACTCAAATGCTATTTTTTCTAATCTTTGCTATTTTCTATGCATTCACCCCTATCTCTTCGCCGCTATCTCATAAGCGAATATTTTTCATGGGTAATTTCTAGTCAATTATGCTCACCATTTGAAACTCAAAATCCCCTATTTTTCACAATTGAATATCACAAAGTTTCAAGAGAAAGGAACTGAGAGATTATTCACATTTATCTATTTGTCACATATGGATCCCGTAATTTGCGCAAGGGTATTTTAAAATAGCCTTCAATCTTACAAAGCCTTGCCAATATTTTAGTGATGGGGAAACATTGTTGACGATATACTGAGTTAACGGTTTACAGCATTTAAGTGTACTGTTTCCTCGTCTGAAGTTCGGTCTTGGAAATCGGAACACTAGCGCGGTGGCTTACAATAATTTTGAGCTAATGAAGAGTTCATCAAACCTGTAGAACGGAATTAGAGAGAAACTTGGACTTATGCCGCCTAACAATATGGTTTTTGACGGGCATTGTGTAAAGGGGGGCAGGGAGGCATGTGGTGGGGCCGGGGAGGCGCTGGGGAAGCGCCGGGGGAAGTGCCACGGGTCAGGGAAGCGCCACGGGCTCGAGAAGCATCGCGGGAAGCGATGCGGGCCCCGAGAAGCTCCAAAGGGATGCGCTGTGGCTCCGAAAAGCGCCACGGGTGGTCCGGGAAGCGCTGTGGGGCAAGGTTAGGGAAGCGCTGGGGGAAGCACCGAAAAAAAAAAAAAAATTTTAACACTTTGAAAATAAACGAACAAATTGTTGCCTTCTATGTCATATCTTAGATTATCTTCAGTTGAATTAACCAAATGTTATTAAGCAATAATAATCCAAATTTTAAAAACAGTAGGGCTGATTTGAACACTGAAAATAAGCTATTTTTTCATTTATAGATTGGACGAGCATTGGTCCCATATTCGCCGTCCAGTGAAGAAGGGGAAGGAGAGGAGGCACACGTGGAGTCCCCCAACAATTTAACATGGGACGATAGCATTGAAGTACCTTTTAATATTGACGAGTTTTTAGATGATTTTCTTTTTAATTTAGATAATAGCACAATTGAATAGGGGGACTTGAGTCCAAACACATTGCAAATTTTAGACGATTTTACCCGGGAATTAACAGGGAACCCTCCAACCTCCGATACCCTAACGACTCCACTTCGAACAACTGAAGTGAAGCATTCGCCAGTTATTGTTGAACAGCTTGGGGGAGGGGATAATATACAAGAGGGAGAGGAGGGTACAACTCTCCCAGACTTTCAGCTGTCCAACAGAATTTTAAATAATATAGTTGTTTTCACTGCAACGTTTGGGGATCCTTTTAATACACTAATGGCGGGGAAATTTGTTTTTTGACCCTGTAGAAATTGTACATGCATATGTAGATAAAATTCGTGCACTTCTGGAGAATCAAATTCAATTTTGGGGGAGGGATTCAATTAAGGTCTCCATTGTTTTAAAAGTGTTTTATTTAAATGAGGGAAAAAGCGAGGTTTACTATCATTATGTACATTCCGAGATGCGTTTGGTTTATTCGAATTTAGAAAATTTTGGGGGTGTTTTCATAGATTGGGTAGATCAAATTATAACGCATCTCGAGAACTTTAATGAAAACGGTAGTGGATCTCTAGTTCTTTTTGTTGAAAATTTAAGTATAAATATATGTAAATTTAAGAAAGATTTTATTTTAAGAGGGGGGAATTGGGGCACGGGTACAGTTTTAAATTATAATCCAGATCTAGTAGGTTGTCGTGGTGTCCAGCGGATCTGTTTTGAAACAGATCAAAAGTGTTTCAGATATGCTTTCCTCATATTAGCATTCGAGCCTCTAGCTCGGGACGCTACTAAGACGAATTTAGACAATTGGGCTATACATGGGAAGGAGGGGTCGATTTCCCAGTTGTAGATTTTTCATGTTTAGAGGGGAAATACCCAGTAACGCTTCGATCTATTGATATTTTTGAAAGGGCTAGTGCTCATTTAAATATTGGCGTTACTGTGGTTCAGCATGAAACTGAATTTGAAGATGGGGTTCGCTCTAAAAAGAAGGGGGTGGTATTCCCCGTAAGGGGTCCCTCAGTTGATTTGGTTAAACACTGGGTTTGGTTGCTTTACACACCACCTAGTCAACGAACGCAATCGGTCATTTGAACCCTATCACTGACATTAGTAGAGTTCTGGGGGAGGGTAAGAATAAGGGGGTACGTTTCTACTGTCCAACATGTCTCTCTAGATTTTGGACTGAACTAAAGTTACAAAATCATATGAGGCATTGTAGCCGCCACGGCTACCAGACGGTGGAAACGGTTTCAGGGGATAGGGCAATTCTACGATTCAAAAATTTCCAAAACACCCTCCTCCAGTGCAACAAAATATCTTTGGACTGTGAAGCTAAGCTGGTGGAGGTGAACGACCCCCAGTTTCCAAACCGAGTCAAAGAACATCAGGCTATTGCAGTGTCCTACGCCCACGCGCAAAGAGATAGTTCTAACACCATGCGGTTGTTAGAAATAGTTGAAACATTGGATGAGCGGGAGTGCATGGTCAAGGCACTGACTAAACTGATTGGCACGGCTAATGGTGCTATTTCTCGTTTGAGAAATACCCATTATCCAATGGTGCTGTCTGCAGAGGATCGTCTCGCGATTAAAAATCAAAAAATATGTTGGGTTTGTAAGGGGGAGTTTGTAGAGGGTGGATAAGGGGACTAAAGGGAAAAGAGGGGGGAGGGGGAAAGTCAGAGATCATAATCACTTGTGGCAGGAAATATCCTCGGGGGGTAGTAATTTTAGGGGGGTGCGCATCAATCGTGTAATTTAAATGTTAGCCAGCAGTTTTTTATCCCTGTTTTTATTCATAATTCCAATTATGATTTAAAATTTATTTTACCGGCACTGGCACGTATGCACAGGGAGGGAGGGGGAGTAGATTGTCCATGGGTAAATAGTTCATTTACCTATAACATAATTCCCAAATCAGCTGAGAAGTTATTGCTTCTCGAACTGAAATGGCAGGTAGTGGATAATGAGCGTATGTGCTGGAATAAAATCAGGTTTTTAGATTCCTTTAGTTTTTTCCCCAAGGCATTGAGTCAATTGATTCAAGTGCAAAAAAGCGACAATTTTGATAGCTTTCCCTTGCTTAAAAAGCACTTTCCAGACAGTGAAATGTATGACCTGTTGACCTGCAAAGGTATATACGCATACGATTATTACTGTTCTGGCGCACGCTTAAGTGAGGAGAAACTACCTCCAATTGAAGCTTTTTACAATTCACTAACCAACAGTGAATGCACAGCCGAGGAGTATGAGTTTGCCAAGAAGGTGTGGTCCAAGGGGGATTGTAAAAATGGGTGGGATTATTGTAGACTGTACTTGGCCAGTGACCTTCTAACTCTGTTGGATATAGTCTGTAAGAATACAGACCAGATCTATTCAGAGTTCGGGTTAGATATAGGCTATTATTTTTCTACACCCCATTTAGTAATGGATTTAATTTTAAAAATTAGCAGGGAGGAAATAGGCCTAATCACCGACGTAGATCAGCACCTTTTTGTAGAGCGTTCAATGCGGGGAGGGTATGTTTTTCATGGGGACCGCGTCTTATCAACCGATCCGAGCGGACAAAGCACCGGTGCAAAGTCAAATGCAGTGTTCTTGGACATGAACTCATTGTTATTGTACCCCTCGGCAATGTCCCACTACTCTTTGCCGTGTGGGAACTATCAATGGCTTGAGAATCCTTGTGAGTTCCCCGACATTACCACCGTCGAGGACAATGGGCCACAAGGATGGTTCTTTGAAGTTGATGGTCACATTCCGCTGGCGCTTCACGACCCAGTCAAAGATTTTGTCTTTCCCTGTATCAATCGGCCGGAGAGCAGGGACTCTCTGAGCCCCTACAATCGTTCATTGGTTGAGGATATGGGGATGCATTGGACTCCCTCTAAACCGAAACTGATTGCTGATTTGCACCCTAAAGAGAATATCGTTGTTCACCATGTGCTTTTGCACTGGATGGTGAGCAACGGCTTCAAGATCACCAAAATACACAGGGTCCTGCAGTTCAATCAGCGACCCTATTTGAAAACGTTTATCGACACCTTTGTCGATAAACGCTCTAAGGCAAATTCAAAGGTGGAGAAGGAAATGTATAAGCTCATTCTAAATTCAGCGTTTGGCAAAATGTGTGAAAGCGTTCGTAATAGATCTCGCTGTGACGTCATGACTGACCCTCTAGAGTGTGCACGAATTATTGCCGACCCCAATTTTACATCGTTCACGAGCATAGAGGCCGGCATGGTTCTTCTACACAGGCGAAAGCGAAATGTAGTACTGAACAAGAATATAGCAGGCGGCAGTTCAGTACTAGAAATTTCAAAAAAGCTCATGTTGTCGTTCTTTTACAATGTGTGTAAGGTGCAATGGCCACGGGAGGGGGAGGTTCAAGTTTACTATGGTGATACAGATTCTCTGCTGTTAAAGGTAAATGGGACTGAAGATTTATTGGGTGATTTGCAAAATGGGGTGCACATCAGCTCGCGGATGGATTTCACCAACTGGAATCCATCACTCTACCCCGAGCTGGTGAAACGTCAAGCCCCCAAACAACTATTAAAATTAAAATCAGAGACGGGGAGTGATTTGATATCCCGGGGGGTGTTCCCGGGCCCCAAAGTTTATTGCGTGGAAACACATAGTGGGGAAGAAAAGAAGGCGTGTAAAGGGGTGCCTACACATTTTGTAAAGAGCAATTTTAACATGAGCGTGTACAGAGACTGTGTAGAAAGTAGCCTAGTGCCGAGAGCACAAGTGCTTGCAATTCGCTCTCTACAGTATAGAAATTATACTGTGAGAGTAGAAAAGAATGCAATGTCATGTATATCCGACAAGGTCTATGTGCTCGAGAATGGTGTGAGTGTCCTACCCCACGGCCACTACCGTATTTCAGATCGAGTTGAATGCATTGACTATCGCAATCAACTTGGTCTGGATAAATTAACCTAATCTGACTAACCACCACTCAACCTTTCATAAATTAAATGCTCCAACCTGTACATAAATTAACTAACCTAACCAACTAATCTAACCCATGCACTAACCACCACCACTAACCTACAGTAGCAGTGACGACAACTATTGTTTTTCCATCGCACCCCCCGGGGGGTGGGGGTCCCTTCCCGCGGCCGCCCAGGGGGGTGGGGGGTCCCGCCCGCGGCCGGCCGGCCTTCGGCCCCGCGGTCCCCCGGGGGGTGGGGGGTCCCTCCCGTGGCCGGCCGGCCTTCGGCCCCCGCGGTCCCCGGGGGGGAGGGGGGAACCCACCTTTAAATTCACCGTAATCAAGTTCAACTGTGCTACTAGTTCCCGTGTGTGTATTTTCTGTTGTACAAAAAGTGTTATATAGAAAAGTGTTTAAGTTGACAAAAAGTGTTGTACAGAAAAGTGTTGATGATGGACAAAAAGTGTTTTTTATTGTACGTAAAGTGTTGTACAGAAAAGTGTTTAAAGACAATAAGTGCTTATTTATAAAGTGTTATCATTGCAGTTCATGTTGAACAAATAGAGTTTTCATGTTGACCATGAAATGTTGTCAATTGTTCTTGTTGAACAAGTGTTATTTTTATCGTTGTTCATGTTGACTGCAAATATTTGTTTTCATGCAGTGTCGAAATAAATGCTGCCATGAAATATTGTTTTTTTTTGTTGTTCTTGAATAGATAGATCTATGGGAAAATTACTACTTATTCATTGAGCACATATGATTTACAGTTAGTTGTAGTCCAACTGTTGTCCCCAACAGCAGCATGTATCAATTTAAAACACCCTTCAGATCGTTTCTGTGCGGTCCCTCAATGTCGGGGAAAACAACGCTTTTAGCTAGAATAATTCAAAATTGCGATAAAATGTTTTTGGAAAACCGAAAAAAATCTACTATTGCTATAGTATTTGGCAGGAGTCCTATGATAAAATAAAAGCTATTGCCACATCCATACCAATACAATTCATACGAGGACTTGATGTTTTCAATAGTATTGAATCGAACTCGTGGTTGATTATTGATGATTTGGCTGAATCCATTGAACAGTTCTCACAGGAAATGCTACAACTGTTCACCGTTCGCTCCCATCATGAACACATTTCCGTTACTCTGGTTCTACACATCTGTTTCATCAGAGCAAATGTATGCGAACCCTTGCTTTGAATTGCACCGTCTATATTATCTATCGAGTCGTTCGTGATTCTAGCTCGCTCAGAACTCTCAATAAGCAGATATACCCCGGCGCTCCAAAATTTCTGTTGTCAGCATACACTCAGGCGACTATCAAGCCCTACGGTTACATTTTGTTGGATCTTAATCAGAGCACGCCCGAGGATCTACGTGTAGTCACCGACATTTTCAACAATGAAATTACAGTATATCTTCCGGTGAACAGTAGAAAAGACTATTAGTCGCCATTATGACACTGAAGAAACTACACGAACAACGGCATCTGTTTTCCGTTTTAAGCACTTCAAAACCATTGCTTAGGAAGGCTATACTCAAACATGGGGTTGACAATGATTTCATTAATCTAATATCTGAACTTTGTTTAAATTTAACTGAGGGCAATGTTCAACTGCCAGAAGGTGTTAGACAACAGACAAAGCAACATCGTTCCACTGTACGCGCCTTGGCTTGTAAAAAACAAGGGAAAAAATTTAAAAGAAAACGGCTCCTTCAAGCAGGCGGTAGCATTTTCACACTTTTACTACCGATAATTGCAGGACTTGTAAACAGTTTTCTCTAGTGAGAAGGGCAAAACCCTATAAATTGACACCATTTGAACTTGTCCTCTCGCCCATCGAACATTTTGAAGACAATCTAAGCAAATTCATTAACGATGAGAATATTGCCGATGACAAAAAAACTGCTTTTACTTCAAGATGCATTGCGACGTGTGGACAAACATAAACCATATCGTGAGAGACCCACCGTCACTGATCCCTCTAAACAGGAAACATCTCAAGATTCTGCAGTGCAATCAAAGGAGAAGGAATTGAATTCAATTGTATTGAAAATTGGAAACCTATTGCCATTGACCTATCGAGAACAGAGTAAAAGAGTATTATCTTATCTCATGTTGGAAACTGGCGATCAAGTTCAAGTCGAGAGCACAGGGAAACGAATTATAATTCAGGGAAAAAGTTATAATCTAGTTGATTTAATTTGTGATATGGTGACGAATCGTAAAGGACTCTTATCCTTTGACGATAATCTATACACCTTTCTGTGTGTATCAAACTTTCCCAAAAGTCTTATGGCAATAAGCAAATTCTAAAGAAACTAAGAGAATATAGTCCTCCAACAACACCATTTAAAAAAGAAGAAGATTCAATATTTGAAGATACTAGCAGCGTCACTGATTTTACAACACCTGTGGCTGCTAGTCAAAAGCGAGGACGAATTGATTCGCCCACCAGTGTGCAAAAGGGGAGTGGACATTACACTACGTGTTTACGCTCAAAATGGATGAAGTTTTGAAAGGTGTCTATAAAAATATTGGCGAAGCGGGGAGTTTAAGTTCTCCCAAAACGCTTTCCAAAGCTGTCTCCGGCACCACCACATTGAAAAAATGCAAAAGAGTATCTAGAAAATGAACCGAGTTACACACTACATCGAAATCACAGGCTTCGCAGTAAACAATATCGACAAACTAAAGCCTTTTTCCCTCTGCATATAATGCAAACGGATCTTTTAACTCTAGACGCACTTCAACAACGTCACAATGCGCCCTACAAATATATTCTAGTGGCAATCAGTATCTTTAGTCGCTATGCCTATGCCATTCCACTACGATCAAAGAGAGGTGTTGAAGTTGCTCGGGCCATTGAAAGTATTCTCGAACAGGATTCATATAGAAAAATTCAATCGGATCGTGGCCGTGAATTTGTTAATCCCCATGTGCAAAAGGTTCTTTTGAAATATAATACAACACTTTATCATAGTCACAGTCCGATAAAGGCTGCATTGGCTGAACGATTAATAAGAACGATTCGTCTATAATTTCAAGATATTGCACATTGAAAAAATACATCGGCTTTTATTCATGATTTAGATAAAATCATGCAGATATACAACCATCGACCCCATCGATCTCTGTCCAACTCTACACCAACGGATGTTCATTATAGTGAAAATACATTTGATGCTTTTCTAAAGCAATACTCCAAGGGTGAAAAAGAGAAAAAGAAGAAGAAAAATTCAATGTTGGTGATACTGTTCGAATTAATAGAACCACCAATATTTTTGAAAAGGGGAATTATTTATGGAGCACCGAACTTTTTAAAGTGTCCAAAATCTTAGACACCATACCCATAACTTATCGACTGCGAGACACCAAGATGATGAGATTCTCGGCGGTTTTTATGAATATGAACTGCAAAAAGTTAGAAACACTAGTAAAATTTATCAAATTGAAAAGATATTAAAGAGTCGTACACGTCATGGTAAGAAACAGTTGCTTGTTCGCTGGCTAGGATACAACTCAGATTTTGATTCTTGGGTCAGTGCTGAAGATATTAACAATGCCCAATGATTTCTATGTGACTTTCATGTCCAATGTTTCTGATCCTCTCTACAACGACTTGAATAAAACAAGTGATTTTTGGACGAAACTCTCCCCCACCATCAAATTCGACGGAAAGTATGAAGTGGCTCTTGTCGACTGTATTCTCAAAAATACCTATGACATCCTGAGAAAGGATCGTAAATATGAAATAAAAATTAGACCCTATGATTGGCCGCCACCACCAGGTGATCAAGAACAAATTCAAAAAATCAATTGGTTCGATTATCCATATATTGAATTACCCTACGAGGAACTCACCTGTATGAATGATTTATGTCGTACTATCAATAAAAGAATTTCCGCTCGTAAAAAAGGAGCTTTTCATTTCAACTATTCAAAGGAGGAGGGCAAGATCTACATTAGTTCACCTATTGCCAGTGAAAAGGTTATTCTCAATGATAATCTAAAGGATGTTCTTGGCTTTAAGCTCAATATAATCAATGGTAAAAGTGCCGGAAACACTAATTTCATTTTCGCTGACTACCCGCCTGCCTTCTCCACAGACACTTGTATATTTCTCTATGCTTCATTTGTGGAAACATCTCGGGTTGGTAATTCAAATGTTCCCCTCCTACGAGTTCTTGAATGAAAAACCAATCAAGAACATATTCATCACTACAATATAAAGCATCTTCAGTATATTCCCGTAAAACACTTCCTATTTGGAACTCTGTCAGTTAACACTAAGAACCGAATTGGGTGATCCAATAGCAATTTCAAAAGGTTTGGCTGTGATTACATGCCATTTTCGACCCATCGTTCAACAGCAAGATGTCTAATAAAAAAGTGGTATTCACTTGTCCTGATATTGACTGCTATGTTAATACTCTTGGCCCAAGACAACAGGGCAATGGAATTGACTACTACAAGGGTCGCTCGTCAATGTCTGGCTACGGTCTTGGCAGTTGGTTTGCTAAGCTGTTTCGCTCTTCACTACCACTGGCTAGAAAATATCTTGTACCGGCTGCGACAGATTTTGCATCCTCTACACTATACGATTGGGGCTCTGGCAAGGATTTTAAAAAAAAGTGCTTCGGAAAATCTTAGGTCCAGTGCGCGAACCCTTGGCGAGAAATTAAAACAGAATGGTAAAGGTTTAAAAAGGTCAAGAAACAACGCATCACTCATCAGTCTCTACTCAGGACGGAAACGTAAGACATCCCTTTTGTCAAAGAAAAGAAGGAAAAAGCCGACACGTAGTGTAACCAGAAGCCCCAGGAAGAAAATTGTTAGATCGAAACTAGATTTCTTCTCCTAAAATGTCCTACCTACCGCATAAGGATTCTCAACCTTCAATCACCGCCTCATTGAATCTATTCAATGCCGAAAATGTTGATGTGAGTGTCAAGCATGGATACTATGAACAATTTTATCCACAACAACCCCTCTCCGACAATATCCACTTTCAAATTTATTCCAATGAAGACTACTTCATAGATTTATCGTCCACATTTATAGATTTGCAAATCAAAGTCCGGAAATCCGATAATACAATGCCAATTCGGGCCGATGGGATATCCTATGAAAATTGTATACTACATAATTTATTTCGTCAAATTAGTGTCTACATCAATGGCACGCTGGTGAGCACAAGCAACAATCTCTCCAACTATGCAAGCTATATGCAATTCATGCTGATGACACCCAAGTCATACAAGGAATTGAGAGGCGCCTCCAATGGATATGAATATATTACTAATACTGATAGTACAGATGCACTTAAAAATGCTACAACTAGTGAATTACATCTAGTTGGAAAAATATATCATGAAATATTTAATATACCCCAATGGCTGCCGCCCAATGTTAAAGTGGATATAAAATTGACGCTTGCACCCTCCAATTTCATATTGAGAAAAGAACTTGCTGGCAATCCCGATGTAAGTCTCTCCCTCACCTCAGCAATACTACATGTACGCAAACAGCAGGTCATGAGTTCTGTTGCTTTGGCCGTGGAAAAACTGAGAGCCAATGGAAACAATATTAAACTACTTGTTCCTCATACAATCACCAATCAACGTCATATTGCAATGGGCTCACGCACCTTCACCGATTCATCCTTTATCAATGGCGAAATCCCCTCGAAATTGGCTTTGGCCTTTGTAAAAAGCGCCAGTGCAATAGGATCATGGACTGAATGTCCACATAAATTCGAGATGTTTGGACTTTCATCTCTTGTGTGCAAAGTAAACGGCATCCCACTCTACAATCTATCTTTTGATAGATCCTATTAAACATTGTACGAGTTGACCATGCAAACCCTAGATCATGATTCGCAACTATTTGAAAATGGTATAACCGAAGATATGTTTGCTAAAACACACATGGTATAATTGTACTGGATTTGTCTGGCACACAGGATATGAGTATAGTACGTACGGGGAGTGTGCGTTTAGAGTGTACATTTACCGACCCATTGGCTGAGAGTATTGCACTAATCTCACTAAACCAATATGAAACCTATTGGGAAATCACTCCCGAAGGCAGTGTTCTACTAGACTTGGCGCCATGAACACCAGTCAAATAATCAATGTATTTAATATGGACCCCTACATGTCTCAGTACAATCCTATTGTCTGCCCTCGGACTATCTTGGAAAAATTCAAAGCGCGAACAATACCTTGATTATTGTTAATAGCAGTCCGTCGACTGTGCTGACGGGTCATTGGCTGTGCATCTTTAAAACAATGAAGACGATTGAATTTTTTGATCCTCTTGGTCTACCCTATACATTCTACACACCCCACATCAGCAACTATATTGAGAGCAGTGGGAAAACTATTATTCAAAATCGGAAGAGGGTGCAGGATCTAAAAACTAAAAGCTGTGGCTTCCATGCACTACTATATTTTGTGTTCCGATGTCGTGGCTATACTTACAAGCAGTTTCTCCACATTTATAGTGACAATCCCCGTCTGAACGACTTTCTAGTGGAAAATATCCTCTCAGACCTATATACTATTGATTTCGGTGCCCTAAGAGTAAAGTGCTTAAAAAATGTTTGTGAATTTGTTTATTAATAAAATGTATATATATACAACAATGTCTTTAAATCTCCACTTTTAGATTTCTTCATCTTCGATGTATAGGCAACTGTCGTGAACGATTAATGCTGGTAAATCAGTTGGATTCACTGTATATTGATCTTGATTGACTGCAAAGTCAGGGTCACATTTTCTACAGTACAATGTAACTTCACTCTTGTCATATCTCTTTGTATAGTCAATTATACTATTTGCATTCATATTATGAAATTCAAGAGTTTCAATCTGTCTATTTGAAGCAATATCACATACAGTGTTTTCAAATGGTGAATCACATTCCGTCACAGCCAAATAAAAATCACTTGGTTTATAGTCACAGTAGGTGGTGTCATCACAACGATGTCGTAGAAACCAGATTGTCTTGTTACCCCAACAGTTGAATCGTAGACCAGATTCCTCTTCCCAGAATAATTTAAATCCGCGACGATACCAATCTCGTAGAAATAAACTGAAATCACGTTTGGGATTCTTTCCAATCATAGCGGGGTAAGTATTCTCCCACTGATCACATTTATCATAGTGACAATTGGAGCACAGGTGCCCTCTAGGATGAGAGTCACACACCTCTTCAAGACATGAATTACATCCTTTAATTTGTACTGCATAGCCTCTATGTAATTTACAAGGATTACATAATTTACACTTTTCACTATAGTCATCAATAATTGTACAATTCTCACATTGATTCCAACTGCCAGAGTGTACATGCACAATGGACATATATAGAACATTTTTCGGTTTCCGATGTCAACTCACTCACAGCTAAAACGAAACTGATCCTCTTCGTTCGATAAATTCACCGAGAGGGAAATGGGAGAGAGAGGAGTAACTCTGTAACGTTACCTCTTTCGAATGATGGGGGAACCATCTACATTGAATCCATTGGCAATGTTTTCAAAAGTATATCCACAATATGATTCTGCCTTGTTCCAATTAATATATCAATAAATTGAGTATAAGCATTTGAATCACATTTTAAAAGTTTCATACAATAGTCCAATGGAGGAGAATCACTCCTCATTATATTGTCAACTGTTCCCTGACAAGAGAATATCCTGCGTTTAAGAGATAACTCGAGAAAATCATCATCCAAAATCAAATGTTTTTCCATAAACACTAGATTTGATCTAATTCTCTCTTTCTCAAATTTATTCATTTTTCAATCCTTTCACTCTGACTGCTGACTCTAGACTGACCCTGATTCGTTAGCCCTAACCAGAAAAGAAAGGGAACATTTTCGATTTCGAAACAATTTTATTGAATAATTACAACAACAACATCAATAATACAGAGCATGTACAATTAACGATACTGTTTATTGTCTTCAATATGTTTCACCAATGCACTTAAAGCACATTGAAGTCTATTCACATGTGCTATATCAACTTTAGCGGCGAAACATAATTGATCCTCCATTTTAAATTTGCTCAAGGATATCACATATCTTGCATATACTGCATCCCATTCCAGACAAAGCCGCGATCCTTTCGTAATTTCCACGCAATGTTTGGTGCTCTTGTACTATTATCATCAACTCCACTATCAACTTCTAATAGTGTAAACATTCCACCCATCGCCATCACAAATATATATCCAAATGAATAAAGTCAAAAACTGTTCTTCTTCTCACTCCTTTGAATTCTATTCACAGACTAATAAAACTATAGCAAAAATCCCGTTCCTTATATTCCCACCGCCGCTAATATGTAACCAGCCCTCTGATTGGTTGAGAAGGAGGATGTATCCGACTCGCTGATTGGCTGAGAAGGAAACACGTGATCTAACTGTTTCCGGGAAAGTCATAACATTTGGGCGAGAGCAACAACAACAAATACTATTTCTGGACACCATGACATTCGCGATCGATTACGCAATCAAGTTCTCGGAAATTCACTTCCCCCTCGAGTCCTAGATCAATAACATTGTTCCCGTTAGAATTCAATGCGCATGTGCAACCTTCGTTCCGGAGTTATTACACATAGAAACATCAAATAAATCGACCTTGGAAAAAGAGGTCTTTGACCCCATTACGTAATCATTCTCTCTAGAGAGGCTATGCCCTTATTTGGAGCCCTGTCAGTATTCTATGCCCATATAAGGAGCCCTGTTTGTACCTCCTGAGGCATCTCTACTGATGACGTTCTTAACCTAAGTAGAGCTGTGTTTACTTTAGAAAAAAGTTTTAAGGAGACTGCTAGGAATTATATTGAGATTGTTCTTTCTTTAAATGCGGCTAAGTCTCAAGCGCTATAATTGAATTTTAACTGTTCTGAAACATCTGATGGAGTAAATCTGGGTGATTTTGATGTTATACCATTGCAGGAACTTGTGTACTTTGGGTTACCTATTGGTAAATCCTTAAACAACTCGGAAATTACTTATTGCCCGAATCGAACGTAAGATACATAATGCGTATGTTGCTGCAGTTTGATCACAGCTGAGTCTTGGTAAACACCCCCTTGCGAAAGTACATAATGCTGTTTCTCTTCCTCATAAATAGCGACGAAGACCCCGCTGCCTTCTCATCATAAACAATAAGTAGAAACAACGCGGAAATTTTTTATACAAGACAGTGGAACGCAACTTTTAAATGAATATTTCGACCCTATGTCCAAGGGCCGTCCTCAGCAAAACGAACGAAGAGAAAAAAAAAAAACAATATAACAGAAACTTATATTGAAATTCGATCATTCAAACTGAAAAAAGTTTTGTTTTTCTTTTAATTTTTAAAACCACGAAATCTGTTTGGTTTTCAGTATATTTGAAACAATCTAGTCTTTAGGAAGGTTTAAGATAACAGCAGTTCAACTCGCATTTGAACGTATATACTATTGACCAAAATGGATAAAGATGGAGTTACGCACACATGGAGAAATGACAAGTTACCCACTAATCCGCATTGGCGCTCAGCAAAAGCATTATGCCTCCCATTTTGTGTAAACAATTTTTTATGTGTTTTTCAAAGTTTTTTGTTACCTACCTCCAAAAAATCCTTTTGCAACCACTCCCCCCTCCCTCCCCGAAAAAAAATCCTGGATACGACCCTGGTTTAGAGGGCTACGAGTAAGTTTTAAATAGCTAGAGATGATGTAGCCATTTAACTATTCATTTATTTGTCAATTGCTAATAAGTTTTTCCGTTAAATTTTAGGCCTCATATCAGGAGGGTGAGGATGAAATCCGGTTCACCCAAGGAAGTGAAAGGCATTACATAGACTTCAAAGCTATGGAACGGCGCATTGATTTGGGACGAAAAACTACACAAGTACTAAGAAAAACGAGCGGAGTCGACAACGCTGATCAAAGTGCGTCTGCAGACGGAAATCAGGAACAGTATTTAAAAGTATTTTAACCTTTTTTTAATTCTTATTTATCCCGTTATTTGCTTCCAAGGATTTTTTAAAAATTAATATATAAAAACAAATTGTGCTTATATAAAAAATAATATAGTAATAATGCTTAGATATTGTATTTTTTTTTCCTGTCAGTAGGAGAGACGTCGTTCTACTTGAGAGGTCGTTGTATCTCCTTGGTAATCTTAAGATCTAACTCGTTGAAGTGCACGAAAATCGATATGTTTGGGTTTAAAGGGTAGTAGTATCCACGTACCTATAGTATCCAATTCGTGAAGCATCAGGCCGGAAAAAAACTTTTTGCCTACTGATAGTAGCTAGGAGCCATTTCCTTTAATCTTTTTTCTATGGTTATCCCTACCTAGCATTACCTCCCTCACCTACCTCTACCTATTTTTACTAACATTTTAAAAAACTTTTCTTTGCTACAGTAATTCGCACAAACTTTGGAGGGGGCTCATTCGATTGGAAATCGGAAGTTCTGGTGGCTTTTTTCAAAGTCAAAAGTGATACGGAGGGCAACTAGCCCTCCCCCATGCCCTTTTTTCCCAAATGCATCATCTAGCCCCCCCCCACCTACACCCTTTTTCCCCAAAGCCATCCGATAAAAATTTTGATATAGCAATTTAATTAAAGATAGTTTATTAATCAGATAAAAAACTCCAGGGTTGACACAACCTCTCAAAGCCTGGGGGCAAGTGTTGCAAGTTATGCCCCGGTTGAATATAAGGTTTTCGTGTAAGGGGAGGTCGTCTAAACTTGGCAGGTGGCTCATTTTACTGGAAATTGAAGGTTCTAGTTAATTTTTTAAGAGTCAAAAGTGATTGGAGGGCATTCATCCCTCCCCCCTCCAAACACACCCTCTTTTCACCAGATGCAACAGATCAATATTTTGAGATGGCCAGTTTTTTAGCCAGTATTTTCATGAATAGTATTGAGGAGATCCTTGAGTTTGGGCTTGTTACTTTCCATCAAAGAAATATCGTCAAAAAAAAAAAAAAACGGTCTAGCTAGATGTTTGCCTTCTCCAATTTGGATGACGAACCCTGTAAAATCAAGGAGAATGTAGGCGACAACAAGAACGAAGATGAATGGAGAAGGAATACAGCCCTGTATTACGCCGGATATAGTACGGAAATATATAGTGTTTCCTTCTTGGATCCGAATATAGCATTATGTGTCATCATATAATGCAACAATTAGGGCGACTATTTTATCAGGAATGTCATAGTATCGCAGGATTTTCCGCAGTGAGTCTCGGCCGATGGAGTCGAAAGCTTTCTCGAAGTCCACGAAAATCCGGTACATTTTTTCTCGCCATTCATTTCACTCCTTGATCATCATCCGTGGTGTGTAGATGAGATTTGTGCAAGAACGGGACGGCCGGAAACTGTGTTGTTCGTCCCGTAGAAATTTTTTGAGAACTGTCTGGATGCACTGAAGAATAATTTGTGAGAAGAACTTACCTGGAATAGATAGGAGACTGATGCCCCTCCAGTTGTCACAATTTGTCGCATCTCCTTTCTTGAAAAGTTTAATGAGCGTACTTTTAGTCCAATCATCGGGTACCTTTTCAGACTTCCAGATACTAGCAAAAAGTTTAAGCAAAGCATCCATACAGGTATTCAGTGATATTTTTATTCTCTCAGCTACTATTCTGTCAGTTCCTGCTACTCTGCCATTCTTCAGCTTGCAGGCTGCCTGTCAAACTTCTAGATCATAAGGTTCTTCTGTGTTGATTTGGAGGTTCAAAAAGGGGGTTACAGGGATATCTGGTGGATCCACAAAAACTTCGGCGTCAAAATACCCCCTCCCCACCCCCGGGGGATGGGCTGTAACCATAATAGTGTATTAACTTGTGGTCTGTTCTTTACAGTATTCAGGTATCTCTACAGCCATGATACCGATGTCCCCATTTATATAGAATTATACCGATATTTTATGTAATGGATTTTATAATAATGTTAAAAATGAAATCCTATTTTGATGTTCGTAAGCAAGATGATGTTAATAACATTTGATGCTTCTGCGTTATAAAAAAATGTGCAGTTTGTCATAAGAAGTTGATTTTGTTATTAAAATTTTTTGTTAATTGCAAAAGGTTTTTAGGTACAACTATTTCCTTTAAAATGATCCATTAAACAGCTCTTATGATGTTCCGGTGCCCGCTATTTGCGGAGAGAAAAAATGGGAAAACATGTAACTCTGATGCAGAATATTTTGATTGCAGCCACTTTTCTTGTTTTTCAAGCCGATGGATTTTCCTTCTTGTTCAATCCAAGGGACTAGAAGTTTCCTATATGGAGATTTTGGACAAAGTTGTTGAATAGGGTAATTTGTGTTTCGGTCTAAAACAATTTTCGGAGTTATGGGCAATTGTATTTCTTAGTATAGCACTTAGTATAAGCATTATAAAATTTTAGTGCAAAGAGCCGTGGGAGTGAGGAAGGGCAGCCTTGTCTTATACGGAATTTTTGTTTTAGTTTAATGTAGCTCATTATTTTCATTTGAAAAAAAACTTGTTTTTCTTTTAGAATGATGGAACAAGTCTATGCTGGCTCATATCCCATGAGATTCATGTCCAAGAATGGGTCAAATTCAGCAGTAACAATATTTATTTTACGTTTCTAATACTGGCCTTCCTTTTCACCCCCAGGGTTTTGTGTAGATAGATTAAACACCCGCTTCTCTAATGGTTTAAATTATTCCTTAGAACTGTCAGGGCAATATCCTGGCACTGTGAGCAAATCTCAGAGTAGATTCGAATGATTAAAACAAACGTCGATGAACTAAATATTGGCTGAGACGACATCAACTATAAAAAAAAGAACTCAAAAAATCTAACAGGTAATACCCATAAACATAATAAAACACATTTGAAGTTTTTAAGAAAGGGACATAAGGAGATTCAATGTCCCCAAAAATGTTTCACATGGGAAGAATGGGTAGGGGAAAAGATGTTCACTACATCTGACGAGATGGTCATCTCCCTATGGGCATGTGACCAATTCTGTTTTAAGAATTCAATCTTTTTGCGTTATTTAGGCCCCCTCTAAGTTAACTTACAGCTTCCCCCCTTTAACTCAGCTCTGTACTATATGTCTTAACTTGACTTATTTTTAATTGAATAAGAAACAGACAAATAAGAACACAACTCCAGGGATTGATTAATGAAAAGATATTGTAATCAATGTAAAGATATTACAAAAAAAAAAAAACGGAGCAGAGGTTATATCTTAGTGATACAAATGGTTCCCGCGGTTAAAGGGAATATCAAATTCGATTAATAGAAAACTATAGCAAGTAGTTTAAACCTAAGCTAACCCAATACGGTTTGCCATGGAATTCTTCTTGACGACATTAATAAATTAAAAGTTAGGATTACCAGGAATATGGGCATCCTACGTGAGCTGAAGCACATATTCCTCGGATCCATCCTGCGGCTTCTTCTTTTCACCTTGATTGAATCGTATGTTTGTTATTGTCCAAGTGTACGGATGTTTAAATTCCACTCAAATTAGCGGACAAAAGTCTCTCTTCGCGAGAAGGCCAGACTAGTTGCGAAGGTTTCAAATCCATCTGCTGTTAAACTCCTCTTAGATCTTCCAGTTCATGTCCTTGCATGTACTTCTTTTATATGGCTGCATTGGACACTTCCAATAGTCTTCCAGCCTAATATTTTTGCGTCCGACAGTTCGTCATATTACTCACGTTGTCCTTACAACATAAGTCCCTACCACGCCTTGCGTTCGGTCTGATTCGCTTCCAGTTGTAGCACGGGCTTCCATTCCTTTGGTACCTTCAAACGTCTGGTGGTTGCTTTTTTAGAGGTTATATTTAATCTGTAAGTGGTTAAATATGTATTTTCTTTATTTATTGCAATTATATTAAAAAATTTTTTTTACCATGTCTATGGAGTCCCGCATCGTCTGATAAAAGTTGTACGCTGTGTCATATTTGAATAAACTCTATCTCCTTGTGTCTCTCTTTTTTCATAAGTAAATGTTTTAACAGTCAGTGTTTGAATGTTTAATAGTTTAATTTTCAAAAAATTTAACGTTTAAGTTTTTAACGTTTAAGTTCTTTTTTACCGGGTAGGGAGCCTTTGCGTGGATTAAATAAAAAAACAAAACAAGTTTTCGTTCCTTACTTTCAGTTAAAAAAACTTGTTTTTTTTATTTAGTTTTTGAACTTTCTTGAATTAATGCAGGTTTTGATTTTGGCTCACCGTACTTGAATAATTAAAACAAAATTTGCATATTAATTTTGCCTATAAAATTTGCATAGAAACTTGCCAGCTATCTCCCGCAGCTGTTCTCTGCTGCTTTGAAATACTTCTGCAATCCGACACTTGGTTTGCCGCGCAACACCATGTGAACCTAATTGAACCTAACTTGATTGCAGTTATTTAAAAAGAGGGTGGTATTGTAGGTTGGCTGCAGGCATCCGGTTGAACGCTCTTTTTCTTATTTTTTTTTGTTCGTGAAACTTGTTGCATGTTGATTTATTTGAGGATTACTAAAGTTTTTTTTTCGTGAAACTGGTTGCATGTAGTTTTTTCTCTTCGTGAAGATTGTATATTTGTTTGTGTATGTGTGTGTGTGTGTGTTTGTGTTTGTGTGTGTGTGTTTGTCTGTGTAAGTGTTTGTGTGTGTTGTGTTGTGTGTGTGTGTTTGTGTGTTTTTGTGTGTGTGTGTTTGTGTGTGTGTTTGTGTGTGTGTGTGTGTGTGTTTGTGTGTGTGTGTGTTTGTGTGCGTGTTTGTGTTGTGTGTGTGTGTGTGTGTTGTGTGCGTGTGTGTATGTGTTTGTGTGTTTGTGTTTATTTGTGTGTTTGTGTTTGTGTGTTTGTGAGTGAGTGTGTTTGTCTATTTGTGTTTGTGTGTGACATTCTGAAGATGTTTCATTTTAGATTTTTTTTTTTCGTTGAAATGTAAGAGTTGGAATATTTCAGTAGTGTTTTGTCGTGGTTTACCTTGTCATTGTTACATTTTCTTGATGTTTCAAAGTTCGTTTTTTGATTTTTTGTTGTTGAAATGTCAGATTTGGAATATTTCACTGGTGTTTTGTCGTGGTTTACCTTGTCACTGTTACATTCTCTTGATGTTTCAAATTTCATTTTTATTTTTTTGTTGTTGAAGTGTAAGTGTTTGATTATTTCAGTTGTGTGTTTGTGTTTGTGTGTGTGTGTTTTTGTGTGTAAGTGTTTGTGTGTGTGTGTTTGTGTATGTGTGTGTGTGTTTGTGTTTGTGGGTTGTGTGTGTGTGTGTTTGTGTGTGTGTGTGTTTTTGTGTGTGTGCGTGTTTTTTGTGTGTTTGTGTGTTCGTTTGTGTGTGTGTATTTGTGTGTGTTTGTGTGTGTGTGTTTGTGTGTGTATGTTCGTGTGTGTGTGTGTTTGTTTGCATGTGTTTGTGTGTGTGTGCTTGTGTGTGTGTGTGTGTGTGTATGTGTTTGTGTGTGTGTGTTGTGTTTGTGTGTGTGTGTGTTTGTGTGTGACATTCTGAAGATGTTTCATTTTAGATTTTTTTTTTTCGTTGAAATGTAAGAGTTGGAATATTTCAGTAGTGTTTTGTCGTGGTTTACCTTGTCACTGTTACATTCTCTTGATGTTTCAAAGTTCATTTTTTGATTTTTTTTCGTTGAAATGTAAGAGTTGGAATATTTCAGTAGTGTTTTGTCGTGGTTTACCTTGTCACTGTTACATTTTCTTAATGTTTCAAAGTTCATTTTTGATTTTTTTTTGTTGAAGTGTAAGAGTTGGATTATTTCAGTAGTTTTTTCTCGTGGTTTACCTTGTCACTGTTACATTCTGAAGATGTTTCAAAGTTCATTTCGGATTTTTTTTCGTTGAAATGTAAGAGTTGGAATATTTTAGTAGTGTTTTGTCGTGGTTTACCTTGTCACTGTTACATTCTGAAAATGTTTCAAAGTTCCTTTTGGACTTTTTTTCGTTGAAATGTACGAGTTGGAATATTTCAGTAGTATTTTGTCATGGTTTACCGTGTCACTGTTACATTCTGAAAATATTTTAAAATTCATTTTGGATTTTTTTCGTTGAAATGCAAGAGTTAGAATATTTCAATAGTGTTTTGTCATGGTTTATCTTGTTTCTGTTTCATTCTTAAGATGTTTCAAAGTTCATTTTGGATGTTTTTCATTGAAATGTAAGAGTTGGAATATTTCAGTAGTGTTCTGTCATGGTTTACCTTGTCACTGTTAAACTGTCTTGATGTTTCAAAGTTCATTTTGTATTTTTTTCATTGAAATATAATAGTTGGAATCTTTCAGTAGTGTTTTGTCGTGGTTTACCTTGTCAATGTTACATTCTCTTGATGTTTCAAATTTCAATTTGGATTTTTTTTTTCGTTGAAATGTAAGAGTTGGAATATTTCAATAGTGTTCTGTCATGGTTTACCTTGTCACTGTTAAACTCTCTTGATGTTTCAAAGTTCATTTTGGATTTTTTTTTTTCATTGAAATATAAGAGTAGGAATCTTTTAGTAGCGTTTTGTCGTGGATTACCTTGTCACTGTTACATTCTGAAGATGTTTCAAAGTTCATTTTGGATTTTTGTCGTTGAAATGTAAGAGTTGGAATATTTCAGTAGTGTTTTGTCGTGGTTTACCTTATCATAGTTACATTCTGAAGTTGTTTCAAAGTTCATTTTGTATTGTTTTTCGTTGAAATGTAAAATTTGGAACATTTCAGTAGTGTTTTGTCGTGGATTACCTTGTCACTGTTACATTCTGAAGATGTTTCAAAGTTTATTTTGGATTCTTTTTCGTTGAAATGTAAGAGTTGGAATATTTTAGTAGTGTTTTGTCATGGTTTACCTTGTCACAGTTACTTTCTGAAGATGTTTCAAAACTCATTTTATATTGTTTTCGTTGAAATGTAAGATTTGGAATATTTCAGTTGTGTTTTGTCATGGATTACCTTGTCACTGTTACATTCTGAAGATGTTTCAAAGTTTATTTTGGATTTTTTTTCATTGAAATGTAAGAGTTGGTATATTTCAGTAGTGTTTTGTCGTGGTTTAAGTTGTCACTGTTACATTCTCTTGATGTTTCAAAGTTTGTTTTTTGATTTGTTTTTTCGTTGAAATGTCAGAGTTGGAATATTTCAGTAGTGTTTTGTCGAGGTTTACCTTGTCACTGTTACATTCTCTTGATGTTTCAAAGTTCATTTTTGATTTTTTTTTTGTTGAAGTGTAAGTGTTGGATTATTTCAGTTGTGTGTTTGTGTTTGTGTGTGTGTTTTTGTGTGTGTAGATGTTTGTGTGTGTGTTTGTGTGTGTGTGTTTGTGTGTGTGTGTTTGTGTGTGTGTGTTTGTGTGTTTGTTTGTGTGTGTGTGTGTGTGTTTGTGTGTGTGTGTGTGTGTTGTGTGTGTGTTTGTGTGTGTGTGTTCGTGTGCGTGTTTTTGTGTTTGTTTATATGTGTTTGTTTGTGTGTGCTTGTGTGTTTGTGTATGTGTTTGTATGTGTATGTGTTTTTGTGTGTGAGTGTTTGTTTGTGTGTGTATGTCTTTGTGTATGTGTTTGTGTGTGTGTGTTTTTTTGTTTGTGTGTGACATTCTGAAGATGTTTAATTTTAGATTTTTTTTTTCGTTGAAATGTAAGAATTGGAATATTTCAGTTGTGTTTTGTCGTGGTTTACCTTGTTACTGTTACATTCTCTTGATATTTCGAAGTTCATTTTTTGATTTTTTTTTGTTGAAATATAAGAGTTGGAATATTTCAGTAGTGTTTTGTCGTTGTTTACCTTGTCACTGTTACATTTTCTTGATGTTTCAAAGTTCGTTTTTTGATTTTTTTTTCGTTGAAATGTCAGAGTAGAATATTTAAGTAGTGTTTTGTCGTGGTTTACCTTGTCACTTTTACATTCTCTTAATGTTTCAAAGTTCATTTTTGATTTTTTTTTTGTTGAAGTGTAAGTGTTGGATTATTTCAGTTGTGTGTTTGTGTTTGTGTGTTTTGTGTGTAGTGTTTTGTCGTGGTTTACCTTGTCACTGTTACAATCTCTTGATGTTTCAAAGTTCATTTTTGATTTTTTTTTGTTGAAGTGTAAGAGTTGGATTATTTCAGTAGTGTTTTGTCGTGGTTTACCTTGTCACAGTTACATTCTGAAGATGTTTCAAAGTTCATTTTGGATTTTTTTTTCGTTGAAATGTAAGAGTTGGAATATTTAAGTAGTGTTTTGTCGTGGTTTACCTTGTCATTGTTACATTCTGAAAATGTTTCACAGTTCCTTTTGGACTTTTTTTCGTTGATATGTAAGAGATGGAATATTTCAGTTGTGTGTTTGTGTTTGTGTGTCTGTGTAGTTGTGTGTGTGTTTGTGTGTGTAGGTGTTTGTGTGTTTGTGTGTGTTTGTGTTTGTCTGTGTGTGTTTGTGTGTGTGTGTGTTTGTGTTTGTGTGTGTGTATGTTTGTCTGTGTGTTTGTGTGTGTGTGTTTTTTTTGTGTGTTTGTGTGTTTGTTTGTGTGTGTGTGTGTGTGTTCGTGTGTGTGTGTGTTTGTGTTTGTTTGTATGTTTTTGTGTGTGTGTGGGCTTGTGTGTTTGTGTGTGTCTGTGTATGTTTGTGTGTGTGTGTATGTTTGTGTGTGTGTGTGTTTGTGTGTGTTTTTTGTTTGTGTGTTTATGTCTTTGTGTGTGTGTTTGTGTGTGTGTGTGTGTATTTGTGTTTGTGTGTGACATTCTGAAGATGTTTCATTTTAGATTTTTTTTCGTTGAAATGTAAGAGTTGGACTATTTCAGTAGTGTTTTGTCGTGGTTTACCTTGTCACTGTTACATTCTCTTGATGTTTCAAAGTTCATTTTTTGATTTTTTTTTGTTGAAATGTAAGAGTTGGAATATTTCAGTAGTGTTTTGTCGTGTTTACCTTGTCACTGTTACATTCTCTTGATGTTTCAAAGTTAATTTTTGATTTTTTTTGTTGAAGTGTAAGAGTTGGATTATTTCAGCAGTGTGTTTTGCCGTGGTTTACCTTGTCGCTTACATTCTGAAGATGTTTCAAAGTTCATTTTGGATTTTTTTTTTCGTTTTTATTTCAGTAGTGTTTTGTCGTGGTTTACCTTGAAACTGTGTACAGAGTTGGAATTTGGACTTTTTTTCGTAGTGTATGTAAGAGTTGAAATATTCGTAGTATTTTGTTACCTGTCACTGTTACATTCTGAAATGTTTCAAAGTTCCTTTTGGATTTTTTTCGTTGATATGTAAGAGTTGAAATATTTCAGTAGTATTTTGTCATGGTTTACCGTGTCACTGTTACATTCTGAAGATATTTCAAAGTTTTTTTTCATTGGATTTTTTTCGTTGAAATGCAAGAGTGAATATTTTATCTCATTAGTGTTTGAAAGTCAAGTTGGAATATCTCAATAGGTTTTGTCATGGTTACCTTGTTTCTGTTTCATTCTTAAGATGTTTCAAAGTTCATTTTGGATGTTTTTCATTGAAATGTAAGAGTTGGAATGTTTCAGTAGTGTTCTGTCATGGTTTACCTTGTCACTGTTAAACTGTTTTGATGTTTCAAAGTTCATTTTGTATTTTTTTTCATTGAAATATAATAGTTGGAATTTTCAGTAGTGTTTTGTCGTGGTTTACCTTGTTTCTGTTTCATTCTTAAGATGTTTCAAAGTTCATTTTGGATGTTTTTCATTGAAATGTAAGAGTTGGAATGTTTCAGTAGTGTTCTGTCATGGTTTACCTTGTCACTGTTATACTGTCTTGATGTTTCAAAGTTCATTTTCGATTTTTTTTTCATTGAAATATAAGAGTTGGAATCTTTCAGTAGCGTTTTGTCGTGGATTACCTTGTCACTGTTACATTCTGAAGATGTATCAAAGTTCATTTTGGATTTTTTTCGTTGAAATGTAAGAGTTGGAATATTTCAGTAGTGTTTCTTCGTGGTTTACCTTATCATAGTTAAATTCTTAAGGTGTTTCAAAGTTCATTTTGTATTGTTTTCCGTTGAAATGTTAAATTTTGAACATTTCAGTAGTGTTTTGTTGTGGATTACCTTGTCACTGTTACATTCTGAAGATGTTCAAAGTTTATTTTGGATTCTTTTTCGTTGAAATGTAAGAGTTGCTATATTTCAGTAGTGTTTTGTCGTTGTTTACCTTGTCAAAGTTACATTCTGAAGATGTTTCAAAGTTCATTTTGCATTGTTTTCGGTGAAATGTAAGACTTGGAATATTTCAGTAGTGTTTTGTCGTGGATTACCTTGTCACTGTTACATTCTGAAGATTTTTCAAAGTTTATTTTGGTTTTTTTTTCGTTGAAATGTAAGAGTTGGAATATTTCAGTAGTGTTTTGTCGTGGTTTACCTTGTTACAGTTACATTCTGAAGATATTTCAAAGATCATTTGGATTTTTTTTCGTTAAAATATAAGAGTTGGAATATTTCAGTAATGTTTTGTTGTGGTTTACCTTGTCACTGTTACATTCTCTTGATGTTTCAAAGTTCAGTTTAGATTTTTTTTTCCTTGAAATGTAAGAGTTGGAATCTTTCAGTAGCGTTTTGTCGTGGATTACCTTGTCACTGTTACAATCTGAAGATGTATCAAAGTTCATTTTGGATTTTTTTCGTTGAAATGTAAGAGTTGGAATATTTCAGTAGTGTTTCTTCGTGGTTTACCTTATCATAGTTAAATTCTTAAGGTGTTTCAAAGTTCATTTTGTATTGTTTTCCATTGAAATGTAACATTTTGAATATTTCAGTAGTGTTTTGTCGTGGATTACCTTGTCACTGTTACATTCTGAAGATGTTTCAATGTTTATTTTGGATTCTTTTTCGTTGAAATGTAAGAGTTGCAATATTTCAGTAGTGTTTTGTCGTTGTTTACCTTGTCAAAGTTACATTCTGAAGATGTTTCAAAGTTCATTTTGCATTGTTTTCGGTGAAATGTAAGATTTGGAATATTTCAGTAGTGTTTTGTCGTGGATTACCTTGTCACTGTTACATTCTGAAGATTTTTCAAAGTTTATTTTGTTTTTTTTTTCGTTGAAATGTAAGAGTTGGAATACTTCAGTAGTGTTTTGTCGTGGTTTACCTTGTTACAGTTAAATTCTGAAGATATTTCAAAGATCATTTTGGATTTTTTTTCGTTAAAATGTAAGAGTTGGAATATTTCAGTAATGTTTTGTTGTGGTTTACCTTGTCACTGTTACATTCTCTTGATGTTTCAAAGTTCAGTTTAGATTTTTTTTTCCTTGAAATGTAAGAGTTGGAATATTTCAGTAGTGTTTTGTCGTGGTTTACCTTGTCACAGTTACATTCTGAAGATGTTTCAAAGATCATTTTGGATTTTTTTTCGTTAAAATGTAAGAGTTGGAATATTTCAGTAATGTTTTGTTGTGGTTTACCTTGTCAGTGTTACATTCTCTGGATGTTTCAAAGTTCAGTTTAGATTTTTTTTCCTTGAAATGTAATAGTTGGAATATTTCAGTAGTGTTTTGTCGTGGTTTACCTTGTCACTGTTACATACTCTTGATGTTTCATAGTTCATTTTGGAGTTCTACCGTTGAAATGTAAGAGTTGGAATATTTCAGTACTGTTTGTCGTAGTTTAACTTGTCAGTGTTACATTCTCTTGATGTTTCAAAGTTCATTTTAGATTTTTACCGTTGAAATGTATGAGTTGGAATATTTCAGTACTGTTTGTCGTGGTTTACCTTGTCACTGTTACATTCTGAAGATGTTTCAAAGTTCATTTTGTATTTTTTTTCGTTGAAATGCAAGAGTTGGAATATTTCAGTAGTTTTTTTTTGGTGGTTTACCTGTCACTGTTACATTCTGAAGATGTTTCAAAGTTCATTTTTGGATTTTTTTTTTCGTTGAAATGCAAGAGTTGGAATATTTCAGTAGTGTTTTGTCATGGTTTACCTTGTCACTATTACATTCTCTTAATGTTTCAAAGTTCATGTTGGGTTTTTTCTCTTCGTGAAACATTTAAACTGATTTTTCTCCGCATGAAACTGCTAGGAAACTAGTGCACAAAAATATCCTGTTCTTCTTGATAACAAAAAATAATAATGATCAGCATACACATTCCATTTTATTTCTTGAATCAAAGATATCAATTTAATGACGTTAATAAAAATGCGTTCCAGTGTTTAAAAAAGTGTGCCCCTAACAAATAAACGAAACAAACAACTTGTTGTAAAGGAACTTTTTTATTCCAATAATGACACATAGTATATTACACCTTATTAATATCTATGAATAAAAACGTTCTTAGTCTAACATCCTCTTATTCAAGAGCAGTATGCTCTTCTTGTGAAAGTGATGGTTGGGAGGTATATCGTGGTGATTGCAGATGAATATTAATCTATTTTTGACTATAGCTTCTTGACCCTATGTATCGCTCACAAATCTCATAGCCTCCAGTTAAAGCAGAAGGTTTCACTGGAATGTTTCCCCCATCAACTCCTTGAACAAAAGAACTTTCCATCAATTCATCTTTATATTCATTGATGATACTGTCTGCAAATGCCCTTTTTATTTTGCCTGTGATTTCACTGTCTATTTTAACATTATTTTTTACACAGATAACAATTTTGGCGCGTAGACAAGATACGATTAATGACATTAGCGCAGGAGTATGCCTGTCTTCTTCTTGTCTTCTTTAAAATGGTAATATCGAAAAGATGACAATAGGATGTATCAACAGGTAGCATCTTACCTGAAGCATTAGCAAGAAGATACCCCTCTTCATCAACTATTATTTTTATGTTGGCATTCTCTTTGAGTGCGATCATCTCTGGATATCTCACTCTCGCATATCCACCATTTGTACAATGGAATTTTTTTGGTACTCTAAAGAAATTGAATTCCTTACTGTCATGACAATGCACGCATACATTTCCAATAGTACTACCACTTGTACTTGTTTCACAGTTCAAATACTTCTCCTTGTCGGCATTCAATGCTACAATAACACTATCATGTTTACACACTTTCCAATCCTGGAAAAAAAAAAATCAGTTTGTTTTTCATGAAGAAATATCGAATGAGAACCATCAGTCCTCATCAATATAAGTATGAGTATGCACAAGAATATGTTTAAAAACTTAAATCAAAAGTCTCATTCTGTTTTTTCTGATATGATTTAGAGATGTAAAAAAAAGTTTGTTTTTCATGAAAAAATCTTGAAAGAGAACCAGCATCCTCATCAATAGTATGCACAAGAATAAGTTTTTTAAATTTAAATTAAAAGTGTCATTCTATTTTTTCTGATATGATTTAGAGATTTAAAAAAAAGCTGAAAAAAAAAGTTAAAAAAAACTGTCAAAAAAAGTTTAAAAAAAAAACTGTCAGAAAAAAAAAAATCGGTCACTATAAACATTATTTTTCTAATAGTAAAAGTCGCAAAAACACATATCTATATCATTTCCATTTTGTTTCCATTTCCATTTTTTGTTTTGTTTCCGACTGTGGCATAGTGGGGGGTGGGGAACTTTGGGCCAGAATCATAATAATTATGATTTACCTCATGTACTAGGCCCGCAAGTCATTTAAATGCAGTGTTTAAAAAATTTTTTTTTATATTGCTCTTTACCAACCTCTGAAGATCCAGATTCAAAAATATTTAACAATTTGTTATTTATAATGGGGTCTGTATAAACCACCCGATAAATTTTATTAGAATTAATTTCTTTACCCACTAAGAATATAAAAGAATAAACTTACTTCTTGCGTGTAGCTTTCGTCAATATTCCTTTTGTTAAAATGCATCATTGTATTTCAAATGCCAATTTTGAACTGAGAAAATAACTCATCGCAAAGTTTTTATACTTGTGTTCAAGGTCAAACATAAAAACAACCACACCCTAACAAATTAATTAACAGACAGAATTTCATAACTTCATACCAGGAAACGAATCACCATACCATGAAAAACACTCACGACTTTTATGCTTGTATGGCGGGAATACTGACCGCTTGAAACTGTTATAGGTATATGGGGAGACACTCAGCTTGGTGATATTAAAGATATATGGGGAGACACTCTGCTCGGAGATATTAAAGCTACACTACTTACAACTGGCAAAGAACCGTCACAAAATTTGGTTTAAGATCTGGGGGGGACTGTGATCACATCAGATCTGGTTTAATTTTTAGGATCCTCAAATCGACTAAAAGAGAATACCGGAAAGCTTTACAGGTCTTCAAAAGAAGGCAAGTATCTATTCAATATCGTGATATCCGAAATCATCCGCATATACTATGGAACAAAGTATCAAAGTTCTTTTCGTCGTCATTTTCGCGTTCTACCCCTATTGATGTAACTTCCTGGGAAAAACACTTCTCCTCGTTATTCTCTGATAGCCCCCCCCCCCCACTTTTCGGCAGATTCTTTTAAACCATTTTTCTCAACTAGACCATAGCCGAAATCTCATTTCGATCACGCCATCGTAAGTTCTTACGCTAATTCGTCTCCTTAAAAAGGCAAAGCTACTGGTTCTGACGGATTCCAATCAGAACATTTTATTTATGGTACTGCGAAACTAGTTGAGCATATGGCGCTACTTTTCCAAGCTTGTATTGCGCAGCAGTTCGTACCGACTGCACTATGTGAGGGCATTGTGACGTGTGCTCCAAAAAAGAATAAGGACCCTCAATCTTGTGACTCTTATCGTCCAATTACAGTTTATTTAGTTATTACAAAATTATTTGAAAAGATTTTTCTTTTAAAAAGTTCGATTAGGTGTGACCATGGAGATCATCAGTTTGCTTTTTGTGCGGGTCTTGGTGTTGGGAATGCACATGCAGTTTTCGTGTCTATTTTGGAGAGGTATGAGAGAATTAAGAAACCTTTATATGTTTGTGCAATAGATATTTCTAAAGCATTTGATTCGATCCTAAACTCCCAAGCTGTTTTAGACACTTTTGAGGAGGGGGGTAAACCCGTTCATTTTTGCCTCCCTGTGGCAATGGTACCAAAACTTTTCCATACGTGTCCGCGTGTAAAATCTTTATAGCAACCGAATTTCCGTGCGGCGTGGAGCAAAACAGGGCTCAGTGTTAAGTCCTCCAATATTTAACAATGCCATCCGCTGCGCGCAACCCGCAGAATACCGCATTTTCTTATCGAGCCATCCATTGACGCAAGTCGCCTTTCATACGCAGATGACATTCTTCTACTGTCTGATAATTTGCAATCACTGCAGGCAGCTATGAACAGCCTTTATGCTGGGTTGTCTGACATCGGGCTGTCAGTCCCTTCTGCTAAAACTGAATCTCTTGTTTTTGGTTGTCATCACCCTCCCGATCCAAAAATTCAGGTTGGCCCTGATTCAATTTCTGCCACTGCTTCACTCAAGTACCTTGGACTTGCATTCGGGACCTCAATTCGAACAAACAAGGTCATTAATAATAAATGTGTTGAGAGATAAGTTGAGAAAGTCCTATGGACGTTCTTCTAGAGTTGAAACGATCAATTCTAAGTACACTTGACAAATTGTCCCTTGTACTTATTAATCTAAAAAAAAACAAAGTTTTTCCAGGGGAAGTAAAGAGCGAAGTTGAAACTTAAAACGGACAAAAATTATTACTTCACAGCCTATCTATTATATATCAATCAAACTAGTACAAAAACCAACTAATTATGTTTCCCTGTGTTTGTAGGATTATAAAAAAACTAGCGCTTTACTAAACTAGCGCTTTACTGAAAATTTGACTTGATAGCACATTCCCATTAAGTGCACTTTCCGTTTTTCCACCTATTCAAATGAAAAAAAAAGCCTTTTTCAATGAAATAACAAAAAAAAAGGTGTTTTTCAAAACCTTAGGCAGGAGCAAAAAATTTGGGGGCTTCCCCTCAATTACCGCCAAAAAAACTTTGTTGATCAAAGTGTTGATCATTCAAGCTTAATTTTAGTAGATTTTTAGTTGAAAACTTTGTAGTTTTAGTTAATTAATTTTGTTTTCGCAATAATCTTTTACTTTTAAGATGAGTAGAAGATTTATGAAATTACACAGTGGGTTTGGAGGGTGGAGTATATATGAGGGGTTCTTATAAACCTCCAGTTAAGGGCTTTGGATCATAATTGACGCAATGGTACTGTCTTACGCTTCCAAACTCTTTCACTCAAGAAGTGGCACCAAAAGTGCCTTTTTTAGTGCTATATGGCACCTATAGATGGTAAAATTGATAAAAAGCACGTAGATATGAATAATAGCTTTAAAATGAGTCTTCCCAGAATATGGTTGGGAAAATGAGTGCATGACATTTGCAAAAATTGCAGATTATCTAAAAAGTAATGATAAGAAGGAACAAACCATGATTGAAAATAAAAAATCCAAGGAGGAATCAAACGCAGAATAATCTAATTTGAAGTCCAGCGCTATACTAAGAGAAACACGCCTCTAATAATCTAATTTAATATATTGGTCTTTGTAGGACTTTCATTACGTAGCTTATTAAGGGGGCCTGGAGGAGGAACCTGTGGGAGGTGTTCTTTCAAACCTCAAGTTAAGGGTTTTGGATCAATAATTATTACAATTATACTGTTTTATACTTTCAAGATTTTCCACTTAAGAAGTGGCACCAAAATTGTTGTTTTCAGTGCTACATCTCACTTATGAATTGTAGAATTGATAAAAGCCCGTAGATATGAGCAAAAGTTTCCAAATGAGCCATTAAAAAATCACTCTAAAAAGTTCTGGTAGCCACTAGCCCAGCTTTTCCACTTCAGACATGGCACAAAAAGTGCCGTTTTAGTACCATTTCAAACTTGAAAATGGCGGAATTTATAGGAAGAACGTAAATGTGAGGAATATTTTTTATATGAGCTATCAAAAATCTATATACGATGTTCTGGTTGCCGGCTAGCCCCACCCCTTGAGAAATGGCATAAAGTGCCCTCTTTTGTGCCATATGGCATTTGCGGATCGTAGAATTTATATAAACCTCGTACATATGAGAAATAGCTTTTAAATGAGCTCTTAAACGTCTCTCTATGATGTTCTAGTAACCCACTAGGCCTGGAAAAAAAAGAAGAAGACAAAAAAAACGTTTTAAAGTTTTTTAGCTTTTAGTCACTATGGGCTTTGGTTCGCTCTTTACTAGGTTGCAGCTACTGCTGAAAACCATGATACCAAACAGTCGATAAGTTTGCTGAATGTACGATCTGAGCAAACCGATTTCATAGCCACAAGGATAAATGACGAGCGACAGAATGCATTGGACTTGTATAATTTAGGCTATATATTTGCACATTAGGGGGGTGGGGGTAAGGTTAGGTTGAATTAGGTTTTTTCCCCTCTCTGAAATTCATTTACCCCCCCCCTTAATGTCCAAATATTTACCCCAAATTATATTATTATATAAACTAAAGTATTATATTTTCATCATTTAATAGCATCTTTCATTATGATTAACCTAACAGCCCTTTTGAGTGTGTTTGTATAATACATAGTTCCAGTTACTTTTGTTTCAAGAGGGCTCCTGCTACCAATTTTCTGTGTGTTTTTAAGTTAATCGCTGATGGTGGAATTTATAGGAAGGGCGTAGAAAGGGCGTAATTTTTGATATGGGGCAGGGGGAGGTAACTTCCCTCTTCAGACCCAAGTTTGCCTCCCCTGCCCCCCCCCCCCCAGACCAACAGACCTCATAGGTTTTTCACTTGGGACATGGCATCAATAGTGCCATTTTTAGGGCCATTTGGCAGTTGCAGCTGGTGGAAATTATAAAAAGAACGTAGATGTGACAAACAGCTTTCTAATGAGCCATTAAGCATCTCTCTATGATGTTCTGGTAAACTGCTAGCCCTGGAAAAAAAAAAAGGAGAAAAAAAGGGAGACAGATCAGTGCTACCCATACAAAAAAGTGATTTTTCTTGTTTTTTCCAAATTGGGGACTGTAATTTCCCTGAAAAAGGTTTTCGACTATGCTGATTCCATTGGTACACTTTTCATTTTGATCTGACGCCATTTTCGAGGGGTTTCAGGCTTTTATTCGAAATCACCATAATTTTTTTTCCCAATAAACTTTTATTTTAATACGAACTGAAACGATAGTTACCATTCCTGAATCGGTGTCATTTTTTTTCACTAGGCAGTTTTTTTTTCTAAACGCGTTTTTTAACTTTTTGTTACTATGGGCCGTGGTTCGCTCTTTACTAGGTTGCAGCTGCCGCTGCAACCATGATCAAGTAAAAGTAGTGCTTAAACTGCTTGACCTTTGACTAGTTTGAGTTTTTCAAGTGTCTTTGATACTGTCTTTGGGTGGATAACATCAAGGGGAACACCCAAGGCTGCGAAATTCATGAAATGATATTCCTTTTGAGCTGATATTTGACGTTATCCTAGTAAGTTTGCTAGAACGTTTCTAGGGACTACCCTTTATGGAATTTTAAAACAAAAATTTCGCAAATTGAAGAAACAGAATTCACACTATCTAATAATTTAGGTTTTATCAAAACTGAGTATCACTTTTTCCGGCACAAAACGAGAGAACCAAATAAATATTTCTGTGATTTCTGGGCAATTATACGTCAGCTTTCAGCTTTCCGTCGTTTATTTGGAGCGGCTTAACCAAGCTCTGCAAGTTATAGTAAGACCTCCCAATCAATTCAAAATAGTTTTTGCCTCACGAGCTAGAAACGTTGATAAAGGACGAGATAGGGTGAGTCTTTAAGGTATCGAGTCCCCTATTGTTTTTTTTTTCTTCTTCTTATTTTTACAAAACGGTGGAAAGGAAACGGTTGAATGAAACGGATTAGGCTTGTTTGTTATACTGAAATATGTGTTGAAAATTGTGTGGCTTTGCTCGGGAGGTAGCTTAAACAGAAGTTTCGAGCAGAGAAGGGGGGGGGGGTCTTTCTTTTCGTGCAGAAAATCTATTCCTAAAGACGTTGTTTAAGTCAATGCGTAAAAAAAAATTAAAACTCATATTTAATAACAGCATGTAAATCACTTCTGTCTCTAATAGCTTGGAGCAAAAGCTAGGAAGGCTTGAGACATGATTTTAGTAGGTTGCTGTTCCATCTCTTTTTTTTAGAATATCTTTGTTTATGTTACTTCTGACATGTTTTGATAACCAAGGGAAGGCCAGGGCCCCCTTCAACCTTTCAAGTGGTGCCTCTTGCTTTGTCCTTTGACTTGTATCACTAAAATGTGTCCTTTATTTATTTTATTTTCACAACTTTAGTTTGAATGCTTGTGATTTCTGTAAATGAATAGATAAAACGAGGATGCAACAAAACCAAAAACGTCTTCTACATGTAATTCTCATAATGAAAGTTCGTTCGTCGTGTTGTTTGATTTAAATAAAAAAAGGTACTTGCTGATTATAGCGACCACACCCAACCCAAGAAGGGAAGTGGGTTAATCCTAATGAAATATACCAAAATAAGAAGAAAATATTTTACTTTATTAACAAAATTATGGAAACTGCATAAGAAAATCATGGAAAGCAGGCTGCCCAGAACGCATTATGTTAAATAGCTAACCTAACCAACTCTATATACTAAGTATTCAATTAAAATATGCCTGTATAGTAGCTTATTTCACTGAGACTGAGTTAATTATCTACGAACCTAGACCGAAAAATCGGTTTACTCACATCAAAAACGTGAGCGTTCTCGAGTGATGCTGTCCTAATATTGATGTGGTCGCTATAATTAACAATTACCATAAAAAACAAATTTTTTCAACTGAAAGTAAGGAGCAAGATTAAAACACATAATGAACAGAAATTGTTCCCCATATGAAGGAGTTGCCCCCTCCTCAATTCCTTGCTCTTCATGCTAAAGTTTTTAGCATTTAAAAAAAAGATTTCTATTATAATTAAACGGCCCTTGTGTTTCAGGAGTCGTACTAAACAAAATTGGGACAAACAGTCAAACTTTAGCGTAAAGAGCAAGGTAATCAGTACGGGGTAACCCTTCTGTATACGGAATAATTTCTGTTCGTGTTGAGTTTTAATGTTGCTCCTTACTTTCAGTTGAAAACTTTCTTCTTCTTTTTCGATCGTTTTTCAAACAGTGCCGGTGAATCTGTCTCACCTGTCATGAATAGTTCCCTCCCCTCACGGGAAACCCCTCCTTGAAAAGTTCTTCCCACATAAAATACACCCCCTTTCCGTAAAATTTCTTCCAGATAATTCCCTCCTCGCTGAAAATTCTCCCCCCCCCCCTCTCTAAAATTTCTTGCCAAAGATTCAGCCTGAAAAATTCTGCTTAGCATACTTCATTTTGAAAAAAGGCTTTTATGTTCTAATTGTTTTTCTTATCACTCCAGGAATCCTCCCTTCCATGGAAATTATTTCAAGGAAATCCAAACACGGAGAAAATTTTCTCTCTGACAATTCCCCTGGAACATATCCACATGCAAAAGCGAATTGGCAAAGACAAAGTAAGACAAATAAAGAGAATTCCACATAGAAATTCTGTCAATTTTCCTCAGTGTAAAATTTTCTCCCCGGAAATGTCCCTCCAAACGGAAAATTATTCCGTTAGAAAACCCATTCCAAGCACAAAATCCCCTCTTTCCCTGAAAAATTTCTGCACACTTCCCAATAACAAATACTAGTAAACAGTGGGCAAATTTGAATAGCTTAAAGACCTATCCCCAGGGGCTGGTGGGGGGGCTTGTTATCTCCAAAGGCATAATTTTTGGGACTTTCACTATCCTAAAAAAAATGGCTATCTCAATATTTTTATATACCCAATGTTCCAGGAGCATTGGCTCGATACGATCATCCCTGGAACTAACAACAACAAATAAACACGCATCCGTGATCTTTTTTCTGAATAAAAATACAAAAATTTCATATTTTTTTGCAGACGGGAGCCCGAATCCGATGGTGTGATTTTTATTAGGATGTCTTGACATTTAAAGGGTATTTTTCTCCTTTTTCGAAAATGGGGCAAATATTCTTAGGTTCGTAGCCTTTTATTAGTAGCATTAAGCTCAATGAATCTCATATATTTGAAATCAGCATAATAAGTCGATTCTTTCTATATATTTACTGACATCAAAATTCTGTTTTTTAGAGTTTCGGTTACTATTGAGCCGTGTCGCTCCTCACCACTGTAGAGATATGTAGACAGTACGATCATCCTAAAAATAAGCTGTCACCTAGAGTTTCGGCGCTCATAAAAACTCCTCCCATTTCTTTTGTTCAAGGGATCCATTATATATTTCTCAATTCCTCGATCAACTGTGAAAAATGGTGTGAACCTGTATTATTTGTGATTGCGGAAGCAGAAAGAAAGGAGGTGAGCCGGCGAAGTGGTTCGCTACTGTCCTATCTCACAGGTATGACTTATAACTTGACTGAGTGGTGGATCTAGGATTTCTAATAGAGTGGTTTGAATTAAATTTTAGTAATACATAAATTTCCAGTGCTAACTTCTCACCACCTCTACAACAGGAATTAGCCGACATTTCATAAATAGTGGGAGAGGGATCAACGAAGTGGCGGGACTATTCAAAATTTGCCACAAAATGTTTTACCATAGAGGGGTAACCTAATAGTTTTAGCACAGATTATTTATTAGGTTTCACAATATTCTGTGATTTTAAATAATAATATTGTGCCATGGAGTCTCAAAAACTTGTTTCTTCTTTATAAGATTTCTTTTTTTTTGAAACTAGTATTTTAATTATCTCTTTAATGAGATCCTCAGTAATACAGACAATAAAAATCAAACCAATATCAATAAACATATGTGAAAAAAGGATATCTCTACAGTGCTCCTTACATGCAGTTTGTCACCAAGAACTGTTTGAGAAATTCTCCTATATACAAGAATTATATGATGAAATATTGTATACTCTGTTTTTTCTATATATGGATGGGGCTCTCAACAGGGTTTGTCTGTCGTTAATTACCCAATTTCAATTTTGCCAATATTATCCCCCCTTCTCCCCAAAAAAAAAAAATTGTTTACAGTGTAGGATTTTTGTTATCTTCGGTGAGAAGGGAGGGTGAGTTACGTATTTTTTTGTGTACAGCGCTGTGTTCCAATAAGTGCTAAGGCTTGGTTATACCACAAATTAGACCATGCAGGCCATAAGGAGTTCACAAGATCCCTGATAGCCATAGTACAATGCTTTGGTTTGGGAGTCTAGAGGTCCGAGACACATGAAAAGAAGGGAATGATAAACAGCTATTACAGGATTTGGAGGTACTGTGTGTCTCCTTGGCTCAAAATCTGGTTACAAATGGTATGAAAAAGCTTAAGCATGTTTTCTTTGTTGTTATTGAAGTTAATCTTCATTCAGAAATCTTATGTAATATTGTATTTATTCTTGTACCGATAATTTCTCTTTTTTCCAGATTTCGCCAGAATGATGAAACTGGATCAGCGCCTTTCTTAAGTTGACGTCTTTCAAGATCAATCGTGAACAGTGAATCGGATTAAAAGTAAAGGGATCCAAGAACTGTTTAAGAAATTCTCCTATATGCAAGAATTATATGATGAAATATTGCATACTCTGTTTTTTCTATATATGTATGGGACTCTCAACTGGGTTTGTCTGTCGTTAATTACCAAATTTCAATTTTTCCAAATATTATCTCCCCTCCCTCCTCCCCCCAAAAAACAAATTTGGTTAAAGTATAGGATTTTCTGTTATCTTCTGTGAGAAGGGAGAACACTCCACAACACGATGTCATCACACACCCTCTCTCCGTCACCCATGTGGTACCAGTCCCCGCCCCCCGGGCGAGCTGATATTAGTGGTACATTTAAACCTTATCAATAGATATCTTTGAAGGAAATTTAACGAAATGCACCGTTTCTATGAGTAATTGTTAGATTTTCACCCTCCTCCATGGAAACAATTCTTTAACGCCTCCACCTTGACTGTTAAGTTGTAGAACATGATACTCCAGGTAATTCACCCCACAATGGCATTACATGACTTCCCCCCCTGATATCATGCCAGTAGGGAAGGGGATACCAGCACTGATTACACATAATTTATGCATGTTTTTATGGTTTTTCTCACTGAGGATGTTTTTTCATGGTTTTTCTCACTGTTGATGGATGTTTCTTCGAAGTCAACAACAATTGCTGGATGTTTTCTTGGATGTCAACAACAATTGCTGGATGTTTCTTGGATGTCAACATAAGTTCACATCAACAATTGCTGGATTATTGATCGACTCTAACGGGACAAGATCACGTGTCTCTTTCTAGGTCAATTCGTTTGTTGTTTCTAAGTGTATGATCCACTAACGGGACAAGATTGCAGCGAATATAAGGAAGGATTTTTGTTATAGTTTTTATTAGTGTGAGAATAGAATTCAAGGAGTGAGAACAGTTTGACTTTACTCATTAGGATATATTTGTAATAATGAGTGGAATGTTTACACTATTAGAAGTTGATAGTGGAGTTGGCAGCAATGATACAAGAGCCCCAAACATTGTAGTGGAACTCACGAGAGGATCTCTGGAATGGGATGAATTATATGCAAGATATGCGATATCTTTGAGCAAATTTAAAATGGAGGATCAATTATGCTTCGCTGCAAAAGTTGATATAGCGCAAGTGAATAGACTTCAAAGTGCTTTAAGTGCATTAGTGAAGCATATCGAAGATAATAAGCTGTATCACTAATTGTGCATGTGTAATATTATTGTTGTAATTATACAATAGAATTATTTCGAAATCAAAAATGTTCCCTTTCTTTTTGTTAGAATATTCTTGAAGTAGAACGAATCATGGTCAGTCTAGAGTCAGCAGTGAGAATGATAGGATTAAAAAAGAATAAATTCGAGAAAGAGAGAATTAGATCGAATCATGTGATTATGAAAAAACATTTGATTTTGATAATGATTTTCTATAGTTATCCCTTCAACGAAAGATATTTCTCCAGGGAACACTTGACAATATAATGAAAACTGATTCTCCCCCATTGGACTATTGTATGAAATTTTTACGATGTGACTCAAATGCGTATACTCAATTTATTGATATATTAATTGGAACAAAGCAGAATAATATCGTGGATATAATTTTTAAAACATTGTCATAGATTCAATGTAGATGGCTTCTCCTTCGAAAGAGGTAGCGTCACAGAGTTACTCCTCTCACCATTCCTCCCTCTGAATTTATCGAATGAGCATCAGTTTAGTTTTAGCTGTGAGAGAGTTGACATCGGAAACCAAAAAGGTTCTATACATGTCCCTTATGCATGTACTCTCTTGGTAGTTGGTCATCATGTGAGAATTGTACAATTATTGATGACTATAATGAAAAATGCAAATTATGTAATCCTTGCAAATTATATAGAGGCTATGCAGTACAAATTATAGGATGTAATTCATGTCTTGAAGAGATTTGTGACTCTCAACCTAGAGGACATCTATGCTCCAATTGCCATTATGACAAATGTGATCAGTGGGAGAATACTTACCCCAGTATGATTGGAGAGAATCCCAAACTTGATTTTAGTTTATTTCTACGAGATAGGTATCGCCGTGGATTTAAATTATTTTGGGAGGAAGAATCAGGCGTACAATTCAACTGTTGGGGTAACAAGACAATTTGGTTTCTACGCCATCGTTGTGACGACACTTCCTATTATGACTATAAATTTAGTGATTTTTATTTGGCAGTTACCGAATGTGATTCACCATTTGAAAACACTGTATGTGATATTGCTTCAAATATACAGATTGAAACACTTGAATTTCATAATATGAATGCAAATAGTATCATTGACTATACAACGAGATATGACAAGAGTAATGTTACATTATACTGTAGAAAATGTGACCCTGACTTTGCAGCCAATCAAGATCAATATTCAGTGAATTCAAATTATTTACCAGCATTAGTGGTTCACGACAGTTGCCTATACACCGAAGAAGAAGAAATATAAAGTGAAGAATAAAGACATTGTTGTATATACATTTTTCATATATTAATAAACTTATTCACATACATTTTTTAAGTACTTTACTAGGGGGCACTAAAATCAATATTATGCAGGTCAGAGAGGATATTTTCCACCATAAAGTTGCTCAGACGTGGATTGTCTACATAAATGTTGAGAAATTGCTCGTAAGTATAGCCGCGACATCTGAACACAAAATATAGTAGTGCATGGAAGCCACAGCTTTTAGTCGTCAGATCCTGCACTCTCTTCTGATTTTGAATAATAGTTTACCCACTGCTCTCAATATAATTGCTGATGTGTGGAGTGTAGAAGGTATAGGGTAGACCAAGAGGATCAAAAAATTCAGTCGTCTTCACCTTTTGAAAGATGCACAACCAATGGCCAATATTCACAGTTGATGGACTTCTATTCACAATGATTAGGGTATTTTTGGCACTTTGAGTTTTCCCAAGAAAGTCCGAGGGCAGACAATAGGATCTGTATTCGGACATGTAGGAGTCCATATTAAATACGTAGATTATTTGACCGGTGTTCATGGTACAAAATCTAATAGAACTTCGGGAGTGATTTCCCAATATGCTTCAAATTGATTTAGTGAGATTAGTGCAATACTCTCAGCTAATGGGTCGGCAAATGTACATTCTAAACGCACACTCCCCGTACGTACTATACTCGTATCCTGGGTGCAGGACAAATCCAATACAATGATATCATGTGTTTTAGCAAACATTTCTTCGGTTATACCATTTTCAGATAGCTCTGAATCACGATCTAGGGTTTGCATGGTCAACTCATACAATGTCCTATAGGATTTATCAAAAGATAGATTGTAGCATGGGATTCCATTGACTTTGCAGACCAGAGTTGAAAGCCCAAACATTTCAAATTTATGTGGGCATCCAGTCCACGATCCTATTGCACTAGCGCTTTTTACAAATGCTAATGCCAGTTTTGACGGAATTTCGTCATTGATAAAGGATGAGTCGGTGAAGGTGCGTGAGCCTGTGGCAATATGACTCTGATTGGTAATTGTATGAGGAACAAGTAGTTTAATATTATTTCCACTGTAATTCACTAGTTGTAGCATTTTTAAGTGCATCAGTACTATCAGTATTAGTAATATATTCATATCCATTGGAGGTACCTCTCAATTCCTTGTTTATGACTTGGGTGTCATCAGCATGAATTGCATATAGCTTATATAATTTGAGAGATTGTTGCTTGTGCTCACCAGGGTGCCATTTATGTAGACATTGATTTGACGACATAAATTATGTAATATACAATTTCCATTCGATATTCCATCGGCAAGAAATTGGCAATGTATTATCGGATTTCCGGACTTTCATTCGTAAATCCATAAATGTTGAAAGACATGTCAATAAAGTAGTCTTCATTGGAATAAATTTGAAAGTGGATATTATCGGAGAGGGGCTGTTGCGGAGAAAATTGTTCATAGTATCCATTTTTACACTCACATCAAAATTTTCTGCATTGAATAGATTCAATGAGGAGGTGATTGAAGGTTGGGAATCCTTATGCGGTAGATATGACATCTTAGGAAAAGAAATCTAGTTTCGATCTAACAATTCTTTTCCTGGGGCTTCATCTACTATTTACTGTACTACTACTGTACTACTGTTACTACTATTTACTGTGTCGACTTTTTCCTTCTTTTCTTTGACAGGGGTGATGTCTTTCGTTTCTGACCTGAGTAGAGACTGATGAGTGGTGCACTATTTCTCGACCTTTTTAAACCTTTTCCATTTTGATGAGATTTCAATTGTTTGCCAAGGGTTCGCGCACTGGACCTAAGATTTTCCGAAGCACTTTTTTAATAATCCTTGCCAGAGCTCCAATCATATAGTGTAAAGGATGCAAAATCTGTCGCAGCCGGTACAATATATTTTCTAGCCAGAGGTAGTGTAGAGCGAAACAGCTTAGCAAACCAACTACCAAGACCATAGCCAGACATCAACGAGCGACCTTTTTAATAGTCCATTCCATTGCCTAATTGTCTTGGGCCAAGAGTATTAACGTAGCAGTCAATATCAAGACAAAGGAATACCACTTTTATATTAGAAATCTTGTTGTTGAACGATGGGTCGAAAATGGCATGTAATCACAGCCAAGCTTTTTGATAATGCTAGAGGATCACCTAATTCAGTTCTAAGTGTTAACTGACAGAGTTCCAAATAGGAAGTGTTTACGGGGATATGCTGAAGATGCTTTATATTGTAATGGTGAATATGTTTTTGATTGGTTTTTCGTTCAAGAACTCGTAGGAGGAGAAAATTACTGTTGCCAACCCGGGATGTTTCCACAAATGAAGCGTAGAGAAATATCCAAGTGTCTGTGGAGAAGGCAGGCGGCTAGTCAGCAAAAATAAAATTAGTGTTTCTGGCACTTTTACCATTGATTATATTGAGCTTAAAGCCAAGAACATCTCTCAGAGTATCATTGAGAATAACCTTTTCATCAGCAATAGGTGAACTAATGTAGATCTTGCCCTCCTCCTTTGAATAGTGGAACTGAAAAGCTTTTTTTTACGAGCAAAAATTCTTTTATTGATAGAACGACATAAATCATTCATACAGGTGAGTTCTTCGTAGGGTAATTCAATATATGGATAATTCATCCAACTGATCTTTTGAATTTGTTTTTGATCACCTGAGGGTGGCGGCCAATCATAGGGTCTAATTTTTATATCATATTTGCGATCTTTTTTCAGGTTGTCATATATATTTTTGAGAATACAGTCGACAAGAGCCACTTCATACGCGCCGTCGAATTTGATGGTGGGGGAGAGTTTCGTCCAAAAATCACTTGTTCTATTCAAATCATTGTAGAGAGGATCGGAAGCATTGGACATGAAAGTCACACAAAAATCATTGGGTATTGTCATTATCTTCAACACTGACCCGAGAATCAAAATCAGAGTTGTATCCTTGCCAAAGAACAACCAACTTTCTCTTACCCCTGCGAGTACGACTCTTTAATATCTTTTCAATTTGATAAATTTCACTAGTGTTTCTAACTTTTTGTAGTTCATATTCATAAAAATCGCTGAGAATCTCATCATCTTTGGTGTCTCGCTGTCGATATGTCGTGGGTGTAGTTTCTAGGATTTTGGACACTTTAAAAAGTTCAGTCCTCCGTAAATAATTCCCCTTTCAAAAATATTGATGGTTCGATTAATTCGAACAGTATCCTCAACATTGAATTTCTTCTTTTTCTTCTCATCGCCACTACCATTGGAATATTGTTTAAGAAAAGCATCAAATGTATTTTCACTGCAATGAACTTCCGTTGGTGTTGAGTTGGACAGGGATCGATGTGGTCGTTGGTTGTATATTTGCATGATTTTATCTATATCATGAATAAAAAAGCAGTATTTTTCAGTGTACAATATTTTGAAATTAATAGACGAATCGTTCTTATCAATCGTTTAGCCGATGCAGCGTTTGTCGGGCTGTGACTAGGATATAGTGTTGTATTATATTTCAATAGAACCTTTTACACATGAGGATTAACAAATTCGCTACCGTGATTATATTGAATTTTTCTATAGTATTCCTGTTCAAGAATACTTTCTAAAGCATGACCAACTTCAACACCTCTCTTTGATTGCAATGGAATGGCATAGGCATAGCGACTAAAGACACTGATTGCCACTAGAATATATTTGTAGGGTGTATTATGACGCCGTTGAATCGTGTCTAAAGTTAAAAGATCAGTTTGCATTATTTGCAGAGGAAAGAAGGCTTTAGTTTGTCGATATTGTTTGCCACGAAGCCTGCGATTCCGATGCAGTGTGTAACTCGGTTAATTTTTTAGATACTCTTTAACTTTTTTAATGTGTTGCCATCTATGTCTCAGGCAAGTTTAGAAAACGTTGTGGGGGAACTTAGACTTCCCACTTTACCAATATTTTCATATACATGTTTTAAAATTTCATCCATTTTAAACGCAAAGACGTAGAGTAATGTCCACTCCCCTTTTGCACACTGGAGGGTGAATCAATCCATCATCGCTTTTGATAAGCAGCCACTGGTGTTATCAAATCATTGCTGCTGCTGCTACCGCTAGTATTTTCCAATATTGAATCTTCTTCTTTTTAAAAGATGTTGGCGTTGTTGGAGGACAATATTCTCTTAGTTTTTTTTAGAATTTGCTTATTTCCAATAAGACTTTTGGGGAAGTTTGATACATTTAGAAAGGTGTATAGATTATTGTCAAATGATAAAAGTCCTTTACGATTTGTCACCATATCATAAATTAATTCAACTAGATTATAACTTTTTCCCTGAATTATAATTCATTTCCCTGTGCTATCGACTTTAACTTGATCACCACTTTCCAACATGAAATATGTTAATACTCTTTTACACTGTTCTCGATAGGTCACTGGAAATAGGTTTCCAATTGATGTCACTATGGAATTCAATTCCATCTCCTTTAATTGTGCAGAATCTTGAGATGTTTCCTGTTTAGGGGGATCTGTGACGGTGACGGCGGGTCTCTCACGATAAGGTCTATGTTTGTCCACACGTTACAATGCATCTTGAAGTAAAACTAGCTTTTTATCATCGGCAATATTTTCATTATTAATGAATTTGCTTAGATTGTCTTCAAAATGTTCCACGGATGAGAGGGCAAGTTCAAATGGCGTCAATTTATAGGGTTTAGCCATCTAGAGAAAACTGTTTACAAGTCCTGCAATTATTGGTAGTAAAAGTGTAAAAAAAGCTACCGCCCGCTTGAAGGAGACATTTCCTTTTAAAACTTTTTCCTTTGTTTTTGCAAGCCAAGGCACCTACAGTGGAAAGATGTTGCTTTGTCTGTTGTCTATAACATAATGTCTGTTGTCTGTTGTCGATAATAGAGATGGTGCAATTCAAAGCAAGGGTTCTCATACATTTGCTCTTATGAAACAGATTGTGTAGAACTAGGGTTATGGAAATTTGTTCATTATGAGAGCGAACGGTAAACAGCTGTAGCATTTCCTGTGAGAACTGTTCAATTGATTAAGCCAAATCATCAATAATCAGCCATGAGTTTGGTTCAATACTATTGAAAACATCAAGTTCCGTATGAATTGTATTGGTATGGATATGGCAATAGCTTTTAATTGATCGTAGGATTCTTACCAAACACTGTAGCAATAATAAGTTTGCTTTGGTTTTTCCAAAAACATTTTATTACAATTTTGAATTATTTTAGCTAAAAGTTTTAGTTTTCCCTGACATTGACGGGCCACACAAAAAAAGACCTGAATGGTGTTTTAAATTGATACATACTGCTGCTGTTGACAAGAGTCGGACTACAACTAACTGTAAACCATAGTTGTCTAATGAATAAAAATAATATTTTCCCATAGATCAATCTACGTTATCAAGAACAAAAAAACAATATTTCATTCATTTATTAACATCAACACTTGTACAGCATGAATAACACACACTATTTGTTCAAGAAGAACATTTATTATCATAAACACTTTTTTTGTTTAACAAGAACAACAATTTTTATTAAGAACAACACTATTGTACAACAACATTTTTCATTTATTGACAAAAACACTTTTCTCTACAGCAAGAACAACAATGTTTATTAATAAGAACACTAACAATATTTATTATCAAAAACACTTTTTCAGTACAGCAAGAACAACAATATTTATTAACAAGAAGAACAACAACATTTTTCATTTATTAACAAAAAACACTTTATTGTGCATCAAGAACACCTACAGTAATAGTACTCACATTTTTTTACAATTTAAAATAGCAATAGCACTATTTGTACAACAACAACATTTTTCAATTAAAAAAACAATAACTTACAACACTTTTAGCACAGTTGAAAACTATGAATTTAAAAGATACCCCCCCCCCCCCTAAGGGCCCCCCGACCCCCTGGAGCCGTGGGTCGGTGCCGCAGGCGGGAGCCGTGGACTGAAGGCCGGCCACGGGTGGGAACTCCCCCCTCCCGGGGATTGCGGGTCGAAACAGTATACGATAGTCGCCGCCGCTGCTGCAAGTTAGGTTAGGTTTGAGCATTAAAGTTAATTTATCAGGTTAGGCTAGGTTGGGGTTGGGTTTGAATATTAAGTTAATTTGTGGATTTGCTGTTTCCATAGAAAAAAAAAATGTGGACCACAATTTGCTTTAAGGGTGAGGTTAAGTTAATTTAATTTTTATCCAGACCAAGTTGGTTACGATAGTCTACACATTCAACCCGGTCTGAAATTCGATAGTGGCCGTGGGGGAGTTTATTTACACCATTCTTGAGCACAAACCCTTTGTCGGATATACAAGACATGAAATTCTTTCCAACTCTAAGAGTAGAATTTTTAAACTGCAGAGAACGGATTGCAAGCACTTGTGCTCTCGGCACTAGACTACTTTCTACACAGTTTTTGTACACACTCATGTTGAATATTTTTTTACAAAATGTGTAGGCACCCCTTTTCTTGCCTGCTTTACATCTTTGTTGTGGGTTTCTACGCAATAAACTTTAGGACCGGGGAACACCCCATTGGATATTAAATCACTCCCCGTCTCTGATTTTAACATTAGTAGCTGATTGGGTGCCTGACATTCCACCAACTCGGGGTAGAGGGATGCATTCCAGTTAGTGAAATCCGCGAGCTGATGTGTTCCCCATTTTCTAAATCATTTAATAAATCCCCGGTTTTTACTTTTAACAGCAGAGAATCTGTATCCAATAATAATAAATTTGAACCTCCCCCTCCCTTGGCCATTGTACCTTGCACACATTGTAAAAAAAACGACAACATGAGCTTTTTGGAAATTTCAAGTACTGAACTACCTCCCGCTATATTCTTGTTCAGTACCACATTTCTTTTCTTTCTGTGTACAAGAACAATGTTCGTCTCTATGCTCGTGAACGATGTAAAATTAGGGTATGCAATAATTCAGCCACATTCTTGGGGGTCAGTCACGACGTCACAACGGGATCTGTTCCGTACGCTTTCACACATTTTGCCAAACACTGAATTTAAAATGAGCTTGTACATTTCCTTTTCTACTTTACTTTTTGCCCGAGAGCGTTTATCCACAAAGGTATCGATAAACGTCTTCGAATAGGGTTTTTTGACTGAATTGCAGGACCCTATGTATTTTTGTGATATTGAAACCATTGTTCACCATCCAGCGCAAAAAAGCACATGGTGAACAACAACATTCTGTTTAGGGTCTAGATTTGCAATCAGTTTCTGCTTGGAGGGGGTCCAGTGCATCCCACTATCATCAACCAATGATAAATTGTATGGGCTCAGCGAGTCTTTTGTCACTGGTCAATTGAAGCAGGGGAAAACGAAATCTTTGACAGAATCATGAAGGGCCAATGGAATGCGCCCGTCAATTCAAAGAACCATCCTTATGGCCCATTGTCCTCGACGGTGTGAATGTCGGGGATCTCACAAGGATTCTCAAGCCATTTATAGTTTATATACGGCAAAGAGTAGTGAGACATTGCCGAGGGGTAAAGATATGTCAAGGAAAACTGCATTGGACTTTAAACCAGTGTCTTGTCCACTTGCATCTGTTGTCAAAACGCGATCTCTATGAAATACATACCCCCCCCCCTCATTGATCTTTCTGGAAAAAGGTGTTGATCCACATCAGTGATCAACCCTATTTCTTGCCTACTAATTTTTAAAATCAAGTCCATCACCAAATGTGGTGTGTAAAAATAATAACCTATATTTAATCCAAACTCTGAATAAATTTGGTCTGTGTTTTTACAGACAATATCTAACAGAGTTAAAACGTCACTGGCCAAGTACAGTCTATAATAATCCCACCCATTCTTACAATTACTCTTATCCCAGAGCCTCTTGGCAAATTCGTATTCCTCGGCAGTGCATTCACTGTTGGTGAGTGAATTATAGAAAGCTTCAATTGGAGGTAGTTTCTCCTTGCTTAACCGAGCATCAAACAGTAATAGTCGTATGCATATAAGCCTTTACAGGTCAGTAGGTCATACATTTCACTGTCTGGGAAGTGCTGTTTAAGCAAAGGTAAACTATCAAAATTGTCGCTTTTCTGCACTTGAATCAATTGACTCAATACCTTGGATAAATACTAAATGAATCTAGAAACCTGATTTATTCCAGCACGTATGTTCGTTATTCACTACCTGCCATTTCAACTCGAGAAGCACCAACTTCTCAGCTTATTTCGGGATAATATTATAGGTAAATGAATTGTTCACACATGGGCTATCTACTTCCTCTCCCTCCCTGTGCATACGCGCTAAAGCCGGTAAAATAAATATTAAATCAGAATTTGAATTTTGAATGAAAACTGGTATAAAAAACCGCTGGCTTACGTTCACATTGCACGATTGGTGTGCTACACCACGAAAATTACTACCCCCTGAGTATATTTCCTGCCACAAGTGATCATGGTCTCTGACTTTCCCCTTCCCCCCCTCTTTTCTCCCTAGTCCCCTTCCCCTTAGTCCCCTCTTCAATTCCCCGTTACAAACCCAGCATATTTTTTTATTTTTTATCGCCAGACGATCCTCTAAAGACAACAACATTGGGTAATGGGTATTTCTCAAACGAGAAATAGGTTAATTTGCAGTGACAATTAATTTGGTCAGTGCCTTGATCATTCACTCATTCTCATCCAACGTCTTGACTATTTCTAACAACTGCATAGTGTTAGAGTTATCTCTTTGCGCGTGGGCGTAGGAAACTGTAGTGGCACGATATTCTTTGATTTGATTCGGAAATCAGGAATCATTTGCATCCACTAACCTAGCTTCACAGTCCAAAGAGATTTTATGGTTTTGGAGGAGTTTATTTTGGAAATTTTTAAATCTTAAAATGGCCTCATCACCCGAAAATGTTTCCACTGATTGGTAGCCATGCCGTCTAAAACGTTTCATATGATTCTGAAGTTTTAAATCACTACAAAATTGAGACATGCATGTTGGACAGTAGAAACGTACCCCTAGATCCCTACCCCCTCCCAGAACTCAGCTGATGTCTGTAATTGGGTTAAAATGGCAAATTGTATCTGCTTCACTAGGTGGTGTGTATAACAACCAAACCCAATGCTTTACCAATTCGATTGACGGGCCCCTTACTAGGAACAAAAACCCCATTTTTATTAGAACGAATACCCTCTTGAAATTCAGTTTCATACTGGATCACAGTAACGCCGATATTTAAACGGGCATTCACTCGTTCTAAAATATCTATTGATCTTAGTGTTACTGGAAATTTTCCCTCTAAACAAGTGAAATCTACAAGGGAAAAGTCGGACCCCACGTTTCGTTGTAGAGCCCAGTATTCTAAATTTTTCTTTGAAATGTCACGTGCTAGAGGCTCGAAAGCTGATATGAGGAAGGCGTACATGAATCATTTTTGACCTGTTTCAAAATAGATTCGCTGAACGCCCTTGCAACCCTCTAAATCTGGATCATATTCTAAAACTATAGCCCTCTCCCCATGCCCCCTCTTAAAATAAAATCTTTTTTAAGTTTACAAATATTAACACTTAAATTTTCAATAAAAAAGAACCAAAGACCCACTACCATTCTCATTATAATTTTCGAGATGCGTTATAATGTGGCCTACCCATTGCATAAAAAACTCTTTATCTATTTTGCAAGGTTTCACTTTTATAACACAAAGATTTCTAAAGATTATATGAGGTCAGGACACTCTAGAAGGAGAAGGAGTGTGCATAGGTACTTCAAAATATCCTCCCATGACATACTTAAGCCTGTAGACCCATCCTTGAAAGTTTCCTTTTCCTAACCTAACCCCTATCTAAGATAGCTAAAAGTAGCTAAAGTAGAATTTTAGCAAATTTTGTTGTATTGTTAAACCAGCTACAGATAAAGGAAGACAGATCGCCAAAGAGTATGCTTTTTGGCCTTCGATCTGCGACCAAACGAACGATTCCGTCGTCCCCGAACGGAATGAGAAGAGGTCGTAAGAAAGGACTTAAAAGAAATTACAAGCAGAATCTAATCTAAAAAGGACTATAATAGATGCTAAATATAAATACTGGAATAATTTTGCAAATAATCTCTCCAGAGAAACACATGAGCCAATTATACATAAAGTCATAAGCCACATCTGTGGGAAAAAGACTTCCCCAAACCAACTCTTATATGAGCTTATACTTAATAATACCCATTATGACAATGATAATGAAAAAGCCAAGCTATTTGCAACTCTTTTTGTTAATAAGCTAACATCAAATAATCAAAGCAAAATGCCCCCATTTCCTATGAACCCAAGTTACCAACCACGCCCAGGATCCGAGTATATAACTAGTCCATTTTCAATCCTGGAAATGAATAATTCAATAAATCATATTAGGACCAAAACTAGCGGCAGCTAAGACAATATACACCCTACATGGATAAAGAATCTCACCCCTTCATGCAAACAAGAACTGCTAAATTGTTATAATCACGCTTGGGCATCTTCTAAGTCCCCCAATATATGGAAATGTTCGTCCCTCCTACCAATCCTAAGAAAAATAAACCCAAAGATAACCCTGAGTCCTATAGGCCCATAATGATTACTCCTGTGATGGGGAAATAATGGAGAAAATGATCTATCAAAGACTCCTCTGGTTTGTTGAAAAAAATAATATGATCCCTCACACTCAAACTGGATTCAGGAAACACCACTCCTCAACAGATGCTTTCATTTTGCTAACAAATGCAATCAATGAATCTTTCTCAAAAAATAATATCCTATTTGCAGCTTTCCTAGATTTTGAAGGGCATATGACAATGTGAACCACCAAATTCTTTTAAACAAACTTGCAAACCTTGGAGTACCCCCTAAGCTATTATCGTTTATTCAATCCTTCATAGAAGTGCGAAGTTTCATCGTTTGTTGTTGGTTCAGCCTCTTCACCCGAAAAGACAAAAACCAAAGGCTTACCTCAGGGAGCAGTCCTCAGTTGCCCCCTGTTTGCCCTATATCTGTGGGATATGGACCTACCCCACACAAATCTACAATATGCTGACGATCTGGTGCTATGGTCATCTGGCAACACCTTTGAGATAGCACAGTCAAATCTGCAAAAGTCACTTTTTCAATTTGAAAAATTCTTTCAACATTCAGATTTACCCATTGCACCTACCAAGTCAAAAATGATCCAATTTCACCCGAAATTGAAACCATGTTAATGCAAAACTGACTCTAAATAAAACAAATATTCCAGAAGATAATCATATTAATTACCTAGGTCTCATGCTTGACCAAAAACTTAATTTCCACCTCCGCATTTCAAACACAATAAAAAAATGCTATAGAAAAACAAATATACTAAAAATACTTCTTTCCACACCCTGGGGCTGTAAGGAGAAAACCTTACTCCAGTTTTATAAATCACATATAAGACCCCATATTGACTATGGGCTCATCGTCTATGGTGCATGTGCAAAGACCCAGATGCAAAAAATTGAAACAACACAAAATGATATAATACGTCTCATATCTGGTCTTAGGAAACCCACAAGCACCAAGTTTCTGCTTATGGAGAGTGGATTAACAACAATAAGGGAGAGACGTAGCTTTCTCTTGACAAAACAACATACAAAAATTGAATCAAATAGCTCACACACACTACATAATTGGTTAAGAAATCCAGCCATGTATAGATGCATTGCAGATGAGTAATTCAGAAGAAGTTCCCCATACCATCAAAGTCTATTGCACCCACTTTCCCCCAATCCCCTCCATGGAATTGGTGAAGTCTCATAATAAGTACTGAATTCTCAATTTGGAACAAAGATTTACCCCCATTGCTTATGTCCTGAAAAAATTTGCAGAACTTAATACAATTACCTATAAAAATCAACAAATATTTGTTGATGGGTCAAAAATGAATGAGAAGGTTGCAAGGGGTGTTTATTCCCCACCTGAAAATTGCAATGGGCGAGAGATTATATAATAATTTATCTATAATGTCTGCTGAGTTAAATGCCATAATCATGGCATTAGAACACCTTAAGGAAAACTAACCTTTGATTGCAAATTCAAATAATATTATCATATATTCCGACTCTCTATCAAGCCTTGAGTTGCTGGCCTCAGCTCCTCAGTATAAGTTGGACATCGACACTTATCATTGTCTTAGTATTATAAATAATCTTGCTTCAAGTGGCATAAAAACTTATTTTCAGTATATTCCTAGCCACTCTGGCATAAGTGGTAATCATCAGGTTGATGAAATAGCAAAAAATGCTATAAATATTTACCAGCCAAGTGGGAGACCAATCCCAATTAGAGATATTTACTGATGGAGGCTATCAGAAATTAATTTTAATAAGATTAATCCTATCCTTTCCCCCTTTCCCAATAAGTATCTTTCTAAAATTTATCATAGAATTCATTCTGGAACAAATGGACTAAATTTTTTTGCATTCTCATATAAGTTTTCTAATTGAAGTGGTTCAATTCCCCTGTTCCCTCTTTGCAGGCATTGTAATATGAATAATGAAAGAATTGACCATTGCCTATTTGAATGTAATATGCTGACGTCTGCACAACATACCTTGCTTTGTAAACTATTAAAATGCTTCAAACACCACAAAATCTCACTATCAGCCAAGACCCTAGCCAACTATACCTGCACACAGAGCTTAGAAATTGATATCTATCATCTTATATTTGAACTCCTTGAGTCGAAAGATCTACTGAAAGATATCTGAGAATATCTAATAAATAAGAGACAACCAGGCCAGTAGCTCTGTTGCCCACAGAGTGAAGCAAAAAGAAAAGGGCTAAGTAGTATCAACTGAATAGCCCGCCTGCTGCGAATTAGAGGAAGAAGATGAAAATTGGAACCTTATTGAAAGGGGTTGAGGACATTTGGTTTCAAGTAACTTAAAAAAAAATTACAAATAGTAATGTGCTATTATAACATTCATTCTTCTGCAAATTATTTCCATGATACGATTATTGCCGGAATGCACGTTTCGTTCATCCGTGGTCGCTCCAAGAAGTTCCATCTTTTGCTTGGATCAGAAGGGTCTTAGTAATTTTGAATTGGATTATAACTGCACTGTGAAGAAGTAGAACAAATACTCTTTTTTCTCTTTTCTTTCCTTTTTTTTTTCTTTCACCTTCTGTTCCTTAATTTCTCGATTTGCTTTATTTTAGTCTGAAGATTCTAGTGTAACTTATTATTGATCTCCAGTTGCTCTTGTATGAAACCTCTCTGCTCTCTGTCTGGTAGAGTTTTAAATTTGTTTATATTTAAAGTATATATTTTGATTATTGCTTTTTTCTTGTCAATTTAAATATTTTGACTTTTAATTTTTTTTTTTCTTAGAGAAAGGTACTGTTAATGGGTAATTTCGAATTGATAGTTTGGGCATCAATATAGCCTTTTTTACAACTGAAAGGTGCTAGTCTCAAGAGGAATTAAGGAATACAATTACAATGAAAGACGCTCTTTATGAATGACAATTACAACAAACACTAATATGACAATGAAATACAATGCAATGAATTCATGCATTCTATTTATTTACACATTTTAATTCTTGTTCTAAATTCTCCTGCTGCAACCTTGTGATTCATTGCATTTTGTTTTGAAAACTTCCTGGAGATTCTTTTTTCTTTCTTTCTATCTTTTTCTTAGATCAATGATCAATGTTGTCAGTTTTTCATTCTCTTTCTTCAACGTTTTCTCAGCTTTCATATTCAAGGCTTTATTAAACGTTTATCTAGTTTAAGCTGGATAATTGTATCTCAAGGCTATACCCAGGATTTTTTTTTTTTAATTTGGAGGAGGGGGGGTTACACAAAAACCTAAAAAATGCATAAAAAAAATTTTATGTCCGTTTTTGTTACGGTTTTACAAGTCAGACAATCATTTCGTTTGGGGGGGGGGGGTTAATCCCCCCTATCCCCCCTGGATACGGGAAACTATAAAATTTGTGTTACTAAAATCTATTCAGAGACTTGTTATTAAATTTCACTATTGAAATTTTAGGTTGTGACAGAGCAATTGTAATTTGAATAAAATTGTAAATCTGTTTTTGACATTCCAGCTTTTGCGTTCATAGAAAACATCAACTGTACACTTTCTTGGGTCATTTTGTATACAGCCAAAGGTGATATTCCGTCAGTTGGGCATGATAGCTGGGATTGACAATCACTTGTATTCCGCTAGTCCTATACCCAACCAGTTGTATTACCATATTTTATGCTTGTAATGAACACTCTGTTAGTAGAATGAACTGTTAGTATAACAAATATTTAGCTTGCACCTCCGTTGAAAACAAACTTTTTTTCAGTATTAGTTTTTCATCCTGAAAATCAGAAACAGCAAATTTTTAATGTTCAATTTGGTATTTATCTCTTATACCCACCACACTCAAGTTCTTTGGGTTTGACAATCACTTGTATTCCGCTAGTCCTATACCCAACCAGTTGTATTACCATATTTTATGTTTGTGCTGAACACTCTGTTAGTATAATGAGCTGTTAGTATAAGAAATATTTAGCTTGCACCTCCGTTGAAAACAAACTTTTTTTTCAGTATTAGTTTTTCATCCTGAAATTCAGAAACAACAAATGTTTAATGTTCAATTTGGTATTTATCTCTTATACCCACCACACTCAAGTTCTTTGTCTGACAGAACCAGTTTCCTTCTGTATTTTCTTTCAGCTTAGCATGGGAAAGTATATATACACTACGATGTAGGTATATTTTAATTAAATATTTTAGGTGGTATTTTGGATAGGTATTAGCCATTTAACGTAATGCGTTCTGGGGGGCCTGATTTCCATAATTCTCTGTTGTAGTCTCCGTAATTTTTGTTACTAAAGTATTTGATTTTCTCCATACTTAGGTATATTTTGTAGGATTAACCTAACTTAACTTCTTGGGTTTGGTAGGTATAAGAGATAAGTACCTTCATTTCTTTCATCAGAAAAATATCTTATACCGAACTGCTTCTACTGTTTCACCAGAAACCGGGGTTGCCACCCAGTGAAACTAAAAATCACAGATTTTAGTGATTTTATGATTGACTTAATAATTTTCTTCAATAATCTAGTGATTTATGTGCTAATTTAGTGGTTTTGGTGCTTAGGCAATATAAAAAATCACTAGAAATAGTGATAAATCAATAGGGGTGGTGAACTTGCCAGAAACTTGTCTAATGCCGAACTTGATTGTACCATGTGGTCTATCTTTTTGTAATTATTATTGATGCCGTAAAACAAACAGATAAGTATTCTTGGATCCTGTATCGAAATTGAAAGTCTTATCAAAATTGTGGCACCGGAGTGAAATTAAAAGCAACGACAATTTTGACATCTTGCCATCATTAATAATAAGGTGACTTATCTGAGCACGAAGGAAGCGTACTTAGAAACCAAATATGGTTTTAAAAAAAAACACTTATATAATTTTACGATTTTAATGGAAAATAAAAATTTATTTCCCTACTTGTGCAAAGTAAGAGCAAAAAAATAATTTTTTTCCAGGACGGTCTAGCACACCTAGTCCTATTTCTGAAGCAATGAGCATTTTGAAACAGTCAGTTACTGAACCAGACAAATCAGAAATGAACAGGTTACATTCGTTACTGGAAACACGCGGTTTTCCTCAACATATATTTAGGCAAATGCATTCGCTTCATGGTGACATATCTAATCCGTCCATTGCTTGTAAGTTTTTATTTTTCATACCCTTCTCTTTTTTTCAGTTTGAGGGTTAAAATTGTCTTATTAAAAATCAAATGTTTTTTTTTTTGGAATCACCCGTGTGGCAGCTATATCTCCTTGTATTCTCACTTGTTGTCTCTTCAAATTGTAAGGTCTAAAAATAAATAAAGGGTCTTAGATTAGGTCCTGATGCAAGGATGTATCCAAGATTTTTGTTTGGGGGGTTGAAAAAAAAACTTGAGAAGACACATCAACATTTTTTTATGTGCATTTTGTTGAGCTTTTACGAGTCTGACAAAAACAAAAAAAAAAAATGGTGGGGAGGGGGGCTGGATACAGGCTTGGTCCTTAGATAGATGGCAAAATGTAAAACTTTTTAGACAACTGCTGCTGATATTTTGAAAGACTGGCTATTTGATTTCTAGATATTTTTTTTACTCAGCTCCTTAAAGTTGGTATGGTCAATGATCCTGTACTTATTTTCAGGAAAGATGGTGGTGTGAGTGGGGGGGAGGGTCATATATACCTGGTAATAAAAGAAAATGCATGGAGGGAGGTGGCAAAAAACTTGATGAATCAGGTAAAAATATGTTTGGTATTTGTTCAATATTTGAAATGAATAGCCTTGCTCCAAAAAAAAAATATCACAAGCTAATTGCTGAAATCCCCTGTTCCCTCTGTTTATGTTAGCTTATATGGAAGGCTCACATCTGCCCAATATAATGTTTAAAATATAATACAGATCCTGAAATAAGGTGGTGGAAGGAGGTGGCAAAAAAACTTGATGAACCAGGTAAAAATGTGTTTGGTATTTGTTCAATCTCTGAAGTCAGTAGCCTAGCTCCAAAAAATATCACAAGCTAATTGCTGAAAATCCCCTATTCCCTCTGTTTATGTCAATTTATATGGAAGGCTCACATCTGGCCAATAGATCTGTTCATAATATAATACAGATCCTGAAATAATTAAATAAAAAAAGAAAAAAAATCGCCTTCGGTGCGAATTGCCAAGTGATTTTTGTCTTGCCCCGCTAACTATTTTTTTTCGTAAGCGATTTTTCTTTGCGCTTTGTTAGAACTTAGCTTAAAAAATATGTATTTTTATGCGATTTTTGTATTTTGGAGGTAGTTCCCCCGGCTCTAGCAATTTGTTTGCCAGTTCCTCTAAAGTAGTGTTTGGGAAGTCGAGAGTTGCCCTCAGAGAAAGACATATATATTGCAGCACCAACTCACTAAAAATTTATGAACTATTTTGTCAATGATGACTGCAATCCACTAAATGTAATGGCTGCTAAAAGCAGCATGCTTGTACTGAAAGTTAGTTAAATTCAGAATTGACATAATATTTTTTATTTGGAAATAGAAAATTGGGACCACATACCCACTTTACGCCTCCAATAATAACGTTTGTTTGATTTTGTAATGTTTGTGATTTAAAACGTTTTTGTGATTGTGCGTCAAACAAGGTTCAACATGCTTACCTTTCTCCTGAAAAGAGAGGAGATAGTGGAAGGGCCATGGGATCAATTTTTTGCACAGGGTTAATATCCGGTTCTTGTTCAGTGCATACAAAGGTAATGAAGTTAGCACCTCGAAGATTTCAAAGTGGTATGTCTTTAGAACAATTGTTGTACGAAATAACTTACGTAATGTGCTTTTAACAGCTTTCCAGGGATTATCAATTAACTCAGGGAAAAATGTATCTCTTACTTCAAAAATTTGTTTTCTTTCCACGGGCCAAATGTCTAATATCAGTACTAAGGAAGGTGCAAGGGGTAAGCTAAACTATTTAGCAATGATAAAACTAATGAAGTTTAGTAGACGTAAGTGATATTAATCCTCTGCCTCAGTTCCAGTCGTAGAAAATGAAATAAGAAGTTTATCTAAAATCCAAGCAACTAAAATCTAAGGCTTATGACAGTAGATGGTAGTATTTCCAAACCCGTGGGAAAGTTCTACTTCTCTAAATTTTATATTTTTCCACTAATTCTCCTAAAAAAAAAGGCTTTTGCGAAGGAGCAGGGGAACTGGTGCAAATCTTAATAACTTTTAGAGTCCAATCTAAATTCATTTTGAGAGCTTACTTGTAGGAAAAGAGAAGTTGGGAATGTAGAGAAAATTTTTCAAATTTCTTTCAAGCAAAAGTAAAAAAGAAACTGTCAAGCGTTCACAAAATAAAAGAATATATTAGCTAAATTTTATTGAAGTGTTTGTGTTGTTTTGGCTAATTTTGGTGAAGTGATTGGTGTTTTGGCTAATTTTTGGCAATTTTAGTATTTACTTCGTGAAATTTGGACCTGAGTAAAAAATGAATAATTTCAGAAAAAAAGACTTTCAGAAGGTAAGTATGATCAGGGCCGTATCCATGTTTTCTTTAGAGGGGAGGGGTTACTGATGGTATTTTTATTTGAGAGAGACTACCAGAAGGATTTTTGTATGAAGGGGGGGGGGGGGGGTAACTGCTTTTGGAAGACCAATTTACGAGTCAGAGAAATGTTCTTTTTCATGAATTTTTGTTAGGGTATTGTCTTTTTATCTGCATTTTTACAACCAATTTAAGAATTGGAGAAATAGTCTCTTAAGGGGGGGGGAGTCAGACCCGCCCCGCCCCCCGGCTATAACCCGGGTATGATATTATTCATTTGATTGCCAAAAAAGAACGCATTATTTCATGATTACTATAATAAATTTTATTAGTGCACGGTTTGTCCGTTAATATATATATATATATATATATATATATATATATATATATATATATATATATATATATATATATATATATATATATATATATATATATATATATATATATATATATATATATATATATATATATATATATATATATATATATATATATATATATATATATAATATATATATATATATATATATATATATATATATATATATATATATATATATATATATATATATATATATATATATATATATATATATATATTCATAAATACATTCATAAATCCCCGCAAAGGCTCCATACCCGATAAAAAAAAAGGGGAATCATGAAAAACTTAAACGTTAAACTTTTTGAAAATTAAACTATTAAAAATTCAAAACACTTAGTAATAAAACATTTACTTATGAAAAAAGAGAGATACAGGGAGAGAGAGAGAAAGAGAGAGGGTTTTTTCAAATATGACACAGCCTACAACTTTTATCAGACGATGTGGGACTCCATAGATTTGGAAAAAAAATATAAAATAATAGCAATAAATGAAGAAAATATATAATTAACCACTTACAGATTAAATATAACCTCTAAAAAAGCAACCACCAGACTTTTGAAGGTGCCAAAGGAATGAAAGCCGGTGCTACAACTAGAAGCGAATCAGACCGAACGCAAGGCGTGGTAGGGACTTATGTTGTAAGGACAACGTGAGTAATATGACGAACTGTCGGACGCAAAAATATTAAGCCTGAAGACAATTGTAAGTGTCAATGCTGCCATATAAAAGAAAGACATGCAAGGACATGAACTGGGAGATCTAAGAGGAGTTTAACAGCTGATGGAATTGAAACCTTCGCAACTAGCCTGGCCTTCTCGCCAAGAGAGGCTTTTGTCCACTAATTCGAGTGGAATTAAACATCCGTACAGTAGGACAATAACAAACATATGACTCAATCAAGGTGAAAAGAAGAAACCGCAGAATGGATCCAAGGAATATGTGCTTCAGCTTATGTAGGATGCCCAGATTCCTGGCAATCTTAACTTTTAATTTATTAATAGCGTCAAGCAAAATTCAAACAGCAGATGGATTTGACACCTTAGCAACTAGTCTGACCTTCTGGCGAAGAGAGGCTCTTGTCCGCTAATTCGAGTGGAATTTAAACATCCGTACAGTAGGACAATAACAAACATATGACTCAATCAAGGTGAAAAGAAGAAGCCGCAGGATGGATCCGAGGAATATGTGCTTCAGCTTGCGTAGGATGCCCGGATTCCTGGCAATATTAACCTTTAATTTTATAAATGGCTTCAAGAAGAATTCCATGGCAAACCATATTGGGTTAGCTTAGGTTTAAACTACTTACTATAGTTTTACTATTAATCGAATGGGATATTCCCTCTAACCGCGAGAATCATTTGTATCACTAAGATATATCCTCTGCTCCGATTTTTTTTTTTTTTTTGTAATATCTTTACATTGATTACAATACCTTTTCGTTAATCAATCTCTGGAGTTGTGTTCTTATTTGTCTGTTTCTTATTGGATTAAAAATAAGTCAAGTTAAGACATATAGTACAGAGCTGAGTTAAAAGGGGAGGCTGTAAGTTAACTTAGAGGGGGCCTAAATAACGCAAAAAGATTGAATTTTTAAAATTGAATTGGTCACATGCCCATAGGATGATGACCATCTCGCAAGATGTAGAGAACCTCCTTTCCTCTACCCATTCTTCCCATGTGAAACATTTTTGGGGGCATTGAATCTCCTTATGTCCCTTTCTTAAAAAGCTTCAAATGTGTTAAATTATGTTTATGGGTATTACCTGTTAGATTTTTTGAGTTCTTTTTTTTATAGTTGATGTCGTCTCCGCCAATGTTTGTTTGTCATCGACGTTTGTTTTAATCATTCGAATCTACTCTGTGATTTGCTCACAGTGCCAGGATATTGCCCTGACAGTTCGAAGGAATAATTTTGCTGATACTCTGTTATATCTATTGCGTTGAAGTCCATGAAGCGGCTCACTCAATAGCCTCAACTTCAAACAAGGAGGTAATCTTTGGTTTCTTCTTTTATTCATCTTTTTCCCTTTCCCTCTCTATTTTTTGTATAGCCCTGCAAACATGCTTGTAAGCTAGGGGAGGGGCATGGGAGAGGATAATTCATCCCCCTGACACAAGGGCTAAAACTTAATAATACGAAAGAAATAGCCAACATTGGATTTTTAATTATTTAGTTTTAAATTCATTAGCGCAACCGTGTCATTAATTCATACATATAAAGGGCCGCTGAGGCCCATGAACTGACCCGGACAAATCCTTTATAATAGGAAGAATTCCCCTACATTATGCTATTAAGTTTTCATGGATGTTGGATTGCTGGAGTACAGACTGAACAACCGCTTTCGAGAAAATTAATTAGGAGTTGACAAAGATGGCATTGTTTCCCAATATTCGGTTCGTTTTTTCTTATGTACCTCGATTTTTTTTTTTTTTTATTTCATTTTTTTTTGCAGTATATTTCTGTGTTTTATTTTAGTATATCACTTTGTCTGAGCTCGGCTGAGTCATTTTCACTACACTTTTTATGCTTCATTTTGAATAGTTGCAGTTCTAAGAAAAATTCAATCCCTGGCACTTTCTACTTTTGATGTTTTAGAGTGCTTTTTGCGATATAAATCAGATGTCTCAATGCCTGCAAATATGTCAAATTTTTTGTTTTTCATATTATTACTATTGCTCACTATTCATTTTTTGGTATTATTTATTTATTTTGACCTGCTATATGTTGTTGTAATGGCTATTTATTTATTCTTATTATTAAAATCATTTCAAGCGTTGTGTGGTTTAATAATATGTTTGCAAATTCATACCTGCTGTTTCATATCGTGTTTGTAATACAATGAGTTTTGATGAATCGATGGACATACCTCTAATCGATAGATCGGAAATATACCTCTTTGCTTTTTGAAAAAAATAATTTTTTTGGTTTTTTGTACCCCACCTCCAAAAAATCCTTTTGCACCCCGCCCCCCTTCCCGAAAAAAAAATCCTGGATACGACCCTGGTTTATAGGGCCACGAGTAAGTTTAAATAGCTAGAGATGATGTAGCTATTTAACTATTCATTTATTTGTCAATTGCTAATAAGTTTTTTCGGTTAAATTTTAGGCCTCATATCAAGAGGCTGAGGATAAAATCTGGTTCACCTATGGAAGTGAAAGGCATTACTTAGACTTCAAAGTTATGGAACGGCGCATTGATTTGGGACGAAAAACTACTCAAGTACTAAGAAAAACGATTGGAGTCGACAACGCTGATCAAAGTGCATCTGCAGACGGATATCAGGAACAGTATTTAAAAGTATTTTAACCTTTTTTTTAATTCTTATTTATCCTGTTATTTACTTCCAAAGATTTTTTTTGAAAATAAATATATAAAAACAAATTGTGCTTATATAAAAAAATAATATAGTAATAGTGCTTAGATATTGTATTTTTTTTCCTGTCGGTAGGAGAGAGGTCGTCGTTCTACTTGAGAGGTCGTTGTATCTCCTTGGTAATATTTAAGATTTAACTCGTGCACGAAAATCGATATGTTTGGGTTTAAAGGGTAGTAGTATCCACGTACCTATAGTATCCAATTCGTGAAGCATCAGGCCGGAAAAAAACTTTTTGCCTACTGATAGTAGCTAGGAGCCATTTCCTTTAATCTTGTTTCTGTGGTTATCCTTACCTAGCATTACCTCCCTCACCTACCTTTACCTATTTTTGCTAACATTTAAAAAAAATTTCTTTGCTATAGTAATGCGTACAAACTTTGGAGGGGGCTCATTCGATTGGAAATTGGAAGTTCTGGTGCCTTTTTTCAAAGTCAAAAAGTGATACGGAGGGCAACTAGCCCTCCCTCGTGCCCTTTTTTTTTGTTCCCAAATCCATCTGATAAAAATTGTGAGGTATTCATTGTGTTAAAAATAGTTCAAAGATCAGATAACAGAAACTCTGGGGTTGACACAACCCCCAGGGTCCGGGGAAAGGCGTTGTAAGTTAAGCCCTGGGGGGCACACGGTTCTTACGGAAGGGATGCTCGTATAAACTTCAGAGAGGGATAATTTGATTGGAAATTGAAAGCTCTAGTTCATTTTTTAAGAGTCAAAGAGATCACGGGGGGGCAACATGCCATGCCCCCCCCCCCCCCCCCCCGACTTTCTTTCCTCAAACCCATCCAATAAAAATGTTGAGATAGCCAGTTTGTTAAAAATAGTTTAAACATCAGATTATATAAAAACTCCTGGGTCGACATAAATCCCCAGAGTCCAGGAGCAAGTGTTTTAAGTTATGCCCCGGGGGCATACAAGGTTTTTTATGTAAGGGGTGATCATATAAACTTCAGATTTTGCTCATTCGATTGGAAATCGGAAGTTCTGGTGCCCTTTTTCAAAGTCAAAAGTGATACAGAGGGCAACTAGCCCTCCCCCATGCTCTTTTTTCCCAAATGAATCTGATAAAAATTCTGAGGTATTCATTGTGTTAAAAATAGTTCAGAGATCAGATAATAGAAACTCTGGGGTTGACACAACCCCCAGGGTCCGGGGAAAGGCGTTGTAAGTTAAGCCCTGGCGGGCACATGGTTCTTATGGAAGGGATGCTCGTATAAACTTCAGAGAGGGATCATCTGATTGGTAATTGAAAGCTCTAGTTCATTTTTTAAGAGTCAAAGAAATCAGAGGGGAGGGGGGTCAAAATGCCACCCCCACGTCTTTCTTTCCCCAAACCCATCCAATAAAAAATGCTGAATTAGCCAGTTTGTTAAAAATAGTTTAAAAATCAGATTATAAAAAACTCTAGGGTCGACATAAATCCTCAGAGCCCAGGAGCAAGTGTTTTAAGTTATGCCCCGGGGGCATACAAGGTTTTTATGTAAGGGGTGATCATATAAACTTCAGATTTTGCTTATTCGATTGGAAATCGAAGTTTTGGTGCCCTTTTTCAAATCAAAAGTGATACGGAGGGCAAAGCCCTCCCCCATGGGCATCTGATAAAAATTCCATTGTGTTAAAAATAGTTCAAAGATCAGATAACAGAAACTCTGGATTGACACAACCCTCCAGGGTCCGGGAAAGGCGTTGTAAGTTAAGCCCTGGGTGGCACATGGTTCTTATGGAAGGGATGCTCGTATAAACATCAGAGAGGGATCATTTGATTGGAAATTGAAAGCTCTAGTTTATTTTTTAAGAGTAAAAGAGATCAAAGGGGGGGGGGCAAAATACCACCCCCACGACATTCTTTCCCCAAACCCATCCATGGTTCTTACGGAAGGGATGCTCGTATAAACTTCAGAGAGGGATAATTTGATTGGAAATTGAAAGCTCTAGTTCATTTTTCAGAGTCAAAGAGATCACGGGGGGGGGGGGGCAAAATGCCACCCCCACGACTTTCTTTCCCCAACCCATCCAATAATAATGTTGAGATAGCCAGTTTGTTAAAAATAGTTTAAACATCAGATTATAAAAACTCTAGGGTCGACACAAATCCCCAGAGCCCAGGAGCAAGTGTTTTAAGTTATGCCCCGGGGGCATATACAAGGTTTTTATGTAAGGGGTGATCATATAAACTTCAGATTTGCTCATTTGATTGTAAATTGAAAGTTCTAGTCACCTTTTTAAGAGTCAAAAGTGAACGGGGGCAGCTACTTCCCCCCCCCCCCCCCCCCTAAACACACACCCTGTTTCTCCCAAATGCATTCTATCAAAATTTTGACATTGCTAGTTTGTTTGAAATAGTCCAAGGATCAGATAATAAAACTTTGGGGTCAACGTGCATCCCCCCCCTCCGAGCCCGAGGGAAGGGTTGTAGCATATGCCCTGGGGGCATATTGGTTTTTATGGGAGAAGTTGTCGCATGAACCTCGGAGGGGAATTAAATGGTTAGAAATTTAAAGTTCTAATTTCCTTTTTAAGAGTCAAAAGTGATCCGGTGGCAACTAGCGACCCCCCCCCCCCCCCCCCTTAACGCTCTTTTCCTCAAATGTGTCCGATTGGATTTTTTGTATAGCCATTTTGTTCAAAATCGACTAAAGATCATATAACAAAAACCCCAGGGATAACACAGCCCCCCAGAACCTGGTGGCAAATGTTATAATATATGCCCCGGGGCATATAATGGTTTTATTGAATGGATGTTCGCATAAGTTTCGGAAGGGGCTCATTCGATGGTAAATTGGAATTTTTAGTGCCCTTTTTCTAGAGGCAAACATGGTCGAATGGCAACTAGCCCCCCCCCCCAAGGCCCTTTTCCCCAAATGTATACTTGCTGGTGGGCATACCCCCCCCCCCTTCTTTTTCCCAAATGCGTCGGATCAAAATTTTCAGCTAGCCATTTTGTTTTAGATAATCCAACAATCAGATGATTAAAATTCGGGGTCAATATAGCCGGCGGGGTCAATGTAACTTATGGTAACAATGTAACATAAGGTTCTTATGGAAGAAGTGGTTGTATAAACTTTGGTGGGGACTCAAATGATAAGAAAGCGAATTTTCTAGTTCCTATTTTAAGAGTCAAAAGTGATCCGATCGCAACTAGCCTCCCCCCACCAACCCTAAGACCATAAGGCTCCAATGTTGTATTTTTCCCCCAGGGGCACTTCTTATGGAAGGAATGGTCGTATTAACTTCGGAGGGGGCTAATTCAATTGCAAATTAGAAGTTATAGTGCCCTTTTTGAGAGTCAAAAGTAATCGGAGAGAAACTAGTCCCCCCGGAGCCCTTTTTTCCCCAGTTGCATCTGATCAAAATTTTGACATAGCCATTTTGTTCAAAATAGTTTAAAGATAAAAGTGGCGAAAACTTCGGGGTTGACAAAACGCCCTAGAGGCCGGGGGCAAGTGTTGTAAGTTATGCACCGGGGACTTATAAGGTTTTTATGTAATGGGTGGTCCTATAAACTTCAGAGGTGGCTCATTTGATTCGAAATTGATATCTCTAGATACCATTTTAAGAGTCAAAAGGGAACGGAGGACATCTACCCCCGCCCCCTCACACACCCTGTTTTCCCCAAACAGATTCAATCAAATTTTGAAATAACCATTTTGTTTGAAAGAGTCCAACGATCAGATAACAACACTCGGAGGTCAAAATTCTCCCCCCCCCCCAGAGCCTGGAGGAATGGTTTGTAACTTATGCCCGGGGACAAGTAAGATTTTTATGAAAGTGGTAAACTTCTGAGGAGACTCAAATGATTAGAAATTGAAAATTTTAGTTTCTTTTTGAGAGTCAAAACTAATCTGATGGCAGCTAGCTCCCCCCCTCCCCCAACTGTCTTTTTCCCAACTGTCTTTTGAGATTTTCATTTCGTCCAAAATAGACCAAAGATCATATAATACAAATTTCAGGGTTTACACCCCATCCCTTCCCCAGAACCCAAGGGAAGTGTTGTAATCTATGCCCCGGGGGCATATAAGGTTTTTTATATGGAAGGAATTATCATACAAACTTCGAAGGGGGCTCATTCTAATGAAAACTGAAAGTTCTAGCTGAAGAGTCAAAAGGGACCAGAGAGCAACTAGCCCCCTCCTGCCCTCTTTATCTCAAATTCATCTGATCGAATTTTTAAGATAGCTACTTTTTAAAATAAGTCCAAATATCAGATAACAAAAACTCCAGGTTCAACACAACCCCCCAGAGCCGGAGACAAGTGTTATATGTTATACCATGGGGGTATATAAGTTTCTTATGCGAGGGTTTTATAAATAGTCCAAAGATCAAATAAGCCCAACCCCCAGTCAAAACTGACGAACAATATTTTATTCCAATACTGAAGGGAGCTGACCCCTGGTCTTCTCTGCATGGCCCAGCCTTTGTGAAACAAAATCTGTAGCTGGTGAGCCTTCAGAAATTAATATCATTATATATCAAATATTCAGTTTAATTTTGTTAGTTCTTGCCAAGACTGTTAATTTATTTTGGAATAAAAAAATTACTTTGAAATAGGAAATTTTGAAAAACTTGAAACTTTGGCTATCAAAAACGAACAGAAATTAATAAAAAAAAAACTTTCAAAAAAAGAAGTTTTTAAAGAAAAGTAAAGGCCATATTAAACTTAAGATCAGAAGAAATAGAAATCTACAGTAACTCAAAACAACCAGAAATTACTATTAAAGAATTAATGAAACCCAAAACGAACAGAAATTAAATAAAGAATTATAGCAAAAGACATAAAACGAGAAATAATATAAATGAATAAATAGATCTTAAAGCGAGTAATGCTTAGATTGAATATGAAAATCAAGCTTAAAAAAAAAAGTTGCTATTGAAGTATAAATGAAACTTAAAACGAACAGAAAAATAAATAAACAATTCATGCAAACAAATATACAATAGATATTAATGTAAATGAATAAATAAATCTTAAAACGAGTGAAACTTAAATTGAATATGCAAATCAAGCTTGAAACGAACAAAAATCACCACAAACAAGTGTTTGGGTGTGACCTCCTTCTCTCACTGTAAAAACCCTTGTGTCTAAAACCTACTGCGTCATTGGCGCTTTACTAAAAAAACGGGTTATATTTCAAATATTTTCTTTTGTACTTATTATAATATTGAAAATAAACATGAAATTACAGTAAAATTAAATTTTAAACTGATGAGCTTTCAGTCATTAATCTCATTTTATATCAAATATTCAGTTTAATTTTATTAGTTCTTTCCAAAACTGTTCAAAACAAATATAGCTTCACTACAAACAAGAGTTTTGATACTACCCCCCTTTTCCTAACTGTTAAAGTCTAAAGTCTACTGCGTCATTGGTTCTTCACTGAAAACGAATTATATTACAAATATTTTCTTTTCAGTTATTAGAGCATTCAAAATGAAAAACAAGATTACAGTCAAATAAAATCTAGAGCTGATAATCTTTCAATAATTAATAGCATTACATATCACATTCAGTTTGATTTTATTTGATTTATTTGCCAATACTGTTCAAGACACACATAGTTCTATATAGTTTTATAGTTTTCGTATAGTATTTATATAGATTTATAGTATTCATATAGATTTACAGTTTTCTGTTCAAGACTACCCCCTATTATTACTTTGTTTTTTTAGCCTAAATAGGTTTTTAAATTACAATTTAGTGTAAATATCTTTTTTTACCATTTTTCATAATTTTCATAACTGCTCCATTCCCCTACACTTTTTTCTGAATTGAAGCTAAATACATCTTTTTATGGCATAGCAGAGGATTTAGGGACTATGAATTAGGGATGTCTATACTAGGCTTTTAAAGTTGCAAACAACTATGTTTTGGACTAGTTGGTGATACTAAGAAACCCTTATGTGTTTATTTCATAACTAACAGAATTGTTTGTTAGGTTGTTAGGACGATTAAAGCGTGAACACCTAAAATGTATTTTTCAAAATCTAGGGGGTGAGTCATTTTGCTGATTTTATTTCAATTAAAATACGGATAACTACTACTACTACTACAACGAACAATTCACCGCAGCACAAAGCCGCCTGAAGCCAACCCAGCTACGCACAGTCCTCCTCAATCCCAATCTATTCGAAGCCTCCCTCTTCACAACCTCCCAGATGTTCCCATTTCTTTTAAATCTTTCTTTATGACATTCTTCAACCCCAACTGTGGACGACCTGCTTTCCGTTTAACCCTAGACTGTTGGCCGAAAACGACAATCTTTGGCAATCTGTCACCCTCCATCCGCAGAACGTGCCTAGTCATCTCAACCGAAAAAGGGGCATTTTTAACCAAAATACAAAACAAAGAAGATATTTTCCAAAATGTAGGGATGGGATCAATCGTCTCATCGTTCGTCAGGGGAAATTACATCTAGTTTCTTTACGTAAATTTTTAAGTCATTTATGATAGCCCCAAAATAGGCTTTCATTTTCCTTTAATTTTGAGTTTTTATTAGGCTGTGTTGCCAAGTGATTTCTTTTTGGTACTGAAACCTGCTGGAAAGTGATATGTTACCCTATTATTCACTCTAATTATTTCTCGCTTCTTTTTTTTAGAGTTTTTTTAAACTTCCCGATATGTCTGGACAAATAGCTACGATGCTATCGACAAATAACATCAACATCACTGTTCCAGCATTGCAACTGGCATGCATCCTTTTAGAAAAACTTCCTATAGAATTTAGAATTCATTATAAGAGAGAAGGTTTGTCACATTTCTATGGTTTTTATCAGTGTTTCTTTGTTTTCTATCCGTATAAGCCCAAAAAAGCACATATCGAGAACCTTTTTCTTTCTGTAATACGTATTTCATATGTTTCAACTATCATTTGCGCAGGGGGAGGAACCTTACGTCTGTCCCTTATCCCTCTTGCCAAATTACCAATTTTTTTCATATAATTCTTCTGAATCAATTTCTTGAACAAATTTCCTTGTTTTGATAATACCATATAAAGAGATACCCTTATTCTGGTAATATAGTAATTTATAAGTGACGAAATTTTTTTTTTTAGAAATGGTTCATTGACCGATTCATGAGCTTTATTTACATATGAAAACTGAATAAGCTACTAAATTGATAACCGATTTAGAAGTTAGTGTTTGACCTTGTTCAGGCACCTTTGGTGTCTGATGACCCAGTCTGTAGAGCACCGGTGCAATAAATGAAGCAAAGCTCAGGCTTCAAGCCCTGTTGAGGTATGTAGCCATTTTTGTCGAAAATAAGTCATCTTGTCATTTTTGTCATCAAAATAAGTCATTTTGTCATCATTTTTGTCATAAAAAAATAAGCCATATTGGTCATGTCATATGCTATTAAAACATTTTCGTTTGTCTGGAAACATTTTTTGGCTGCATTTGGTAGCCGCCCGTGCTATTTCTAATTGCATAGTTGTCAACACTGATCCCATATGCTCATGTAAATGCTGGATATAATCTAGCATGTACGTAGATTGTCCCGGAGAGAATTGGTCCGAAATCCCCTAACCTTTTCTGCGTATCCGCCCGGAACTTGTTCTTTCGCTAAGAAGGATCATCCCTAAGCTATATGTTCCTTCTAAAACCAGCAATTTTACAAAAAGCCTGCAGCTGTAACTTGCATCAAAAAGACTATATACTATATCATTGGATTCTTAGTCTTAAATTTATCCAGTCTCCGAGCCAGAATTATAATATTACTTACACTTTTTCTTGGGGTAGCATCTAGGCTTGCTTAAAAAATAAGAAAATGTTGTTTTTTTTTTCAACTATTTTCAATCAGTTTCTATGTATTTTTAATCTAAAGAAACTATTTGCACCAAACTTTGTTAAAAGTAACTTGTAATTTCAATTTCCAATCAAATGAGCCTCCTCTAAAGTTTATACGACCACACCTTACATAAAAACATTATATGCCCCCGGGGTTTAACAAAAAACTTGCACCCAGTTTCTGGGGGTTTGTGTCATCACCGGAGTTTGTATAATATAATTCGGGCAGATGAATAGAACTAAATGCCAGCTATGGAATGATATAAAAGATGCTGTTTTTCGTTGATATATGAAAGTGTAGGAGAACAGAACAATTAACACTAAAGATTGCACAGGGAACATACCCTTAAGATAGAATTATGCGTTCCTCCCTTTGCATGATGTTTCCTTTATATGTTTTATAAATGACAAAAACATAGATAAGTAAAAAAAAAAATATATTAAAAAGTTTTAGAACATTTTAAAATTGACTCCCTATTAGTCGTCATTGCAGTTACGGAGGTGTTAACTATTAGTTTTGGATGATCATTTGTAAGAGAATGACTTTTTAATGGAATAAAAATCTCGTTTTGTCATTAATAAAAAAGAAGAAATGTTTTCAAACACGATTTTATTCGAAGAGAAGTAACAAGCCATATCAAAACTTAAAATGAGCAAAAATATAGTCTTAACCCTTTAAAGACCAAAGCGTCTTTCACACTTTAATAGAAACAACATATATGTTAAACACTCATTTAGCATCATAACGATGAAAAAATAAAAATTGCTGAGACATGCAGGAACTGATATCATTGTGTCCAAGGATGCAGCCTTAGGCTATATGCAAGACTTGGTTGATTTTTTTTTATACATACCTATTTCTCACCTTCATTTGGTTCTTGATGTCAATTTAATAATAAAAAAAAAAAATCAGCCTAGAGTTTATGATATACACCCAGGAATAACACCAAGCCATTTCTTACATGCAGAGGACCAGATATGTTCCGCCTCAACAGGCATTCTAACAAAGCTTCTAAATGAGGCTCTCCCATGATGGCCGGTCTTGTACTAATTCTTCAGTGAACTTTAGCCAGCGCTTTTCCCACTCGTAACCAACTTGCTGAAACTTCAAGCAGGCTCCAGATTGTGTTAACTAGCGACCATCGATTTGTTTAATTGTTCTTCTTTTCTTCTATGCCATGTTGATAAGGGTTCAGTAAGAAGTATCTGTTTAATTAGTGGCTATTGGGGTGATACAAAATTTGTCACTGAGATATCCAGCCATTAGGGTAGCTGAGACACATTTACGTTGTAGCGATTATTATATTTGGAAAGGATACTGGATGTTAAGTAGAGAAAGCAAGCCCATCAGCCCATCTCCTCCCTTCTCCTATGATGTATTCACCTTTCTTCTTCTGAGTTTATCTAAAGTTTGGTAAATGTACCACCAAATGTCCCTAAACTGGACATTAGAAAAATTTAAAATTTTGCACATTTAGGTGCTCCAATGTGAGGAAAATTTTCTGCAGAACTGTAAAACAATTTCGATAGTATCGGTTGCCAAGAAAGTGTAGCTGTCTTTGGGAATCACCCGACTGCTAATTCTTGAATTTTTACGGACGAAAAGGGTTGTCAAATTTAGGTAATTAGTTTTGCTTATTTATTATCACTGCTCTATATGGCAACACTGGCGGACATGTGGTACTGCCCTAAAACCTTCATAATTTCGAAAAAAAAAGATTTTAGAAACAGTGCTTTTCTGGTAAGAAGACACCTAAGATGGGCAAAAAGTGTTTTTATTTTGATGTTCTTGGTACTTTATTGATGATAGAGATGCTTTAAAGTATTTTTCAATTCAATGAAATGTGTAAGAACGAGAACGTGTCAAGAATTATATCAGCCAAAGAAAGAGAAATACGCATATACACATATATTTTGAATGTACACATATAATATGTTTCTTATCTGGGCAAAAATGAATTTTTGGCGCTCAATCTTCCCGATGAATTTGTTGCGTTTTAATTTTCTAATATTCAATTTAATACTTTTCATTGTAGGATAGGCTTTATATTTTTTATGGTCTAGATCATTACACAAAAAGATATTGCCACAAGAACTCTGTAAATTTATTAAAATACCCATGTGACCGTAAGTCTAAATGGGGAGAGTCTATGGTCTGTCTATGGGGTGGGGATGGAGGAGTGAAGTGAAGTGAAAAATAAATTTTTAACTTCTAACCAGAAGGATGCACTTATTCAAGGATTTCTCCATAGATTTTTGCAAAAAAAATACTTATATGATTTATCAAAAATTGATTTTATAGGGTTGATTTGAATGTTGTTGAGCTGCATTGGGTTGAATTGAATTGAAGTTGAGTTGTGTGGGATGGAATTAAATAGGAGTTGAGTTACTTTGGGTTGAATTAAATTGGTGTTAAGCTAAACGGGGGCTGAGTTGCATGGTGTTGAGCTAAATGGCGGTTGACTTAAAGGGGGGTAGAGATGAATGAAATTGAATTGCATGGAGTTGAGGTACACGCAGACGATCTAAAATGTTCAGTAACAGTGTGCCTCTTCATTGTGTAACTTTCCCTTGGTGTTTAATTCTTGAATTTCAAATCGATTTTAGGCCTCTGGAACAGTCAAAATTTTGTCACAGCTAAGTCTTGCTAAGTCTTGGTCAGTTAAGTCTGAAAAGTATATTATAAGGTACACTTATCACGAAGACTTACCTGTTATCTTATTGCATCAATTCTGACAGGTCATTTTTAATATAATACTATTTATAAACCCTGCTATTTCTGTTTAATTAGAAAGAATTTTATCATTTTCTGTTTTTTCTTGAATTTTACCCGTCTATTTCAATTAATAATTAGCATCTTGAGAAATTCCTCATGGTTTATATGTATTGAAAAATAATTTTTGATGAAATTTCAATGTGATTTGACCTCGTGATTATAAAAAAGGTTATTTGAATGTATTCTGTAAACGACTTATGGGTTTCAAACTGTAAAAATATTGGGTAATCTTCAAGGAGGTAAATTTACTTTGTCACAATTGTATCTATAAACAAAATAAACTGATAAATCAAGCGGATGACGTTCTTAACCTAAGTAGAGCTGTGTTTACTTTAGAAAAAAGTTTTAGGGAGACTGCTAGGAATTATATTGAGATTGTTCTTTCTTTAAATGCGGCTAAGTCTCAAGTGCCATAATTGAATTTTAACTGTTCTGAAACATCTGATGGAGTAAATCTGGGTGATTTTGATGTTATACCATTGCAGGAACTTGTGTACTTTGGGTTACCTATTGGTAAATCCCCAAACAACTCGGAAATTACTTATTGCCCGAATCGAACGTAATATGCATAATGCGTATATTGCTGCAGTTTGATCACAGCTGAGTCTTGGTAAACACCACCTTGCGAAAGTACGTAATGCTGTTTCTCTCTCTCATAAATAGCGACGAAGACCACGCTGCCTTCTCATCATAAACAATAAGTAGAAACAACGGGGAAATTTCTTATACAAGACAGTGGAACGCAACTTTTAAATGAATATTTCGACCCTATGTCCAAGGGCCGTCCTCAGCCAAAAAAACGAAGAGAAAAAAAAACAATATAAAAGAAACTTATATTGAAATTCGATCATTCAAACTGAAAAAAGTTTTTTTTCTTTTAATTTTTAAAACTACGAAATCTGTTTGGTTTTCAGTATATTTGAAACAATCTAGTCTTTAGGAAGGTTTAAGATAACAGCAGTTCAACTCGCATTTGAACGTATATACTATTGACCAAAATGGATAAAGATGGAGTTACGCACAGATGGAGAGAAATGACAAGTTACCCACTAATCCGCATTGGCGCTCAGCAAAAGCATTATGCCTCCCATTTTGTGTAAACAATTTTTTATGTGTTTTTCAAAGTTTTTTGTACCCCACCTCCAAAAAATCCTTTTGCAACCACTCCCCCCTCCCTCCCCGATAAAAAAATCCTGGATACAACCCTGGTTTAAAGGGCTACGAGTAAGTTTTAAATAGCTAGAGATGATGTAGCCATTTAACTATTCATTTATTTGTCGATTGCTAATAAGTTTTTCCGTTAAATTTTAGGCCTCATATCAGGAGGTTGAGGATGAAATCCGGTTCACCCAAGGAAGTGAAAGGCATTACATAGACTTCAAAGCTATGGAACGGCGCATTGATTTGGGACGAAAAACTACACAAGTACTAAGAAAAACGAGCGGAGTCGACAACGCTGATCAAACTGCGTCTGCAGACGGAAATCAGGAACAGTATTTAAAAGTATTTAAACCCTTTTTTTAATTCTTATTTATCCCGTTATTTGCTTCCAAGGATTTTTAAAAAAATTAATATATAAAAACAAATTGTGCTTATATAAAAAATAATATAGTAATAGTGCTTAGATATTGTATTTTTTTTTTCCTGTCGGTAGGAGAGACGTCGTTCTACTTGAGAGGTCGTTGCATCTCCTTGGTAATCCTTAAGATCTAACTCGTTTAAGTGCACGAAAATCGATAAGTTTGGGTTTAAGGGTAGTAGTATCCACGTACCTATAGTATCCAATTCGTGAAGCATCAGGCCGGAAAAAAACTTTTTGCCTACTGATAGTAGCTAGGAGCCATTTCCTTTAATCTTTTTTCTGTGGTTATCCCTACCTAGCATTACCTCCCTCACCTACCTCTACCTATTTTTACTAACATTTTAAAAACTTTTCTTTGCTATAGTAATTCGTACAAACTTCGGAGGGGGCTCATTTGATTGTAAATCGGAAGTTCTGGTGCCTTTTTTCGAAGTCAAAAGTGATACGGAGGGCAACTAGCCCTCCCCCATGCTCTTTTTTCCCAAATGCATCTAGCCCCCCCACCTACACCCTTTTTCCCCAAAGCCATCCGATAAAAATTTTGATATAGCAATTTAATTAAAGATAGTTTATTAATCAGATAAAAAAAAACTCCAGGGTTGACACAACCTCTCAAAGCCTGGGGGCGAGTGTTGCAAGTTATGCCCCGTTTGAATCTAAGGTTTTCGTGTAAGGGGAGGTCGTCTAAACTTGGCAGGTGGCTCATTTTACTGGAAATTGAAGGTTCTAGTTAATTTTTTAAGAGTCAAAAGTGATTGGAGGGCATTCATCCCTCCCCCCTCCAAACACACCCTCTTTACACCAGATACAACAGATCAATATTTTGAGATGACCAGTTTTTTAGCCAGTATTTTCATGAATAGTATTGAGGAGATACTTGAGTTTGGGCTTGTTACTTTCCATCAAAGAAATATCGTCAAAAAAAAAAAAAAAAAAAAAAACGGTCCGGCTAGATGTTTGCCTTCTCCAATTTGGATGACGAACCCTGTAAGATCAAGGACAATGTAGGCGACAACAAGAACGAAGATGAATGGAGAAGGAATACAGCCCTGTATTACGCCGGATATAGTACGAAAATATCTAGTGTTTCCTTCTTGGATCCGAACATAGCATTATGTGTCATCATATAATGCAACAATTAGGGTGACTATTTTATCAGGAATTTCATAGTATCGCAGGATTTTCCGCAGTGAGTCTCGGCCGATGGAGTCGAAAGCTTTCTCGAAGTCCACGAAAATCAGGTACATTTTTTCTCGCCATTCATTTCACTCCTTGATCATCATCCGTGGTGTGTAGATGAGATTTGTGCAAGTACGGGACGGCCGGAAACTGTGTTGTTCGTCCCGTAGATATTTTTTGAGGACTGTCTGGATGCACTGAAGAATAATTTGTGAGAAGAACTTACCTGGAATAGATAGGAGACTGATGCCCCTCCAGTTGTCACAATTTGTCGCATCTCCTTTCTTGAAAAGTTTAATGAGCGTACTTTTAGTCCAATCATCGGGTACCTTTTCAGACTTCCAGATACTAGCAAAAAGTTTAAGCAAAGCATCCATACAGGTAATCAGTGATTTTTTTATCATCTCAGCTACTATTCTGTCAGTTCCTGCTACTCTGCCATTCTTCAGCTTGCAGGCTGCCTGTCAAACTTCTAGATCATAAGGTTATTCTGTGTTGATTTGGAGGTTCAAAAAGGCGGTTACAGGGATATCTGGTGGATCCACAAAAAACTTCGACGTCAAAATACCCCCTCCCCACCCTAGATCCCAGGGATGGGTTGTAACCATAATAGTGTATTAACTTGTGGTCTGTTCTTTACAGTATTCAGGTATCTCTACAGCCATGATACCGATGTCCCCATTTATATAGAAGTATACCGATCTTTTATGTAATGGATTTTATAATAATGTTAAAAATGAAATCCTATTTTGATGTTCGTATGCAAGATGATGTTAATAACATTTGATGCTTCTGCGTTATAAAAAAAATGTGCAGTTTGTCATAAGAAGTTAATTTTGTTATTAAAATTTTTTGGTTAATTGCAAAAGTTTTCTAGGTACAACTATTTCCTTTAAAATGATCGATTAAACAGCTCTTTATGATGTTCCGGTGCCCGCTATTTTCGGAGAGAAAAAATGAGAAAAAATGACCGGTGCCCGCTATTTTCGGAGAGAAAAAACATGAGAAAACATGTAACTCTGATGCAGAATATTTTGATTGCAGCCATTTTTCTTGTTTTTCAAGCCGATGGATTTTCCTTGTTGTTCAATCCAAGGGACTAGAAGTTTCCTATATGGAGATTTTCTACAAAGTTGTTCAATAGGGTAATTTGTGTTTCGGTCTAAAACAATTTTCGGAGTTATGGGCAATTGTATTTCTTAGTATAGCACTTAGTATAAGCATTATAAAATTTTAGTGTAAAGAGCCGTGGGAGTGAGGAAGGGCAGCCTTGTCATATACGGAATTTTTGTTTTAGTTTAATGTAGCTCATTATTTTCATTTGAAAATAAACTTGTTTTTCTTTTAGAATGATGAAACAATTCTATGCTGGCTCATATCCCATGAGATTCATGTCCAAGAATGGGTCAAATTCAGCAACTACAATATTTATTTTACGTTTCTAATTCTGGCCTTCCTTTTTTCACCCCCAGGGTTTTGTGTAGATAGATTAAGCACCCGCTTTTCTAATGGTTTAAAATTATTCCTTAGAACTGTCAGGGCAATATCCTGGCACTGTGAGCAAATCACAGAGTAGATTCGAATGATTAAAACAAACGTCGATGAACTAAATATTGGCTTAGACGACATCAACTATAAAAAAAGAACTCAAAAATCTTACAGGTAATAACCATAAACATAATTTAACACATTTGAACTTTTTTAAGAAAGGGACATAAGGAGATTCAATGTCCCCAAAAATGTTTCACATGGGAAGAATGGGTAGGGGAAAAGAGGTTCACTACATCTGACGAGATGGTCATCTCCCTATGGGCATGTGACCAATTCTGTTTTAAGAATTCAATCTTTTTGCGTTATTTAGGCCCCCTCGAAGTTAACTTACAGCTTCCCCCCTTTTAACTCAGCTCTGTACTATATGTCTTAACTTGACTTATTTTAATTGAATAAGAAACAGACAAATAAGAACACAACTCCAGGGATTGATTAATGAAAAGATATTGTAATCAATGTAAAGATATTACAAAAAAAAAAAACGGAGCAGAGGTTATATATCTTAGTGATACAAATGGTTCCCGCGGTGAAAGGGAATATCAAATTCGATTGATAGAAAAGTATAGCAAGTAGTTTAAACTAAGCTAACCCAAGACGGTTTGCCATGGAATTCTTCTTGACGACATTAATAAATTAAAAGTTAGGATTACCAGGAATATGGGCATCCTACGTGAGCTGAAGCACATATTCCTCGGATCCATCCTGCGGCTTCTTCTTTTCACCTTGATTGAATCGTATGTTTGTTATTGTCCAAGTGTACGGATGTTTAAATTCCACTCAAATTAGCGGACAAAAGCCTCTCTTCGCGAAAAGGCCAGACTAGTTACGAAGGTTTCAAATCCATCTGCTGTTAAACTCCTCCTAGATCTTCCAGTTCATGTCCTTGCATGTACTTCTTTTATATGGCTGCATTGGACACTTACAATAGTCTTCCAGCCTAATATTTTTGCGTCCGACAGTTCGTCATATTACTCACGTTGTCCTTACAACATAAGACCCTACCACGCCTTGCGTTCGGTCTGATTCGCTTCCAGTTGTAGCACGGGCTTCCATTCCTTTGGTACCTTCAAACGTCTGGTGGTTGCTTTTTTAGAGGTTATATTTAATCTGTAAGTGGTTAAATATGTATTTTCTTTATTTATTGCTATTATATTAAAACAAAATTTACCATGTCTATGGAGTCCCGCATCGTCTGATAAAAGTTGTACGCTGTGTCATATTTGAATAAACTCTCTCTCCTTGCGTCTCTCTTTTTTCATAAGTAAATGTTTTAAACAGTCAGTGTTTGAATTTTTAATAGTTTAATTTTCAAAAAATTTAACGTTTAAGTTTTTAACGTTTAAGTTCTTTTTTACCGGGTATGGAGCCTTTGCGTGGATTAAATAAAAAAAAAAAAACAAGTTTTCGTTCCTTACTTTCAGTTAAAAAAACTTGTTTTTTTTATTTAGTTTTTGAACTTTCTTGAATTAATGCAGGTTTTGATTTTGGCTCACCGTACTTGAATAATTAAAACAAAATTTGCATATTAATTTGTCCTATAAAATTTGCATAGAAACTTGCCAGCTATCTCCCGCAACTGTTCTCTGCTGCTTTGAAATGCTTCTGCAATCCGACACTTGGCGTGGCGAGCCACACCATGTGAACCTAATTGAACCTAACTTGATTGCAGTTATTTAAAAAAAGGGTGGTATTGTAGGTTGGCTGCAGGCACCCCGGTTGAACGCTCTTTTTCTTATTTTTTTTTGTTCGTGAAACTTGTTGCATGTGCATTTACTTGAGGATTACTAAAAAAAAATTTTCGTGAAACTGGTTGCATGTTGTTTTTTTCTCTTCGTGAAGATTGTATATTTGTGTGTGTATGTGTGTGTGTGTGTGTTTGTGTTTGTGTGTGTGTGTTTGTGTGTGTAAGTGTTTGTGTGTGTGTTTGTGTGTGTGTTTGTGTGTGTGTGTTTGTGTGTGTGTGTGTGTGTGTTTGTCTGTGTATTTGTGTGTGTGTGTGTTTTGTGTGTGTGTGTGTGTTTGTGTGTGTGTGTGTGTGTTTGTGTGTGTGTGTGTTTTTTTGTTTGTGTGTTTGTGTGTATGTATGTGTGTCTGTTTGTGTGTGTGTGTTTGTGCGTGTGTGTGTTTGTGTGTGTATGTGTTTGTGTGTGTGTGTTTGTGTGTTTGTGTTTATGTGTGTGTGTGTTTGTGTTTGTGTGTGTGTGTGTTTGTGTTTGTGTGTCACATTCTGAAGATGTTTCATTTTAGATTTTTTTTTTCGTTGAAATGTAAGAGTTGGAATATTTCAGTAGTGTTTTGTCGTGGTTTACCTTGTCATTGTTAGATTCTCTTGATGTTTCAAAGTTCGTTTTTGATTTTTTGTTGTTGAAATGTCAGAGTTGGAATATTTCACTGGTGTTTTGTCGTGGTTTACCTTGTCACTGTTACATTCTCTTGATGTTTCAAATTCATTTTTGATTTTGTTTTTTGTTGAAGTGTAAGTGTTGGATTGTTTCAGTTGTGTGTTTGTGTGTGTGTGTGTTTTTTGTGTGTAGGTGTTTGTGTGTGTGTATTTGTGTATGTGTGTGTGTTTGTGTTTGTGTGTTTATGTGTGTGTGTTTGTGTGTGTGTGTGTCTGTTTGTGTGTGTGTGTGTTTTTGTGTGTTTGTGTGTTTGTTTGTGTGTGTATATTTGTGTGTGTTTGTGTATGTGTGTTTTGTGTGTGTATGTTCGTGCGTGTTTGTGTTTGTTTGTATGTGTTTGTGTGTGTGTGCTTGTGTGTGTGTGTGTGTGTTTGTGTGTGTGTGAGTTTGTTTGTGTGTGTGTGTTTGTGTTTGTGTGTGACATTCTGAAGATGTTTCATTTTAGATTTTTTTTTTTCGTTGAAATGTAAGAGTTGGAATATTTCAGTAGTGTTTTGTCGTGGTTTACCTTGTCACTGTTACATTCTCTTGATGTTTCAAAGTTCATTTTTGATTTTTTTTTTGTTGAAGTGTAAGAGTTGGATTATTTCAGTAGTTTTTTTGTCGTGCTTTACCTTGTCACTGTTACATTCTGAAGATGTTTCTAAGTTCATTTCGGATTTTTTTTTTCGTTGAAATGTAAGAGTTGGAATATTTCAGTAGTGTTTTGTCGTGGTTTACCTTGTCACTGTTACATTCTGAAAATGTTTCAAAGTCCTTTTGGACTTTTTTTCGTAGAAATATAAGAGTTGGAATCTTTCAGTAGCGTTTTGTCATGGATTACCTTGTCACTGTTACATTCTGAACATGTTTCAAAGTTCATTTTGGATTTTTTTCGTTGAAATGTAAGAGTTGGAATATTTCTGTAGTGTTTCGTCGTGATTTACCTTGTTTCTGTTTCATTCTTAAGATGTTTCAAAGTTCATTTTGGATGTTTTTCATTGAAATGTAAGAGTTGGAATATTTCAGTAGTGTTCTGTCATGGTTTACCTTGTCACTGTTAAACTGTCTTGATGTTTCAAAGTTCATTTTGTATTTTTTTTTTTTTCATTGAAATATAATAGTTGGAATCTTTCAGTAGTGTTTTGTCGTGGTTTACCTTGTCACTGTTACATTCTCTTGATGTTTCAAATTTCAATTTGGATTTTTTTTTCGTTGAAATGTAAGAATTGGAATATTTCAATAGTGTTCTGTCATGGTTTTACGTTGTCACTGTTAAACTCTCTTGATGTTTCAAAGTTCATTTTGGATTTTTTTTTCATTGAAATATAAGAGTTGGAATCTTTTAGTAGCGTTTCGTCGTGGATTACCTTGTCACTGTTACATTCTGAAGATGTTTAAAAGTTCATTTTGGATTTTTTTCGTTGAAATGTAAGAGTTGGAATATTTCAGTAGTGTTTTGTCGTGGTTTACCTTATCATAGTTAATTCTGAAGGTGTTTCAAAGTTCATTTTATATTGTTTTTTGTTGAAATGTAAAATTTGGAACATTTCAGTAGTGTTTTGTCGTGGATTACTATGTCACTGTTACATTCTGAAGATGTTTCAAAGTTTATTTTGGATTCTTTTTCGTTGAAATGTAAGAGTTGGAATATTTCAGTAGTGTTTTGTCCTGGTTTACCTTGTCACAGTTACATTCTGAAGATGTTTCAAAGTTCATTTTATATTGTTTTCATTGAAATGTAAGATTTGGAATGTTTCAGTAGTGTTTTGTCGTGGATTACCTTGTCACTGTTACATTCTGAAGATGTTTCAAAGTTTATTTTGGATTTTTTTTCATTAAAATGTTAGAGTTGGAATATTTCAGTAGTGTTTTGTCGTGGTTTACCTTGTCACTGTTACATTCTCTTGATGTTTCAAAGTTCGTTTTTTTTAATTTTTTTTCGTTCAAATGTCAGAGTTGGAATATTTCAGTAGTGTTTCGTCATGGTTTACCTTGTCACTGTTACATTCTCTTGATGTTTCAAAGTTCATTTTTGATTTTTTTTTTGTTGAAGTGTAAGTGTTGGATTATTTCAGTTGTGTGTTTGTGTTTGTGTGTGTGTGTTTGTGTGTGTGTGTTTTGTGTTTGTGTGTTTGTGTGTGTGTGTTTGTGTGTGTGTGTTTGTGTGTTTGTTTGTATGTTTTTGTGTGGGTGTGCTTGTGTGTTTGTGTGTGTGTATGTTTGTGTGTGTGTGTGTGTATGTTTGCGTGTGTGTGTGTTTGTGTGTGTTTTTTGTTTGTGTGTTTATGTCTTTGTGTGTGTGTTTGTGTGTGTATGTGTGTGTATTTGTGTTTGTGTGTGACATTCTGAAGATGTTTCATTTTAGATTTTTTTTTCGTTGAAATGTAAGAGTTGGAATATTTCAGTAGTGTTTTTGTCGTGTTTTACCTTGTCACTGTTACATTCTCTTTTTGTTTCAAAGTTCATTTTTTGATTTTTTTTTCTTGAAATGTAAGAGTTGGAATATTTCAGTAGTGTTTTTTCGTATTTACCTTGTCACTGTTACATTCTCTTGATGTTTGAAAGTTCATTTTTGATTTTTTTTTTTGTTGAAGTGTAAGAGTTGGATTATTTCAGTAGTGTTTTGTCGTGGTTTACCTTGTCACTTACATTCTGAAGATGTTTCAAAGTTCATTTTGGATTTTTTTTTCGTTGAAATGTAAGAGTTGGAATATTTCAGTAGTGTTTTGTCGTGGTTTACCTTGTCACTGTTACATTCTGAAAATGTTTCACAGTTCCTTTTGGACTTTTTTTCGTTGATATGTAAGAGTTGAAATATTTCAGTAGTATTTTGTCATGGTTTACCGTGTCACTGTTACATTCTGAAGATATTTCAAAATTCATTTTGGATTTATTTTCGTTGAAATGCAAGAGTTGGAATATTTCAATAGTGTTTTGTCATGGTTTACCTTGTTTCTGTTTCATTCTTAAGGTGTTTCAAAGTTCATTTTGGATGTTTTTCATTGAAATGTAAGAGTTGGAATATTTCAGTAGTGTTCTGTCATGGTTTACCTTGTCACTGTTAAACTGTCTTGATTTTTCAAAGTTCATTTTGTATTTTTTTTTTTTTCATTGAAATATAATAGTTGGAATTTTCAGTAGTGTTTTGTTGTGGTTTACCTTGTTTCTGTTTCATTCTTAAGATGTTTCAAAGTTCATTTTGGATGTTTTTTCATTGAAATGTAAGAGTTGGAATGTTTCAGTAGTGTTCTTTCATGGTTTACCTTGTCACTGTTAAACTGTCTTGATGTTTCAAAGTTCATTTTCAATTTTTTTTCATTGAAATATAAGAGTTGGAATCTTTCAGTAGCGTTTTGTCGTGGTTTACCTTATCATAGTTACATTCTGAAGGTGTTTCAAAGTTCATTTTGTATTGTTTTTCGTTGAAATGTAAAATTAGGAACATTTCAGTAGTGTTTTTGTCGTGGATTACCTTGTCACTGTTACATTCTGAAGATGTTTCGAAGTTTATTTTGGATTATTTTTCACTGAAATGTAAGAGTTGGAATATTTCAGTAGTGTTTTGTCGTGGTTTACCTTGTCACAGTTACATTCTGAAGATGTTTCAAAGTTAATTTTGTATTGTTTTCGTTGAAATGTAAGATTTGGAATATTTCAGTAGTGTTTTGTCGTGGATTACCTTGTCACTGTTACATTCTGAAGATGTTTCAAAGTTTATTTTGGATTTTTTTCGTTGAAATGTAAAAGTTGGATATTCAGTAGTGTTTTGTCGTGGTTTACCTTGTCACAGTTACATTCTGAAGATGTTTCAAAGATCATTTTGGATTTTTTTCGTTAAAATGTAAGAGTTGGAATATTTCAGTAATGTTTTGTTGTGGTTTACCTTGTCACTGTTACATTCTCTTGATGTTTCAAAGTTCAGTTTAGATTTTTTTTCTTGAAGTGTAAGAGTTGGAATATTTCAGTAGTGTTTTGTCGTGGTTTACCTTGTCACTGTTACATTCTCTTGTTGTTTCATAGTTCATTTTGGATTTCTACCGTTGAAATGTAAGAGTTGGAATATTTCAGGACTGTTTGTCGTGGTTTACCTTGTCAGTGTTACATTCTCTTGATGTTTCAAAGTTCATTTTAGATTTTTACCGTTGAAATGTAAGAGTTGGAATTTTTCAGTACTGTTTGTTGTGGTTTACCTTGTCACTGTTACATTCTGAAGATGTTTCAAAGTTCATTTTGGATTTTTTTTCGTTGAAATGCAAGAGTTGGAATATTTCAGTAGTTTTTTTCTTGGTTTACCTGTCACTGTTACATTCTGAAGATGTTTCAAAGTTCATTTTGGATTTTTTTTTCTTTGAAATGCAAGAGTTGGAATATTTCAGTAGTTTTTTTGTCATGGTTTACCTTGTCACTATTACATTCTCTTGATGTTTCAAAGTTCATGTTGGTTTTTTTTCTCTTCGTGAAACATTTAAACTGATTTTTCTCCGCATGAAACTGCTAGGAAACTAGTGCACAAAAAATATCCTGTTCTACTTGATAAAAAAAATAATAATGATCAGCATACACATTCCATTTTATTTCTTGAATCAAAGATATCAATTTAATGACGTAATTAAAAATGCGTTCCAGTGTTTAAAAAAGTGTGCCCCTAACAAATAAACGAAACAACAACTTGTTGTAAAGGAACTTTTTTATTCCAATAATGACACATAGTATATTACACCTTATTAATATCGATGAATAAAAATGTTCTTGGTCTAACATCCTCTTATTCAAGAGCAGTATGCTCTTCTTGTGAAAGTGATGGTTGGGAGGTATATCATGGTGATTGCAGATGAATATTAATCTAGTTTTGACTATAGCTTCTTGACCCTATGTATCGCTCACTAATCTCATAGCCTCCAGTTAAAGCAAAAGGTTTCACTGGAATGTTTCACCAATCAACTCCTTGAACAAAAAACTTTCCATCAATTCATCTTTATATTCATTGATGATACTGTCTGCAAATGCCCTTTTTATTTTGCCTGTGACTTTACTGTCTATTTTAACATTATTTTTACACAGAGATACATTTTTGGCGCGTAGACAAGATACGATTAATGACATTAGCGCAGGAGTAAGCCTGTCTTCTTCTTGTCTTCTTTAAAATGGTAATACCGAAAAGATGACAATAGGATGTATCAACAGGTGGCATGTTACCTGAAGCACTAGCAAGAGGATACCCCTCTTCATCAACTATTATTTTTATGTTGGCATTCTCTTTAAGTGCGATCATCTCTGGATATCTCACTCTCGCATATCCACCATTTGTAAAAAGGAATTTTTTTTGGTACCCCAAAGAAATTGAATTCCTTACTGTCATGACAATGCACGCATACATTTCCAATAGTGCTACCACTTGTACTTGTTTCAAAGTTCAAATACTTCTCCTTGTTGGCATTCAATGCTACAATAACACTATCATGTTTACACACTTTCCAATCCTGGAAAAAAAATCAGTTTGTTTTTCATGAAGAAATATCGAATGAGAACCATCAGTCCTCATCAATATAAGTATGAGTATGCACAAGAATATATTTAAAAACTTAAATCATAAGTGTCATTCTGTTTTTTTCTGATATGGTTTAGAGATGTAAAAAAAAGTTTGTTTTTCACGAAAAAATCTTGAAAGAGAACCATCGTCCTCATCAATAGTATGCACAAGAATAAGTTTTTTTAAATTTAAATTAAAAGTGTCATTCTATTTTTCTGATATGATTTAGAGATTTAAAAAAAAAAGTTGAAAAAAAAGTTTAAAAAAACTGTCAAAAAAAAGTAAAAAAAAGACTGTCAGAAAAAAAAAATAAAAAATTGGTCACTATAAACATTATTTTTCTAATAGTAAAAGTCGCAAAACACATATCTATATCATTTCCATTTTGTTTCCATTTCCATTTTTGTTTGGGTTTCCGACTGTGGCATAGTGGGGGGTGGGGAACTTTGGGCCAGAATCATAATAAGTATGATTTACCTCATGTACTAGGCCCGCAAGTCATTTAAATGCAGTGTTTAAATATTTTTTTTTGATATTGCTCTTTACCAACCTCTGAAGATCCAGATTCAAAAATATTTAACAGTTCGTTATTTATAATGGGGTCTGTATAAACCATACGATAAATTTTATTAGAATTAATTTCTTTACCCACTAAGAGTATAAAAGAATAACTTACTTCTTGCGTGTAGCTTTCGTCAATATTCCTTTTGTTAAAATGCATCATTGTATTTCAAATGCCAATTTTGAACTGAGAAAATAACTCATCGACAAAGTTTTTATACCCGTGTTCAAGGCTAAACATAAAACAACCACACCCTAACAAATTAATTAACAGACAGAATTTCATAACTTCATACCAGGAAATGAATCACCATACCATGAAAAAACTCACGACTTTTATGCTTGTATGGCGCGAGTACTGACCGCTTGAAACTGTTATAGCTATATGGGGAGACACTCTGCTCGGAGATATTAAAGCTATATGGGGAGACACTCTGCTCGGAGATATTAAAGCTACACTACTTACAACTGGCAAAGATCCGTCACAAAATTTGGTTTAAGATCTGGGGGGAACTGTGATCACATCAGATCTGGTTTAATTTTTAAGATCCTCAAATCGACTAAAAGAGAATACCGAAAAGCTTTACAGGTCTTCAAAGAAGGCAAGTCTCTATTCTATATCGTGATATCCGCAATCATCCGCAGATACTATGGAACAAGGTATCAAAGTTCACTTCTTCGTCATTTTCGCGTTCTACCCCTATTGATGTAACTTCCTGGGAAAAACACTTCTCCTCGTTATTCTCTGATAGTCCCCCCCCCAAAAAAAAAACTTTTCGGCAGATTCTTTTAAACCATTTTTCTCAACTAGACCATAGCCGAAATCTCATTTCGATCACGCCATCGTAAGTTCTTACGCTAATTCGTCTCCTTAAAAAAGGGCAAAGCTACTGGTTCTGACGGATTCCAATCAGAACATTTTATTTATGGTACTGCGAAACTAGTTGAGCATATGGCGCTACTTTTCCAAGCTTGTATTGCGCAGCAGTTCGTACCGACAGCACTATGTGAGGGCATTGTGACGTGTGTTCCAAAAAAGAATAAGGACCCTCAATCTTGTGACTCTTATCGTCCAATTACAGTTTATTTAGTTATTACAAAATTATTTGAAAAGATTCTTCTTTTAAAAAGTTCGATTAGGTGTGACCATGGAGATCATCAGTTTGCTTTTTGTGCGGGTCTTGGTGTTGGGAATGCACATGCAGTTTTCGTGTCCATTTTGGAGAGGTATGAGAGAATTAAAAAACCTTTATATGTTTGTGCAATAGATATTTCTAAAGCATTTGATTCGATCCTAAACTCCCAAGCTGTTTTAGCACTTTTGAGGAGGGGGGTAAACCCATTCATTTTTGCCTCCCTGTGGCAATGGTACCAAAACTCTTCCATACGTGTCCGCGTGTAAAATCTTTATAGCAACCGAATTTCCGTGCGGCGTGGAGCAAAACAGGGCTCAGTGTTAAGTCCTCCAATATTTAACAATGCCATCCGCTGCGCAACCCGCAGAATACCGCATTTTCTTATCGAGCCATCCATTGACGCAAGTCGCCTTTCATACGCAGATGACATTCTTCTACTGTCTGATAATTTGCAATCACTGCAGGCAGCTATGAACAGCCTTTATGCCGGGTTGTCTGACATCGGGCTGTCAGTCGCTTCTGCTAAAACTGAATCTCTTGTTTTTGGTTGTCATCACCCTCCCGATCCAAAAATTCAGGTTGGCCCTGATTCAATTTCTGCTACTGCTTCACTCAAGTACCTTGGACTTGCATTCGGGACCTCAATTCGAACAACAAGGTCATTAATAATAAATGTGTTGAGAGATAAGTTGAGAAAGTCCTATGGACGTTTTTTTCTAGAGTTGAAACGATCAATTGCAAGTACACTTGACAAATTGACCCTTGTACTTATTAATCTAAAAAAAACAAAGTTTTTCCAGGGGAAGTAAAGAGCGAAGTTGAAACTTAAAACGGACAAAAATTATTACTTCACAACCTATCTATTATATATCAATCAAACCAGTACAAAAACCAACTAATTATGTTTCCCTGTGTTTGTAGGATTATAGAGAACTAGCGCTTTACTAAAAACTAGCGCTTTACTGAAAATTTGACTTGATAGCACATTCCCATAAAGTGCACTTTCCGTTTTTCCACCTATTCAAATGAAAAAAAAATGCCTTTTTCAATGAAATAACAAAAAAAAAGTGTTTTTCAAAACCTTAGCAGGAGCAAAAAATAAGGGGGCTTCCCCTCAATTACCGCCAAAAAAACTTTGTTGATCAAAGTGTTGATCATTCAAGCTTAATTTTGGTAGATTTTTAATTAAAAAGTTTGTAGCTTTAGTTAATTTTGTTTTGGCAATAATCTTTTACTTTTAAGATGAGTAGAAGATTTATGAAAATTACACAGTGGGTTTGGAGGGTGGAGTATATATGAGGGGTTCTTATAAACCTTCAGTTAAGGGCTTCGGACCATAATTGATGCAATGGTACTGTCTTACGCTTCCAAAATCTTTCACTCAAGAAGTGGCACCAAAAGTGCCGTTTTTAGTGCTATATGGCACCTATAGATGGTAAAATTGATTAAAAGCACGTAGATATGAATAATAGCTTTAGTAGACTAGCTCGTAGCGATTTGCTTGCGCCCCCGTACCAAACAGGTTTTTTCTGGTAGTCCTATCTACAGGTCATCACACTCTTTGCCAGGGGAATGACGCAATTTCAAAGTTCAATGTCTTTTTGGTGATAAAGCCAAACCAGCACGTCTTGTTTCATTGTTATGCAATTATTTTTGTATATATTCAACTTTCACATTCTACAGGAGCATTACACTCTTTGCCAAGAGGAACGAGAATAACTTGATTGTGATTAGGAATTTTTGGACAATTGCCTTTAGTCAAGACTAGTTTGTTAAGAAAACCCCGTGTGGATGAGTTGAAATAAAAATTTTTAAACAAGAAATGGTTGAAAAGTGTTTTGGGGGAGATGGGTTGATTGGCAGAAGAATGTATTAGCGAATTTAAAGTGGAGGGCGAGTTGCTAGCGAAAAAAATCTAAGCTAATAGGGGTTTTTGACCGTAAACTCTAGTTTTTTGTAAGACAATTATGGAAAATACAATTCGTTGGTTCATAGGTGAAACTTAAGTCCAGGTATGGATCGAAAAATAAACTATTTCTGTAGAATCTGAGCTAATAGGGGTTTTTGACCGTAAACTCTAGTTTTTTGTAAGACAGTTATGGAAAATACAATTCGTTGGTTCATAGGTGAAACTTAAGTCCAGGTATGGATCGAAAAATAAACTATTTCTGTAGAATCTGAGCTAATAAGGGTTTTTGACCATAAACTCTAGTTTCCTGTAAGAAAATTATGCAAAATACAATTCTCTCGTTCAAATGTGAAACTTAGGTCCATTCTCTGGTTCAAATGTGGAAAAAACCGTGTGAATGAGTTAAAATAGAAATTTTTTAACAAGAAATGACTGAAAAGTGTTTTGGAGGAGATGGGTTAATTGGCAGAAGGATGTATTAGCGTAGTTATAGTGGAGGCCGAGTGCTAGCGAAAAAACCCGTGTGGATGAGTTGAAATAAAAAATTTTAACAAGAAATGTCTGAAAAGTGTTTTGGGGGAGACGGGTTGATTGGCAGAAGGATGTATTAGCGAATTTAAAGTGGAGGGCGAGTTGCTAGCGAAAAAAAAATCTAAGCTAATAGGGGTTTTTGACCGTAAACTCTAGTTTTTTGTAAGACAATTATGGAAAATACAATTCGTTGGTTAATAGGTGAAACTTAAGTCCAGGTATGGATCGAAAAATAAACTATTTCTGTAGAATCTGAGCTAATAGGGGTTTTTGACCGTAAACTCTAGTTTTTTGTAAGACAATTATGGAAAATACAATTCGTTGGTTCATAGGTGAAACTTAAGTCCAGGTATGGATCGAAAAATAAACTATTTCTGTAGAATCTGAGCTAATAAGGGTTTTTGACCATAAACTCTAGTTTCCTGTAAGAAAATTATGCAAAATACAATTCTCTCGTTCAAATGTGAAACTTAGGTCCATTCTCTGGTTCAAATGTGGAAAAACCCGTGTGAATGAGTTAAAATAGAAATTTTTTAACAAGAAATGACTGAAAAGTGTTTTGGAGGAGATGGGTTAGTTGGCAGAAGGATGTATTAGCGTAGTTATAGTGGAGGCCGAGTTGCTAGCGAAAAACCCGTGTGGATGAGTTGAAATAAAAAATTTTAACAAGAAATGTCTGAAAAGTGTTTTGGGGGAGACGGGTTGATTGGCAGAAGGATGTATTAGCGAATTTAAAGTGGAGGGCGAGTTGCTAGCGAAAAAAATCTAAGCTAATAGGGGTTTTTGACCGTAAACTCTAGTTTTTTGTAAGACAATTATGGAAAATACAATTCGTTGGTTCATAGGTGAAACTTAAGTCCAGGTATGGATCGAAAAATAAACTATTTCTGTAGAATCTGAGCTAATAAGGGTTTTTGACCATAAACTCTAGTTTCCTGTAAGAAAATTATGCAAAATACAATTCTCTCGTTCAAATGTGAAACTTAGGTCCATTCTCTGGTTCAAATGTGGAAAAACCCGTGTGAATGAGTTAAAATAGAAATTTTTTAACAAGAAATGACTGAAAAGTGTTTTGGAGGAGATGGGTTAGTTGGCAGAAGGATGTATTAGCGTAGTTATAGTGGAGGCCGAGTTGCTAGCGAAAAACCCGTGTGGATGAGTTGAAATAAAAAATTTTTTAACAAGAAATGTCTGAAAAGTGTTTTGGGGGAGATGGGTTGATTGGCAGAAGGATGTATTAGCGAATTTAAAGTGGAGGGCGAGTTGCTAGCGAAAAAAATCTAAGCTAATAGGGGTTTTTGACCGTAAACTCTAGTTTTTTGTAAGACAATTATGGAAAATACAATTCGTTGGTTCATAGGTGAAACTTAAGTCCAGGTATGGATCGAAAAATAAACTATTTCTCTAGAATCTGAGCTAATAGGGTTTTTGACCGTAAACTCTAGTTTTTTGTAAGACAATTATGGAAAATACAATTCGTTGGTTCATAGGTGAAACTTAAGTCCAGGTATGGATCGAAAAATAAACTATTTAGTAGAGTTTTACTACTGATGCGGTCACTGTATATGTGACCGAAATATCTGTTTTTTGTGAATTTCTATCACTGTCTATTAAAAGGATTTTATCCCTATTTGAACTTTTATTTATCATCATGGAAAGGCAGTGTGGTCTCCGAAATTATCTACGTTGGTTCATAGGTGAAACTTAAGTCCAGGTATGGATCGAAAAATAAACTATTTCTGTAGAATCTGAGCTAATAAGGGTTTTTGACCATAAACTCTAGTTTCCTGTAAGAAAATTATGCAAAATACAATTCTCTCGTTCAAATGTGAAACTTAGGTCCATTCTCTGGTTCAAATGTGGAAAAACCCGTGTGAATGAGTTAAAATAGAAATTTTTTAACAAGAAATGACTGAAAAGTGTTTTGGAGGAGATGGGTTAATTGGCAGAAGGATGTATTAGCGTAGTTATAGTGGAGGCCGAGTTGCTAGCGAAAAACCCGTGTGGATGAGTTGAAATAAAAAAATTTTAACAAGAAATGTCTGAAAAGTGTTTTGGGGGAGATGGGTTGATTGGGAGAAGGATGTATTAGCGAAGTTATAGTGGAGAGCAAGTTGCTAGTGAAAAATCTAAGCTAATAAGGGTTTTTGACCGTAAACTCTAGTTTTTTGTAAGAAAATTATGGAAAATACTATTTGTTGATTCATAGGTGAAACTTAAGTCCAGGTATGGATTGAAAAATAAACTATTTCTGTAGAATCTGAGCTAATAAGGGTTTTTTTGACCATAAACTCTAGTTTCCTGTAAGAAAATTATGGAAATTACAATTCTCTCGTTCAAATGTGAAACTTAGGTCAATTCTCTGGTTCAAATGTGAAACTTAAGTCCAGTTTCGGATACTCATAATAATGAGGACTGATGGTTCTAATTCAATATTTTTTTTTTTCATAAAAACAAACTATTTTTTTTTTAAACTTCGAAATTATTCAACTTTTTTTTTTTTTTTTGTACATATCTTAAAATGACAAAATATGCTTACGGCTCTAACAATTGTACTCTGTGATTCTCTCGTTCAAATGTGAAACTTAGGTCAATTCTCTGGTTCAAATGTGAAACTTAAGTCCAGTTTCGGATACTCATAATAATGAGGACTGATGGTTCTAATTCAATATTTTTTTTTCATAAAAACAAACTATTTTTTTTAAACTTCGAAATTATTCAACTTTTTTTTTTTGTACATATCTTAAAATGACAAAATATGCTTACGGCTCTAACAATTGTACTCTGTGATTGGTCAGAGACACAATGTGGCTTTGCCACTGGCATTCTATGTCCGGATATCGACACTACCTAGTCTATTGCATGTATTAAATCAGTATTTTTTACGCAGTAGTACGATAAACACATAAGTCATATCTTTTAAAAAAGTGAAGATGGAGCATTTTAATAAAGTGTGTTCACATGTCAATGTTATTGTAGCATTGAATGCTGACAAGGAGAAGTATTTAAACTATGAAACAAGTAAAAATGGTAGCACTATTGGAAATGTATGTGTGCATTGTCATGACAGTAAGGAATTTAATTTCTTTGGAGTACCAAAAAAATTCAACTCTTTTTATGGTGGATATGCAAGAGTGAGATATCCAGAGATGATAGCACTCAAAGAAAATGCCAACATAAAAATAATAGTTGATGAAGAAGGACATCTTCTTGCCAGTGCTTGTGGTAACATGCTACCTATTGTTACACCCCATCGTCAACTTTCGGGTATTAGCATTCAACGGAAGATCAAAAGAAGACATGCATACTCTTCTACTAATATCATAAACCATATCTTGTCGACGTGCCGAAACTGTTACCTTTGTAAAAATAATGTTGTAATAGACAGTGAAATTGCCGGAAAAATAAAAAGGGCATTGGCAGAAAATATCACTAAGGAATATAAAGATGAATCGATGAAAAACAAAGTGCCAGCAAACTTCACTACCATTAATCAAACAATTAATGAACCAAATAATAGCAAAGATGAAGTGCATATTGAACATGTGGATGACCCCCCATTAGAAATGTGTTCACATGCTAGTGTTATTGTAGCATTGAATGCTGACAAGGAGAAGTATTTGAACTATGAAACAAGTACAAGTGGTAGCACTATCGGAAACGTATGCGTGCGTTGTCATGACACTATGGAATTAAATTTCTTTGGAGTACCAAAAAAATTCAATTATACAAATGGTGGATATGGGAAAGTATCATTTCCAGAGATGTTAGTACTCAAAGAGAATGCCAACATAAAAATAATAGTTGATGAAGAGGGGTATCTTCATGCTAGTGCTATAGGTAACACGCTACCTATTGATAGAACCTTTCGTCGGCTTTTAGGTATTAGCATTCAAATGAAAGCAAAGAGGAAAAGAAAGGCCTACTCTGCTACTAATATCATAAACCATATCTTGTCTACGTGCCTAAACTGTTACCTGTGTAAAAATAATGTGATAATAGACAGTGAAATTGCCAGAAAAATAAAAAGGGTATTGTCAGAAAATATCACTATGGAATATAAAGATGAAACGATGAAAAACAAAGCACTAGCAAACGTTACTGGCTTTGATCAAACAGTCAATGAATCAAATAATACCAAAGACGAAAAGCATATTGAGCCTGTTCATGAGACACCAGTAAAAATTGTGTATGATTCAAAATGGAATAATGATTATTCTACTGATTACGAACTAAGAGAAGACAATAACTACAATATCAAGAGAGAACATGGTGAACCATTTTATTGGAACAAATTCAAAATGTCCAAAGTTAATCATTGATATTAATAATGTATCATAATATATTTTTGTATTAATATTCTACATAACACTATTTCATTAAAAACATTACATTGTTATGTGTTCATTATTTTTTAGAGTAAGCTAGCACATCAAGCGTTTAGAATGTCTATTAAAAACATCGACGATGTAAAAAAAGGAATTTGCGTACATCTATTGTCAAACACATGGGATAACATTGTCAAAATCTAGGTATCAGAATGAAAAATTGTAGGTAAGTAAGTAAGCAAGTAAGTAAACAAAAAAAAAAGTCATTTCATTCAAGAAATTATGAAAAAATTCTAAATAAGTAACAAATCCTTTCTTGAAATTACCTCATGGATACACAACGCAGAAATTTCATTTAAGAAATTATCAAAAATTGTAAGTAAGTAGCAAATTCTTTCTTGAATTCACCTCCTGGATAAATAAAAAAGACATTTCATTCAAGAAATTTATGACAAAATTCTAAGTAAGTAACAAACTGTTTCTTGAATCCTCCTCCTGAATGCACAATACAGATATTTCATTTAAGAAATTACGAAAAAATTGTAAACAAGTAACAAACTCATTCTTGAATACACCTCGTGGATACACAATGCAGAAATTTCATTTAAGAAATTATCAAAAATTGTAAGTAAGTAGCAATCCTTCTGCCAATCAACCCATCTCCCCCAAAACACTTTTCAACCATTTCTTGTCAAGAAATTATGACAAAATTCTAAGTAAGTAAAAAACTCATTCTTGAATTCGCCGTTTACATGCACAATACAGAAATTTCATACTATGGGACCTCTACACGTGATTAAACACGTTTTGAAACTACATGCTATTTGCTTGCCTTTCCTTGGCACCTTTCCAAACGAGCGGGCATCCCCCACTGGTTCCTACACATTGCAAAAAGTGACGTGTCTGTATCGTCCACTGTGATGATCACACACATAGAGACGAGACACACGCACAGACATGACACACACTTTTTGCAGAGTCATAGTGAGAGAGATATCCGAAAAGTTGTAGTTGATCTAGGTTTAATCACTTAGAGTGGCGCGCCAATCTAGAATGAGTGAACCTTAGAATTTTGTCATAATTTCTTGACAAGAAATGGTTGAAAAGTGTTTTGGGGGAGATGGGTTGATTGGCAGAAGGATTGCTACTTACTTACAATTTTTGATAATTTCTTAAAGGAAATTTCTGCATTGTGTATCCACGAGGTGTATTCAAGAATGAGTTTGTTACTTGTTTACAATTTTTTCGTAATTTCTTAAATGAAATATCTGTATTGTGCATTCAGGAGGAGGATTCAAGAAACAGTTTTGTTACTTACTTTAGAATTTTGTCATAATTTCTTGAATGAAATGTCTTTTTTATTTATCCAGGAGGTGAATTCAAGAAAGAATTTGCTACTTACTTACAATTTTTTGATAATTTCTTAAATGAAATTTCTGCGTTGTGTATCCATGAGGTAATTTCAAGAAAGGATTTGTTACTTATTTAGAATTTTTTTCATAATTTCTTGAATGAAATGACTTTTTTTTTTGTTTACTTACTTGCTTACTTACTTACCTACAATTTTTCATTCTGATACCTAGATTTTGACAATGTTATCCCATGTGTTTTGACAATAGATGTACGCAAATTCCTTTTTTTACATCGTCGATGTTTTTAATAGACATTCTAAACGCTTGATGTGCTAGCTTACTCTAAAAAATAATGAACACATAACAATGTAATGTTTTTAATGAAATAGTGTTATGTAGAATATTAATACAAAAATATATTATGATACATTATTAATATCAATGATTAACTTTGGACATTTTGAATTTGTTCCAATAAAATGGTTCACCATGTTCTCTCTTGATATTGTAGTTATTGTCTTCTCTTAGTTCGTAATCAGTAGAATAATCATTATTCCATTTTGAATCATACACAATTTTTACTGGTGTCTCATGAACAGGCTCAATATGCTTTTCGTCTTTGGTATTATTTGATTCATTGACTGTTTGATCAAAGCCAGTAACGTTTGCTAGTGCTTTGTTTTTCATCGTTTCATCTTTATATTCCATAGTGATATTTTCTGACAATACCCTTTTTATTTTTCTGGCAATTTCACTGTCTATTATCACATTATTTTTACACAGGTAACAGTTTAGGCACGTAGACAAGATATGGTTTATGATATTAGTAGCAGAGTAGGCCTTTCTTTTCCTCTTTGCTTTCATTTGAATGCTAATACCTAAAAGCCGACGAAAGGTTCTATCAATAGGTAGCGTGTTACCTATAGCACTAGCATGAAGATACCCCTCTTCATCAACTATTATTTTTATGTTGGCATTCTCTTTGAGTACTAACATCTCTGGAAATGATACTTTCCCATATCCACCATTTGTATAATTGAATTTTTTTGGTACTCCAAAGAAATTTAATTCCATAGTGTCATGACAACGCACGCATACGTTTCCGATAGTGCTACCACTTGTACTTGTTTCATAGTTCAAATACTTCTCCTTGTCAGCATTCAATGCTACAATAACACTAGCATGTGAACACATTTCTAATGGGGGGTCATCCACATGTTCAATATGCACTTCATCTTTGCTATTATTTGGTTCATTAATTGTTTGATTAATGGTAGTGAAGTTTGCTGGCACTTTGTTTTTCATCGATTCATCTTTATATTCCTTAGTGATATTTTCTGCCAATGCCCTTTTTATTTTTCCGGCAATTTCACTGTCTATTACAACATTATTTTTACAAAGGTAACAGTTTCGGCACGTCGACAAGATATGGTTTATGATATTAGTAGAAGAGTATGCATGTCTTCTTTTGATCTTCCGTTGAATGCTAATACCCGAAAGTTGACGATGGGGTGTAACAATAGGTAGCATGTTACCACAAGCACTGGCAAGAAGATGTCCTTCTTCATCAACTATTATTTTTATGTTGGCATTTTCTTTGAGTGCTATCATCTCTGGATATCTCACTCTTGCATATCCACCATAAAAAGAGTTGAATTTTTTTGGTACTCCAAAGAAATTAAATTCCTTACTGTCATGACAATGCACACATACATTTCCAATAGTGCTACCATTTTTACTTGTTTCATAGTTTAAATACTTCTCCTTGTCAGCATTCAATGCTACAATAACATTGACATGTGAACACACTTTATTAAAATGCTCCATCTTCACTTTTTTAAAAGATATGACTTATGTGTTTTTTATCGTACTACTGCGTAAAAAATACTGATTTAATACATGCAATAGACTAGGTAGTGTCGATATCCGGACATAGATGCCAGTGGCAAAGCCACATTGTGTCTCTGACCAATCACAGAGTACAATTGTTAGAGCCGTAAGCATATTTTGTCATTTTAAGATATGTACAAAAAAAAAAAAGTTGAATAATTTCGAAGTTTAAAAAAAATAGTTTGTTTTTATGAAAAAAAAAATATTGAATTAGAACCATCAGTCCTCATTATTATGAGTATCCGAAACTGGACTTAAGTTTCACATTTGAACCAGAGAATTGACCTAAGTTTCACATTTGAACGAGAGAATCACAGAGTACAATTGTTAGAGCCGTAAGCATATTTTGTCATTTTAAGATATGTAAAAAAAAAAAAAAAAAAGTTGAATAATTTCGAAGTTTAAAAAAAAATAGTTTGTTTTTATGAAAAAAAAAATATTGAATTAGAACCATCAGTCCTCATTATTATGAGTATCCGAAACTGGACTTAAGTTTCACATTTGAACCAGAGAATTGACCTAAGTTTCACATTTGAACGAGAGAATTGTATTTTCCATAATTTTCTTACAGGAAACTAGAGTTTATGGTCAAAAACCCTTATTAGCTCAGATTCTACAGAAATAGTTTATTTTTCAATCCATACCTGGACTTAAGTTTCACCTATGAATCAACAAATAGTATTTTCCATAATTTTCTTACAAAAAACTAGAGTTTACGGTCAAAAACCCTTATTAGCTTAGATTTTTCACTAGCAACTTGCTCTCCACTATAACTTCGCTAATACATCCTTCTGCCAATCAACCCATCTCCCCCAAAACACTTTTCAGACATTTCTTGTTAAAATTTTTTATTTCAACTCATCCACACGGGTTTTTCGCTAGCAACTCGGCCTCCACTATAACTACGCTAATACATCCTTCTGCCAATTAACCCATCTCCTCCAAAACACTTTTCAGTCATTTCTTGTTAAAAAATTTCTATTTTAACTCATTCACACGGGTTTTTCCACATTTGAACCAGAGAATGGACCTAAGTTTCACATTTGAACGAGAGAATTGTATTTTGCATAATTTTCTTACAGGAAACTAGAGTTTATGGTCAAAATCCCTTATTAGCTCAGATTCTACAGAAATAGTTTTATTTTTCGATCCATACCTGGACTTAAGTTTCACCTATGAACCAACGAATTGTATTTTCCATAATTGTCTTACAAAAAACTAGAGTTTACGGTCAAAAACCCCTATTAGCTCAGATTCTACAGAAATAGTTTATTTTTCGATCCATACCTGGACTTAAGTTTCACCTATGAACCAACGAATTGTATTTTCCATAATTGTCTTACAAAAAACTAGAGTTTACGGTCAAAAACCCCTATTAGCTTAGATTTTTTTCGCTAGCAACTCGCCCTCCACTTTAAATTCGCTAATACATCCTTCTGCCAATCAACCCATCTCCCCCAAAACACTTTTCAGACATTTCTTGTTAAAATTTTTTTATTTCAACTCATCCACACGGGTTTTTCGCTAGCAACTCGGCCTCCACTATAACTACGCTAATACATCCTTCTGCCAATTAACCCATCTCCTCCAAAACACTTTTCAGTCATTTCTTGTTAAAAAATTTCTATTTTAACTCATTCACACGGGTTTTTCCACATTTGAACCAGAGAATGGACCTAAGTTTCACATTTGAACGAGAGAATTGTATTTTGCATAATTTTCTTACAGGAAACTAGAGTTTATGGTCAAAAACCCTTATTAGCTCAGATTCTACAGAAATAGTTTATTTTTCGATCCATACCTGGACTTAAGTTTCACCTATGAACCAACGAATTGTATTTTCCATAATTGTCTTACAAAAAACTAGAGTTTACGGTCAAAAACCCCTATTAGCTCAGATTCTACAGAAATAGTTTATTTTTCGATCCATACCTGGACTTAAGTTTCACCTATGAACCAACGAATTGTATTTTCCATAATTGTCTTACAAAAAACTAGAGTTTACGGTCAAAAAAACCCCTATTAGCTTAGATTTTTTTCGCTAGCAACTCGCCCTCCACTTTAAATTCGCTAATACATCCTTCTGCCAATCAACCCATCTCCCCTAAAACACTTTTCAGACATTTCTTTTTAAAATTTTTTATTTCAACTCATCCACACGGGTTTTTCGCTAGCAACTCGGCCTCCACTATAACTACGCTAATACATCCTTCTGCCAATTAACCCATCTCCTCCAAAACACTTTTCAGTCATTTCTTGTTAAAAATTTCTATTTTAACTCATTCACACGGGTTTTTCCACATTTGAACCAGAGAATGGACCTAAGTTTCACATTTGAACGAGAGAATTGTATTTTGCATAATTTTCTTACAGGAAACTAGAGTTTATGGTCAAAAACTCTTATTAGCTCAGATTCTACAGAAATAGTTTATTTTTCGATCCATACCTGGACTTAAGTTTCACCTATGAACCAACGAATTGTATTTTCCATAATTGTCTTACAAAAAACTAGAGTTTACGGTCAAAAACCCCTATTAGCTCAGATTCTACAGAAATAGTTTATTTTTCGATCCATACCTGGACTTAAGTTTCACCTATGAACCAACGAATTGTATTTTCCATAATTGTCTTACAAAAAACTAGAGTTTACGGTCAAAAACCCCTATTAGCTTAGATTTTTTTCGCTAGCAACTCGCCCTCCACTTTAAATTCGCTAATACATCCTTCTGCCAATCAACCCGTCTCCCCCAAAACACTTTTCAGACATTTCTTGTTAAAATTTTTTATTTCAACTCATCCACACGGGTTTTTCGCTAGCAACTCGGCTCCACTATAACTACGCTAATACATCCTTCTGCCAATTAACCCATCTCCTCCAAAACACTTTTCAGTCATTTCTTGTTAAAAAAATTTCTATTTTAACTCATTCACACGGGTTTTTCCACATTTGAACCAGAGAATGGACCTAAGTTTCACATTTGAACGAGAGAATTGTATTTTGCATAATTTTCTTACAGGAAACTAGAGTTTATGGTCAAAAACCCTTATTAGCTCAGATTCTACAGAAATAGTTTATTTTTCGATCCATACCTGGACTTAAGTTTCACCTATGAACCAACGAATTGTATTTTCCATAATTGTCTTACAAAAAACTAGAGTTTACGGTCAAAAACCCCTATTAGCTCAGATTCTACAGAAATAGTTTATTTTTCGATCCATACCTGGACTTAAGTTTCACCTATGAACCAACGAATTGTATTTTCCATAATTGTCTTACAAAAAACTAGAGTTTACGGTCAAAAACCCCTATTAGCTTAGATTTTTTTCGCTAGCAACTCGCCCTCCACTTTAAATTCGCTAATACATCCTTCTGCCAATCCACCCGTCTCCCCCAAAACACTTTTCAGACATTTCTTGTTAAAATTTTTTTATTTCAACTCATCCACACGGGTTTTTCGCTAGCAACTCGGCCTCCACTATAACTACGCTAATACATCCTTCTGCCAATTAACCCATCTCCTCCAAAACACTTTTCAGTCATTTCTTGTTAAAAAATTTCTATTTTAACTCATTCACACGGGTTTTTTCCACATTTGAACCAGAGAATGGACCTAAGTTTCACATTTGAACGAGAGAATTGTATTTTGCATAATTTTCTTACAGGAAACTAGAGTTTATGGTCAAAAACCCTTATTAGCTCAGATTCTACAGAAATAGTTTATTTTTCGATCCATACCTGGACTTAAGTTTCACCTATGAACCAACGAATTGTATTTTCCATAACTGTCTTACAAAAAACTAGAGTTTACGGTCAAAAACCCCTATTAGCTCAGATTCTACAGAAATAGTTTATTTTTCGATCCATACCTGGACTTAAGTTTCACCTATGAACCAACGAATTGTATTTTCCATAATTGTCTTACAAAAAACTAGAGTTTACGGTCAAAAACCCCTATTAGCTTAGATTTTTTTCGCTAGCAACTCGCCCTCCACTTTAAATTCGCTAATACATTCTTCTGCCAATCAACCCATCTCCCCCAAAACACTTTTCAACCATTTCTTGTTAAAAATTTTTATTTCAACTCATCCACACGGGGTTTTCTTAACAAACTAGTCTTGACTAAAGGCAATTGTCCAAAAAATTCCTAATCACCAATCAAGTTATTCTCGTTCCTCTTGGCAAAGAGTGTAATGCTCCTGTAGAATGTGAAAGTTGAATATATACAAAAAATAATTGCATAACAATGAAACAAGACGTGCTGGTTTGGCTTTATCACCAAAAAGACATTGAACTTTGAAATTGCGTCATTCCCCTGGCAAAGAGTGTGATGACCTGTAGATAGGACTACCAGAAAAAACCTGTTTGGTACGGGGGCGCAAGCAAATCGCTACGAGCTAGTCTACTAGCTTTAAAATGAGTCTTCCCAGAATATGGTTGGGAAAATGAGTGCATCACATTTGCAAAAATTGCAGATTATCTAAAAAGTAATGATAAGAAGGAACAAACCATGATTGAGAATAAAAAATCCAAGGAGGAATCAAACGCCGAATAATCTAATTTGAAGTCCAGCGCTATACTAAGAGAAACACGCCTCTAATAATCTAATTTAATATATTGGTCTTTGTAGGACTTTCATTACGTAGCTTATTAAGGGGGCCTGGAGGAGGAACCTGTGGGGTGTTCTTTCAAACCTCGAGTTAAGGGTTTTGGATCATAATTATTACAATTATACTGTTTTATACTTTCAAGATTTCCTACTTAAGAAGTGGCACCAAAATTGTTGTTTTCAGTGCTACATCTCACTTATGAATGTAGAATTGATAAAAGCCCGTAGATATGAGCAAAAAGTTTCCAAATGAGCCATTAAAAAATCACTCGAAAAAGTTCTGGTAGCCACTAGCCCCAGCTTTTCCACTTCAGACATGGCACAAAAAGTGCCGTTTTTAGTACCATTTCAAACTTGAAAATGGCGGAATTTATAGGAAGAACGTAAATGTGAGGAATATTTTTTATATGAGCTATCAAAAATCTATATACGATGTTCTGGTTGCCGGCTAGCCCCACCCCTTGAGAAATGGCATAAAGTGCCCTCTTTTGTGCCATATGGCATTTGCGGATCGTAGAATTTATATAAACCTCGTACATATGAAAAATAGCTTTTAAATGAGCTCTTAAACGTCTCTCTATGATGTTCTAGTAACCCGCTAGGCCTGGAAAAAAAAGAAGACAAAAAAAACCGTTTTAAAGTTTTTTAGCTTTTAGTCACTATGGGCTTTGGTTCACTCTTTACTAAGTTGCAGCTACTGCTGAAACCATGATACCAAACAGTCGATAAGTTTGCTGAATGTGCGATCTGAGCAAACCGATTTCATAGCCACAGGATATATGACGAGCGACAGAATGCATTGGACTTGTATAATTTAGGCTATATATTTGCACATTAGGGGGGTGGAGGTAAGGTTAGGTTCAATTAGGTTTTTAGCCCCTTTCTGAAATTCATTTACCCCCCCCCCCCTTAATGTCCAAATATTTACCCCAAATTATATTATTATATAAACTAAAGTATTATATTTTCATCATTTAATAGCATCTTTCATTATGATTAACCTAACAGCCCTTTTTGAGTGTGTTTGTTTAATACATAGTTCCAGTTACTTTTGTTTCAAGAGGGCATAGACTCCTGCTACCATTTTCTGTGTGTTTTTAAGTTAATCGCTGATGGTGTGGAATTTATAGGAAGGGCGTAGAAAGGGCGTAATTTGATATGGGGCAGGGGGAGGCAACTTCCCTTTTCAGACCCAAGTTTGCCCCCCCTGACCCCCCCCCCCCCAGACCAACAGACCTCATAGGTTTTTCACTTGGGACATAACATCAATAGTGCCATTTTTAGGGCCATTTGGCAGTTGCAGGTGGTGGAAATTATAAAAAAGAACGTAGATGTGACAAACAGCTTTCTAATGAGCCATTAAGCATCTCTCAATGATGTTCTGGTAAACTGCTAGCCCTGGAAAAAAAAAGGAGAAAAAAAGGAGACAGATCAGTGCTACCCATACAAAAAAGTGATTTTTGTTGTTTTTTCCAAATTGGGGACTGTAATTTCCCTGAAAAAGGTTTTCGACTATGCTGATTCCATTGGTACACTTTTCATTTTGATCTAACGCCATTTTCGAGGGGTTTCAGGCTTTTATTCGAAATCACCATAATTTTTTTCCCAATAAACTTTTATTTTAATACGAACTGAAAGGATAGTTACCATTCCTGAATCGGTGTCAGACGGAATTTTTTTCACTAGGCAGCTTGTTTCTAAACGCGTTTTTTTAACTTTTTGTTACTATGGGCCGTGGTTCGCTCTTTACTAGGTTGCAGTTGCCGCTGCAACCATGATCAAGTACAAGTAGTCCTGAAACTGCTTGACCTTTGACTAGTTTGAGTTTTTTCAAGTGTCTTTGATACTGTCTTTGGGTGGATAACATCAAGGGGAACACCCAAGGCTGCCTAATTCATGAAATGATATTCCTTTTGAGCTGATATTTGACGTTATCCTAGTAAGTTTGCTAGAACATTTCTAGGGACTACCCTCTATGGAATTTTAAAACAAAATTTCGCAAATTGAAGAAACAGAATTCACACTTTCTAATAATTTAGGTTTTATCAAAACTGAGTATCACTTTTCCCGACACAAAACGAGAGAACCAAATAAATATTTCTGTGATTTCTGGGCAATTAGACGTCAGCTTTCAGCTTTCCGTCGTTTATTTGGAGCGGCTTAACCAAGCTCTGCAAGTTATAGTAAGACCTACCCATCAATTCAAAATAGTTTTGCCTCACGAGCCAGAAACGTTGATAAAGGACGAGATAGGGTGAGTCTTTAAGGTATCGAGTCCCCTATTGTTTTTTTTCTTCTTCTTTTTACAAACGGTGGAAAGGAAACGGTTGAATGAATCGGATTAGGCTTGTTTGTTATACTCAAATGTGCGTTGAAAATTGCGTGGCTTTGCTCGGGAGGTGGCTTAAACAGAAGTTTTGAGCAGAGAAGGGGGGGGGGTCTTTTCGTGCGGAAAGTTTATTCCTAAAGACGTTGTTTAAGTCAATGCGTAAAAAAAAATTAAAACAACTCATATTTAATAACAACATGTAAATCCTTCTGTCTCTAATAGCTAGGAGCAAAAGCTAGGAAGGCTTGAGACATGACTTTAGTAGGTTGCTGTTCCATCTCTTTTTTTTTAGAATATCTTTGTTTATGTTACTTCTGACATGTTTTGATAACCAAGGGAAGGCCAAGGCCCCCTTCAACCTTTCAAGTGGTGACTCTTGCTTTGTCCTTTGACTTGTATCACTAAAATGTGTCCTTTATTTTTTTATTTTCACAACTTTAGTTTGAATGCTTGTGATTTCTGTAAATGAATAGATAGAACGAGGATGCAACAAAACCAAACACGTCTTCTACATGTAATTCTCATAATGAAAGTTCGTTCGTCGTGTTGTTTGATTTAAATAAAAAAAGGTACTTGCTGATTATAGCGACCACACCCGACCCAAGAAGTGAAGTTGGGTTAATCCTAATGAAATATACCAAAATAAGATGAAAATATTTTACTTTATTAACAAAATTATGGAAACTGCATAAGAAAATCATGGAAAGCAGGCTGCCCAGAACGCATTATGTTAAATAGCTAACCTAACCAACTCTATATACTAAGTATTCAATTAAAAATATGCCTGTATAGTAGTTTATTTCACTGAGACTGAGTTAATTATCTACGAACCTAGACCAAAAAAATCGGTTTACTCACATCAAAGACGTGAGCGCTCTCGAGTGATGCTGTCCTAATATCTGATGTGGTCGCTATATTTAACAATTACCATAACAAACAAATTGTTTCAACTAAAAGTAAGGAGCAAGATTAAAACTCATAATGAACATAAATTGTTCCCCATATGAAGGAGTTGCCCCCTCCTCAATTCCTTGCTCTTCATGCTAAAGTTAAAGCATTTAAAAAAAAGATTCCTATTATAATTAAACGGCCCTTGTGTTTCAGGAGTCGTACTAAACAAAATTGGGACAATCAGTCAAACTTTAGCATAAAGAGCAAGGTAATCAGTAGGGGGTAACCCTTCTGTATACGGAATAATTTCTGTTCGTGTTGAGTTTTAATGTTGCTCCTTACTTTCAGTTGAAAACTTTCTTCTTCTTTTCGATCGTTTTTCAGATAGTGCCGGTGAATCTGTCTCACCTGCCATGAATCGTTCCCTCCCCTCACGGGAAACCCCTCCTTGAAAAGTTCTTCCCACATAAAATACACCCCCTTTCCGTAAAATTTCTTCCAGATAATTCTCTCCTCGCTGAAAATTCTCCCCCTCCCCCTCTCTAAAATTTCTTGCCAAAGATTCAGCATGAAAAATTCTCCTTAGCATGCTTCATTTTTGAAAAAAGGCTTTTAAGTTCTAATTGTTTTCTTATCACTTCAGAAATCCTCCCTTCCATGGAAATTATTTCAAGGAAATCCAAACACGGAGAAAATTTTCTCTCTGACAATTCCCCTGGAACATATCCACATGCAAAAGCGAATTGGCAAAGACAAAGTAAGACAAATAAAGAGAATTCCACATAGAAATTCTGTCAAATTTCCTCAGTGTAAAATTTTCCCCCCGGAAATGTCCCTCCAAACGGAAAATTATTCCATTAGAAAACCCATTCCAAGCACAAAATACCCTCTTTCCCGAAAAATTTCTGCACACTTCCCAATAACAAATACTAGTAAACAGTGGGCAAATTTGAATAGCTTAAAGACCTATCTCCAGGGGCTGGTGGGGGGGGGCTTGTTATCTCCAAAGGCATAATTTTTGGGACTTCCACTATCCTAAACAAAATGGATATCTCAATATTTTTATATACCCAATTTTCCAGGAGCATTGGCTCGATACGATCATCCCTGGGACTAACAACAACAAATAAACACACATCCGTGATCTTTTTTCTGAATAAAAATACAAAATTTCATATTTTTGCAAACGGGAGCACGAATCCTATGGTGTGATTTTTATTAGGATGTCTTGACTTTTAAAGGGTTTTTTCTCCTTTTTCGAAAATGGGGCAAATATTCTTAGGCTCGAAGCCTTTTATTAGTAGCATTAAGCTCAATGAATCTCATATATTTGAAATCAGCATAATAAGTCGATTCTTTCTATATATTTACTGACATCAAGATTCTGTTTTTTAGAGTTTCGGTTACTATTGAGCCGTGTCACTCCTCACCACTGTAGAGATATGTAGACAGTACGATCATCCTAAAAATAAACTGTCACCTAGAGTCTCGGCACGCATAAAAACTCCTCCCATTTCTTTTGTTCAAGGGATCCATTATATATTTCTCAATTCCTCGATCAACTGTGAAAAATGGTGTGAACCTGTATTATTTGTGATTGCGGAAGCAGAAAGATAGGAGGTGAGCTGGCGAAGTGGTTCGCTACTGTCCTATCTCATAGGTATGACTTATAACTTGACTGAGTGGTGGATCTAGGATTTCTAAAAGAGTGGTTTGGATTAAATTTTAGTAATACATAAATTCCAGTGCTAACTTCTCACCACCTCTACAACAGGAATTAGCCGAAATTTCATAAATAGTGGGAGAGGGATCCACGAAATGGCGGGGACTATTCAAAATTTGCCACAAAATGTTTTTTACCATAGAGGGGTAACCTAATAGTTTTTAGCACAGATTATTTATTAGGTTTCACAATATTCTGTGATTTTAAATAGTAATATTGCGCCATGGAGTGTCAAAACTTGTTTCTTCTTTATAAGATTTCTTTTTTTTTGAAACTAGTATTTAATTATATCTTTAATGAGATCCTCAGTAATACAGACAATAAAAATCAAACCAATATCAATAAACATATGTGAAAAAAGGATATCTCTACAGTGCTCCTTACATGCAGTTTGTCACTAAGAACTGTTTGAGAAATTCTCTTATATACAAGAATTATATGATGAAATATTGTATACTCTGTTTTTTTTTCTATATATGTATGGGGCTCTCAAAAGGGTTTGTCTTTCGTTAATTACCCAATTTCAATTTTGCCAATATTATCCCCCCTCCCCCCCCCCCCCCAAAAAAAAAAAAATTGGTTACAGTGTAGGATTTTCTGTTATCTTCGGCTAGAAGGGAGGGTGCGTTACGTATTTTCTTGTGTACAGCGCTGTGTTCCAATAAGTGCTAAGGCTTGGTTATACCACAAATTAGACCATGCAGGCCATAAGGAGTTCACAAGATCCCTGATAGCCATAGTACAATGCTTTGGTTTGGGGAGTCTAGAGGTCCGAGACACATGAAAAGAAGGGAATGATAAACAGCTATTGCAGGATTTGGAGGTACTGTATATCTCCTTGGCTCAAAATCTGGTTACAAATGGTATGAAAAAGCTTAAGCATGTTTTCTTGTTGTTATTGAAGTCGATCTTTATTCAGAAATCGTATGTAATATTGTATTTATTCTTGTACCGATAATTTCTCTTTTTTCCAGATTTTGCCAGAATGATGAAACTGGATCAGTGCCTTTCTTAAGTTGACGTCTTTCAAGATCAATCATGAACAGTGAATCGGATTAAAAGTAAAGGGATCCAAGAACTGTTTAAGAAATTCTCCTATATACAAGAATTATATGATGAAATATTGTATACTCTGTTTTTTCTATATATGTATGGGACTCTCAACTGGGTTTGTCTGTCGTTAATTACCAAATTTCAATTTTTCCAATATTATCCCCCCTCCCTCCTCCCCCCAAAAAACAATTTGGTTAAAGTGTAGGATTTTCTGTTATCTTCTGTGAGAAGGGAGAACACTCCACAACACCATGGCATCACACACCCCTCTCTCCGTCACCCATGTTGCACCAGTCCCCCACCCCCGGGCGAGCTGATATTAGTGGTACATTTAAACCTTATCAATAGATATCTTTGAAGGAATTTAACGAAATGCACCGTTTCTTTGAGTAATTGTTAGATTTTCACCCTCCTCAATGGAAAAAAATTCTTTAACGCCTCCACCTTGACTGTTAAGTTGTAGAACATGATACTCCAGGTAATTCACCCCACAATGACATTACATGACTTCCCCCCCTGATATCATGCCAGTAGGGAAGGGGATACCAGCATTGATTACACATAATTTATGCATGTTTTTTATGGTTTTTCTCACTGAGGATGTTTTTTTTTCATGGTTTTTCTCACTGTTGATGGATGTTTCTTCGATGTCAACAACAATTGCTGGATGTTTCTTGGATGTCAACAACAATTACTGGATGTTTCTTGGATGTAAACATAAGTTCACATCAACAATTGCTGGATTACTGATCGACTCTAACGGGACAAGATCACGTGTCTCTTTCTATGTCAATTCGTTTGTTGTTTCTAAGTGTGTTGATCCACTAACGGGACAATATTGCAGCGAATATAAGGAAGGATTTTTGTTATAGTTTTTATTAGTGTGAGAATAGAATTCAAGGAGTGAGACTAGTTTGACTTTACTCATTAGGATATATTTGTAATAATGAGTCGAATGTTTTACACTATTAGAAGTTGATAGTGGAGTTGGCAGCAATGATACAGGAGCCCCAAACATTGTGGTGGAAATCACGAGAGAATCTCTTGAATGGGATGAATTATATGCAAGATATGTGATATCTTTGAGCAAATTTAAAATGGATAATCAATTATGCTTCGGTGCAAAAGTTGATATAGCGCAAGTGAATAGACTTCAAAGTGCTTTAATTGCATTAGTGAAGCATATCGAAGATAATAAGCTGTATCACTAATTGTCCATGTGTAATATTATTGTTGTAATTATACAATAGAATTATTTCAAAATCGAAAATGTTCCCTTTCTTTTTGTTAGAATATTCTTGAAGTAGAACGAATCATGGTCAGTCTAGAGTCAGCAGTGGGAGTGATAGGATTAAAAAATGAGTAAATTGGAGGGAGGAGAAAGAGAGAATTAGATCGAATCTTGTGATTATGAAAAAACATTTGATTTTGGATAATGATTTTCTCGAGTTATCCCTTCAACGAAAGATATTCTCCCAGGGAACACTTGACAATATAATGAAAACTGATTCTCCCCCATATTGTATGAAATTTTTACGATGTGACTCAAATGTGTATACTCAATTTATTGATATATTAATTGGAACAAAGCAGAATAATATCGTGGATATAATTTTGAAAACATTGCCATAGATTCAATGTAGATGGCTTCTCCTTCGAAAGAGGTAGCGTCACAGAGTTACTCCTCTCACCATTCCTCCCTCTGAATTTATCGAATGAGCATCAGTTTGGTTTTTGCTGTGAGCGAGTTGACATCGGAAACCAAAAAGGTTCTATACATGTCCCCTATGCATGTACACTCTTGGTAGTTGGTCATCATGTGAGAATTGTACAATTATTGATGACTATAATGAAAAATGCAAATTATGTAATCCTTGTAAATTACATAGAGGCTATGCAGTACAAATTAAAGGATGTAATTCATGTCTTGAAGAGATTTGTGACTCTCACCCTAGAGGACATCTATGCTCCAATTGCCATTATGACAAATGTGATCAGTGGGAGAATACTTACCCCAGTATGATTGGAGAGAATCCCAAACGTGATTTTAGTTTATTTCTACGAGATTGGTATCGCCGTGGATTAAATTATTTTTGGAGGTAGAATCAGGCGTAAAATTCAACTGTTGGGGTAACAAGACAATTTGGTTTCTACGCCATCGTTGTGACGACACTTCCTATTATGACTATAAACCTAGTGATTTTTATTTGGCAGTTACCGAATGTGATTCACAATTTGAACACTGTATGTGATATTGCTTCAAATATACAGATTGAATCACGTGAATTTCATAATATGAATGCAAATAGTATCATTGACTATACAAAGAGATATGACAAGAGTGATGTTACATTATACTGTAGAAAATGTGACCCTGACTTTGCAGCCAATCAAGATCAATATATTCAGTGAATTCAAATGATTTACCAGCATTAGTGGTTCACGACAGTTACCTATACACCAAAGAAGAAGAAATCTAAAGCGAAGAATAAAGACATTGTTGTATATACATTTTTCATATATTAATAAACTTATTCACATACATTTTTTAAGTACTTTACTAGGGGGCACTAAAATCATAATTATGCAGGTCAGAGAGGATATTTTTCACCATAAGGCTGTTCAGACGTGAATTGTCTACATAAATGTTGAGAAATTGCTTGTAAGTATATCTGCGACATCTGAACACAAAATATAGTAGTGCATGGAAGCCACAGCCTTTAGTCGTCAGATCCTGCACTCTCTTCTGATTTTGAATAATAGTTTTCCCCACTGCTCTCAATATAATTGCTGATGTGTGGAGTGTAGAAGGTATAGGGTAGACCAAGAGGATCAAAAAATTAAATCGTCTTCACTGTTTGAAAGATGCACAACCAATGGCCAATATTCACAGTTGATGGACTACTATTAACAAAGATTAGGGTATTTTTGGCACTTTGAGTTTTCCCAAGAAAGTCCGAAGGCAGACAATAGGATCTGTATTCGGACATGTAGGGGTCCATATTAAATACATAGATTATTTGACTGGTGTTCATGGTACAAAGTCTAATAGAACACTGCCTTTGGGAGTGATTTCCCAATAGGCTTCAAATTGATTTAGTGAGATTAGTGCAATACTCTCAGCTAATGGGTCGGCAAATGTACATTCTAAGCGCACACTCCCCGTACGTACTATACTCGTATCCTGGGTGCAGGACAAATCCAATACAATGATACCATGTGTTTTAGCAAACATTTCTTCGGTTATACCATTTTCAGATAGCTCTGAATCATGATCTAGGGTTTGCATGGTCAACTCATACAATGTCCTATAGGATTTATCAAATGATGGATTGTAGTGTGGGATTCCATTGACTTTGCAGACCAGAGATGAAAGCCATAACATTTCATATTTATGTGGGCATCCAGTTCACTATCCTATTGCGCTAGCGCATTTTACAAATGCCAATGCCAGTTTTGACGGAATTTTGTCATTGATAAAGGATGAGTCGGTGAAGGTGCGTGAGCCTGTGGCAATATGACTCTGATTGGTAATTGTATGAGGAACAAGTAGTTTAATATTATTTCCACTGTAATTCACTAGTTATAGCATTTTTAAGTGCATCAGTACTATCTGTATTAGTAATATATTCATATCCATTGGAGGTACCTCTCAATTCCTTGTATGACTTGGTTGTCATCAGCATGAATTGCATATAGCGTATATAATTTGAGAGATTGTTGCTTGTGCTCACCAGGGTGCCATTTATGTAGACATTGATTTGACGACATAAATTATGTAATATACAATTTTCATACGATATTCCATCGGCAAGAATTGGCAATGTATTATCGGATTTCCGGACTTTCATTCGTAAATCCATAAATTTTGAAAGACATGTCAATAAAGTAGTCTTCATTGGAATAAACTTGAAAGTGGATATTATCGGAGAGGGGTTGTTGCGGAGAAAATTGTTCATAGTATCCATTTTTTTACACTCACATCAACATTTTCTGCATTGAATCGATTCAATGAGGAGGTGATTGAAGGTTGGGAATCCTTATGCGGTAGATATGACATCTTCGGAAAAGAAATCTAGTTTCGATCTAACAATTCTTTTCCTGGGGCTTCATCTACTATTTACTGTACGTGTCGACTTTTTCCTTCTTTTCTTTGACAGGGGTGATGTCTTTCGTTTCTGACCTGAGTAGAGACTGATGAGTGGTGCACTGTTTCTCGACCTTTTTAAACCTTTTCCATTTTGATGAGATTTCAATCGTTCGCCAAGGGTTCGCGCACTGGACCTAAGATTTTCCGAAGCACTTTTTTAAAAATCCTTGCCAGACCTCCAATCATATAGTGTAGAGGATGCAAAATCTGTCGCATCCGGTACAATATATTTTCTAGCCAGAGGTAGTGTAGAGCGAAACAGCTTAGCAAACCAACTGCCAAGACCATAGCCAGACATCAACGAGCGACCTTTTTAATAGTCCATTCCATTGCCTAATTGTCTTGGGCCAAGAGTATTAACATAGCAGTCAATATCAAGACAAAGGAATACCACTTTTCTATTAGACATCTTGTTGTTGAACGATGGGTCGAAAATGGCATGTAATCACAGCCAAACCTTTTGATAATAGTAGAGGATTGCCTAATTCAGTTCTAAGTGTTACCTGACAGAGTTCCAAATAGGAAGTGTTTACGGGGATATACTGAAGATGCTTTATATTGTAATGGTGAATATTTTTTTGATTGGTTTTTCATTCAAGAACTCGTAGGAGGAGAGCATTACTATTGCCAACCCGGGATGTTTCCACAAATGAAGCGTAGAGAAATATACAAGTGTCTGTGGAGAAGGCAGGTGGCTAGTCAGCAAAAATAAAATTAGTGTTTCCGGCACTTTTACCATTGATTATACCGCATTGAGCTTAAAGCCAAGAACATCTCTCAGAGTATCATTGAGAATAACCTTTTCATCAGCAATAGGTGAACTAATGTAGATCTTGCCCTCCTCCTTGAATAGTGGAACTGAAAAGCTCTTTTTTTTTTTACGAGCGAAAATTCTTTTATTGATAGAACGACATAAATCATTCATACAGGTGAGTTCTTCGTAGGGTAATTCAATATATGGATAATTCATCCAACTGATCTTTTGAATTTGTTCTTGATCACCTGAGGGTGGCGGCCAATCATAGGGTCTAATTTTTTATATCATATTTGCGATCTTTTTTCAGGTTGTCATATGTATTTTTGAGAATACAGTCGACAAGAGCCACTTCATACGCGCCGTCGAATTTGATGGTGGGGGAGAGTTTCGTCCAAAAATCACTTGTTCGATTCAAATCATTGTAGAGAGGATAGGAAGCATTGGACATGAAAGTCACATAAAAAAATTATTGGGTATTTGTCATTATCTTCAATACTGACCCAAGAATCAAAACCAGAGTTGTATACTTGCCAAAGAACAACCAACTTTCTCTTACCCCTGCGAGTACGACTCTTTAATATCTTTTCAATTTGATAAATTTCTCTAGTGTTTCTAACTTTTTGTAGTTCATATTCATAAAAATCGCTGAGAATCTCATCATCTTTGGTGTCTCGCTGTCGATATGTCGTGGGTGTAGTTTCTAGGATTTTGGACACTTCAAAAAGTTCAGTCCTCCATAAATAATTCCCCTTTTCAAAAATATTTATGGTTCGATTAATTCGAACAGTATCCTCAACATTGAATTTCTTCTTTTTCTTCTCATCGCCACTACCATTGGAATATTGTTTAAGAAAAGCATCAAATGTATTTTCACTGCAATGAACTTCCGTTGGGGTCGAGTTGCACAGGGATCGATGTGGTCGTTGGTTGTATGTTTGCATGATTTTATCTATATCATGAATAAAAAAGCAGTATTTTTCAGTGTACAATATTTTGAAATTAATAGACGAATCGTTCTTATCAATCGTTTAGCCAATGCAGCGTTTATCGGGCTGTGACTAGGATATAGTGTTTTATTATATTTCAATAGAACCTTTTGCACATGAGGATTAACAAATTCGCTACCGTGATTATATTGAATTTTTCTATAGTATTCCTGTTCAAGAATACTTTCTAAAGCATGACCAACTTCAACACCTCTCTTCTATTGCAATGGAATGGCATAGGCATAGCGACTAAAGACACTGATTGCCACTAGAATATATTTGTAGGGTGTATTATGACATCGTTGAATCGTGTCTAAAGTTAAAAGATCAGTTTGCATTATATGCAGAGGAAAGAAGGCTTTAGTTTGTCGATATTGTTTTGCCACGAAGCCTGTGATTCCGATGCAGTGTGTAACTCGGTTCATTTTTTAGATACTCTCACTTTTTTAATGTGTTGCCATCTATGTCTCAGGCAAGTTTAGAAAACAATTGTGGGGGAACTTAGACTTCCCACTTACCAATATTTTCATATACATGTTTGAAAATTTTCATCTATTTTGAACGCAAAGACGTAGTGTAATGTCCACTTCCTTTTGCCACACTGGAGAGGTGAATCAATCCATCGTCGCTTTTGATAAGCAGCCACTGGTGTTATCAAATCATTGCTGCTGCTGCTAGTATTTTCCAATATTGAATCTTCTTTTTTAAATGATGTTGGTGTTGTTGGAGGACTATATTCTCTTAGTTTTTTTTTAGAATTTGCTTATTTCCAATAAGACTTTTGGGGAAGTTTGATACATTTAGAACGGTGTATAGATTATTGTCAAATGATAAAAGTCCTTTACGATTTGTCACCATATCATAAATTAATTCAACTAGATTATAACTTTTTCCCTGAATTATAATTCGTTTCCCTGTCCTATCGACTTTAACTTGATCACCACTTTCCAACATGAAATATGTTAATACTCTTTTACACTGTTCTCGATAGGTCACTGGAAATAGGTTTCCAATTGATGTCACTATGGAATTCAATTTCTTCTCCTTTGATTGTGCATAATCTTGAGATGTTTCCTGTTTAGGGGGATCTGTGACGGTGACGGTGGGTCTCTCACGATAAGGTCTATGTTTGTCCACACGTTACAATGTATCTTGAAGTAAAACTAGCTTTTTATCATCGGCAATATTTTCATTACTAATGAATTTGCTTAGATTGTCTTAAAAATGTTCCACGGATGAGAGGGCAAGTTCAAATGGCGTCAATTTATAGGGTTTAGCCATCTAGAGAAAACTGTTTACAAGTCCTGCAATTATTGGTAGTAAAAGTGTAAAAAAGCTACCGCCCGCTTGAAGGAGACATTTTTTTTAAAAATTTTTCCTTTGTTTTTGCAAGCCAAGGCACCTACAGTGGAAAGATGTTGCTTTGTCTGTTGTCTATATAACATAATGTCTGTTGTCTGTTGTCGATAATAGAGATGGTGCAATTCAAAGCAGGGGTTCTCATACATTTGCTCTTATGAAACAGATTGTGTAGAACTAGGGTTATGGAAATTTGTTCATTATGAGAGCGAACGGTAAACAGCGGTCATTAGAAGAACAACAACATTTTTCATTTATTAACAAAAACACTTTATTGTGCATCAAGAACACCTACAGCAATAGTACACACATTTTTGTACAACTTAAAATAGCAATAGCACTATTTGTACAACAACAACATTTTTCAATTAAAAAAAACAATAACTTACAACACGATTAGCACAGTTGAAAACTATGAATTTAAAAGATACCCCCCCCCCCCCCTAAGGGCCCCCCGACCCCCAGGGAGCCGTGGGTCGGTGCCGCGGGCGGGAGCCGTAGACTGAAGGCCGGCCACGGGTGGGAACTCCCCCCTCCCGGGGATTGCGGTTCGAAACAGTATACGATAGTCGCCGCCGCTGCTGCAAGTTAGGTTAGGTTTGAGCATTAAAGTTAATTTATCTGGTTAGCTTAGGTTGGGTTAGGTTTGAATATTTAAGTTAATTTATGGATTTGCTATCTCCATAGAAAAAAAAAAATGTGGACCACAATTTCCTTTAAGGGTGAGGTTAAGTTAATTTAATTTATCCAGACCGAGTTGGTTACGATAGTCTACACATTCAAGCCGGTCTGAAATTCGATAGTGGCCGTGGGGGAGTTTATTTACACCATTCTCGAGCACAAACCCTTTGTCGGATATAACAAGACATGGCATTCTTTCCAACTCTAAGAGTAGAATTTTTAAACTGCAGAGAGCCAATTGCAAGCACTTGTGCTCTTGGCACTAGACAACTTTTTACACAGTTTTTGTACACACTCATGTTGAAATTTTTTTTACAAATTGTGTAGGCACCCCTTTTCTTGCCTGTTTTACATCTTTGTTGTGGGTTTCTACGCAATAAACTTTAGGACCGGGAAACACCCCATTGGATATTAAATCACTCCCCGTCTCTGATTTTAACATTAGTAGCTGATTGGGGGCCTGACATTCCACCAACTTGGGGTAGAGGGATGCATTCCAGTTAGTGAAATCCGCGAGCTGATGTGTTCCCCATTTTCTAAATCATTTAATAAATCCCCGGTTTTTACTTTTAACAGCAGAGAATCTGTATCCAATAATAAATTTGAACCTCCCCCTCCCTTGGCCATTGTACCGTGCACAGATCGTAAAAAAACGACAACATGAGCTTTTTGGAAATTTCAAGTACTGAACTACCTTCCGCTATATTCTTGTTCAGTACCAAATTTCTTTTTTTTTTATGTGTAAAAGAACCATGTTCGTCTCTATGCTCGTGAACGATGTAAAATTCGGGTCTGCAATAACTCATGCACATTCTTGGGGGTCAGTCAGAACGTCACAACGGGATCTGTTCCGTACGCTTTCACACATTTTGCCAAACACTGAATTTAAAATGAGCTTGTACATTTCCTTTTCTACTTTACTTTTTGCCCGAGAGCGTTTATCCACAAAGGTATCGATAAACGTCTTCAAATAGGGTTTTTGACTGAATTGCAGGACCCTATGTATTTTTGTGATATTGAAACCATTGTTCACCATCCAGCGCAAAAGCACATGGTGAACAACAACATTCTGTTTAGGGTCTAAATTTGCAATCAGTTTCTGCTTGGAGGGAGTCCAGTGCATCCCCACATCATCAACCAATGATCGATTGTATGAGCTCAGCGAGTCTTTTGTCACTGGTCAATTGATGCAGGGGAAAACGAAATCTTTGACAGAATCATGAAGCGCCAATGGAATGCGCCCGTCAATTTCAAAGAACCATCCTTATGGCCCATTGTCCTCGACGGTGTAAATGTCAGGGATCTCACAAGGATACTCAAGCCATTTATAGTTTCCATACGGCAAAGAGTAGTGAGACATTGCCGAGGGGTAAAGATATGTCAAGGAAAACTGCATTGGACTTTAAACCAGTGTCTTGTCCACTTGCATCTGTTGTCAAAACGCGATCTCTATGAAATACCTACCTACCCCCCCCCCCCCCCTCATTGATCTTTCTGCAAAAAGGTGTTGATCCACATCAGTGATCAACCCTATTTCTTCCCTACTAATTTTTAAAATCAAGTCCATCACCAAATGTGGTGTGGAAAAATAATAACCTATATCTAATCCAAACTCTGAATAAATTTGGTCTGTGTTTTTACAGACAATATCTAACAGAGTTAAAACGTCACTGGCCAAGTACAGTCTATAATCATCCCACCCATTCTTACAATTATCCTTATCCCAGACCCTCTTGGCAAATTCGTACTCCTCGGCAGTGCATTCACTGTTGGTGAGTGAATTATAGAAAGCTTCAATTGGAGGTAGTTTTCCTTGCTTAACCCGAGCACCAAAGAGTAATAGTCGTATGCATATAAACCTTTACAGGTCAGTAGGTCATACATTTCACTGTCTGGGAAGTGCTCTTTAAGCAAAGGTAAACTATCAAAATTGTCGCTTTTCTGCACTTGAATCAATTGACTCAATGCCTTAGATAAATACTAAATGAATCTAGAAACCTGATTTTATTTCAGCACGTATGTTCGTTATTCACTACCTGCCATTTCAACTCGAGAAGCACCAACTTCTCAGCTGATTTTGGGATTATATTATAGGTAAATGAATTGTTCACACATGGGCTATACACTTCCTCTCCCTCCCTGTGCTTACGCGCTAAAGCCGGTAAAAAAATATTAAATCAGAATTTGAATTGTGAATGAAAACTGGTATAAAAAACTGCTGGCTTACGTTCACATTGCACGATTGGTGTGCTACACCACGAAAATTACTACCCCCTGAGTATATTTCCTGCCACAAGTGATCATGGTCTCTGACTTTCCCCTTCCCCCCCCCCTCTTTTCTCCCTAGTCCCCTTCCCCTTAGTCCCCTCTTCGAATTCCCCGTTACAAACCCAGCATATTTTTTTTATCGCCTGACGATCCTCTAAAGACAACAACATTGGGTAATGGGTATTTCTCAAACGAAAAATAGGTTCATTTGCAGTGACAATTAATTTGGTCAGTGCCTTGATCATTCACTCATTCTCATCCAACGTCTTGACTATTTCTAACAACTGCATAGTGTTAGAGTTATGTCTTTGCGCGTGGGCATAGGAAACTGCAGTGGCACGATATTCTTTGATTTGATTCGGAAATCGGGAATCATTCGCATCCACTAACCTAGCTTCACAGTCCAAAGAGATTTTATTGTTTTGGAGGAGGGTATTTTTGAAATTTTTAAATCTTAAAATGGCCTTATCACCCGAAAATGTTTCCACTGATTGGTAGCCATGCCGTCTAAAACGTTTCATATGATTCTGAAGTTTTAAAATCACTATGAAATTGAGACATGCATGTTGGACAGTAGAAACGTACCCCTAGATCCCTACCCCCTCCCAGAACTCTGCTGATGTCTGTAATTGCGTTAAAATTGCAAATTGTATCGGCTTCACTAGGTGGTGTGTATAACAACCAAACCAATGCTTCACCAATTCAATTGACGGGCCCCTTACTAGGAACTACATCCCATTTTTATTAGAACGAATACCCTCTTGAAATTCAGTTTCATACTGGATCACAGTAACGCCGATATTTAAACGGGCATTCACTCGTTCTAAAATATCTATTGATCTTAGTGTTACTGGAAATTTTCCCTCTAAACAAGTGAAATCTACAAGGGGATAGTCGGACCCCACGTTCCCTTGTAGAGCCCAGTATTCTAAATTTTTCTTTGAAGCGTCACGAGCTAGAGGCTCGAAAGCTGATATGAGGAAGGCGTACATGAATCATTTTTGACCTGTTTCAAAATAGATTCGCTGAATGCCCTTGCAACCCTCTAAATCTCGATCATATTTTAAAAACTGTAGCCCTCTCCCCCCATGCCCCCTCTTAAAATAAAATATTTTTTAAGTTTACAAATATTAACACTTAAATTTTCAATAAAAAGAACCAAAGACCCACTACCATTCTCATTATAATTTTCGAGATGCGTTATAATTTGGCCTACCCATTGCATAAAAACTGTTTCGCAATTTTCCAAATGCGGGTACACCATTAGCATCTCGGTATGTACATAATGATAATAAACTTCACTTTTGCCCTCATTTTAATAAAATAGCTTTAAAACCAAACCATTGAAACCTTAATAGCGTCCTTACCCCCCCCCCCAACTGAATCTGGTTTTCTAAGAGTACACAAATTTTATCTACATATACATGGACAATATCTATAGGGGCAAATATAAAATTCCCCCCATAAGCGAATTAAAAGGATTCCCAAAAGTTGCGGTGTAGACGACTATTGTATTTAATATCAAATTTGACCGCTGGAAGTCGGGAGGTGTCGCAAATTGCGTATTGTTACCCTCTTGTATATTATCTCCCCTCTCCCCTTTATTCAACTATAGGGTTGTGAGAAGCTATTTCATTTGTTTGAACTACAACTATATTCATTAAATCTAAGGGGGGAGGGTTCTCTGTTAATTCATTAACAACATCGTCTAAAATTTGTAAAGTATTTGGACTTAGCAATGGTAAGTCCCCCTGCTCAACTGTGCTACTATCTACATTAAAATAATTTGTTAGTAAATCATCAATATTGTCAGATGTTTCAATGGAGGTATCATAACATTCGTTGATAGGTGAATTGTCGTGAATAAACTCCACATGCACGTCAATGTGTTCAAGACTTCTTTCTTCAACTGATGAGGGGGAGATGGAGAATATGGAACCAATGCAATCTATAAAAGAAAATAGCTCATTTTCAAAGTGTCTAAATCACCCTATTTTTAAAATTGGATTATTATTAAAAAAAACGCTTAGTAGTAGTAGTAGTAGCATTTGGTTAATTCACTACTCTATATATTCTGAAATTCCCACCTTAATATAAGATATTTACAATCTAAAACATGAAGTAGTAGGTTTTGATTTTGTTCAAACACCCCCCCCCCCCAAAAAAAAAAAAAAAATTATATTAATACTCTTTATCAGCTTTGGAAAAAAAAAAATGATTGATAGCCTAACTCATTCAGATCATCTCCTGAAAATAGCTTATTTTCAATGTGTATAAACCAACCTCCTTTGACCTTAGAATTACATTCGTTAATGCAAGTCTGTTATTTTCAAGATTTTTCTAGAACATACGATAAAATGGGGACCGTTAAGTTACGCATCTCTTATTGATTGTCCCAAAATCTTGGCAAGTTGTAATTGAAAGTTGTCAACAATATTACGCAAATTAGAATCCACATGTGTAAATGATAAAAGGTATAATCTCTCTCCTTCAAATGGAATTGGGAGAAAAAAAAAAGCGAGAAAAAAATAAGATTTAAACTTACATTTCCAAATTCAGGTTGCAGTTCAGTGCCGGATGGTTCTGGCAAAGCATGTCGGAGGATGGAGCATGTCGGAGGTGATGTCTGTTTCTTGCGCAAACGGGCCAGCATTGTCATTGTGTTGTGCAGCCGTTGCAGCAATGTCACTGGCTTGGGGGGTAGGAGCAGTGGGGTTCACCATTTTGTAGTTACCCATCCGCTCTCTCTTTAATTTTCTACCTGGCTATATTTGTACATGTTCACATGGAGCTTGGGCAGGCAGCACAGAGCTGGAGGGCCTCGGCTAGTGGCCATATTTTACAACTGTCGCCTTCGTAGTGGTTTTATAGGTACCCCTAGCTCTCTTACTGCGAGGCGGACATTTGTCGGAATCATTCTTAAAAAAGAAGAAACAAATTAGCATAAAATAACGAATCCTCTGTTAGAGAAGAAAAACAGAATTTATTGTCAGCCATAGTTTTTTTTTAGAAAGCATTTGCCATTGTCTCAAAGAAGCCCTTCTCCCCCTTTTCAGTAAACCAAAAGGTAAAATTTTCAACAGTCAGTAGCTCCTATTTTTACCATTTTGAGAAAAAAATTAAATATAAAGCTTGTGAAAAATAAACCCGAAAAGCATACAAATCATATTTTTACCACTTAGAAAAAAAAAAACTATCATTATTTTTAGGGCCAAAAGCTGCATCAAATCCAGGCCAATGATTTAAATCTAGATCTCAAAATAGCCAGCCATAAATATTACCTTACCTTAGATCCACCTGTGCCTCCAGAGGCACCCAGGGCATCAAGAAGGAGCCGCCAATCTTCCCGCCGGTTTGCTGCTGCAAGTATGTCCTCCCACTGAGGTTGGATCGATGTGTGCAGGTTACGGAGATCTGTCTGGTACGTTCGACGCAGGGTGTTTCTGGGTCTGCCCCTGCGGCATGGACCCGATGGCTGCCAATGGAGCGCTTCATTCGGTAGTCGGAGATCGTCCATACGTAGTACATGGCCAAGGTATCTCCATCGGCGGACTCTTGTAATATGTGTCACAAGAGGCTGGCCAGTCTTGTCACGGATGGTTTGGTTTGTTATTCTCTGCTGCCAACGGATGTTGAGAATTCTTCTGAGACAAATGTGTTTTCGAAAGCAAGTATTCTTAGCTCTTGTTCCTGGTTCAGGTTCCAGGTTTCGGCATCGTAAAGCAGCACTGGCATAACAGTGCTATTGCAGAGTCGTAGCTTTAGCCGTATAGAGAAGCTTTGGGACTACCACACTTTCTGTAATCTATTGAAGGCCCCATTAGCTTGGCCGATTCTTGTGAGCACTTCTTTTGTGGTCGATCTGGTACTTTCTATTATGCTTCCCAAGTATTTGAAATGGACAACTTGCTCTATGTGTTGGTCTCCGCAAGTGATGCTCAGGGGTGAGTCTGTGGTAGCCATGCATTTTGTTTTCTCATTATTTATTTTTAGGCTGACATGACCGCCTCTCTCCCTCACTTTGTCAAGGAGTTCTTGGAGTCTTTGCTTGCATGATTCTAGGATGACGATTTCGTCAGCGAAGTCTACATCACTGAGGCGTGTTTCTGGATTTAGCTGGATTCCGTCTGTGCTTGTACTTCGCAGTATGTAATCAATGGCAATTACGAAAAGTACCGGTGACAAGACACAACCTTGCTTAACTCCTGACATAATGCGGAAGAAAGGGGTTTGGCCATCAGGTGTCTTTACACAGCACTCGCTATCTTCATAAAACGCAACAATCAGTGAAACTATCTTTTCAGGGATTCCGTAATGCAGTAGGATCTTCCACAGACTTTGGCGGTCTACTGAGTCAAATGCCATCTCAAACTCGATGAATATCATATAGATTTTGGGAGCGCCATTCTCTGCTTTCTTCCGTCAGTAGCCGTAGGGTGAATATCAAGTCTGCACATGAACAGTTCGGCCTGAATCCAAGTTGCTCGACGCGAAGGTGTCTGTCGAGCTGCGAGCTGATTCTCTGCAGTAAAATATGCATATGCTTTCTTAAAGATCCTCACAAGCGTGCTGCATTTCCAATCCGAAGGTACTTTGGCGGTCGTCCAGATTACTGCGAACAACGCTGTCCAAAACTTGATGCAGGTCATAACAGTTGCTTTGATCATTTCTGCGGATATCCTGTCTTCGCCAGGTGACTTCCCACTTCCCATTTTTCAGCTTCTTTGCTGCTGCTATAATTTCAGTGGATGACGGCAGATCCGTGCTGATATCTAAGGAAAACAGTGTTGTTGCTGGGATCTCTGGGGGATCCTCTGGTGGAGGTGTATTTAACAGCTTCTCGAAGTGACTGGCCCAAACTTCGTTTACGTCAGACTGCTGTGTTATCAGGATGCCCGCGGGGTCTGTTACTGGTCCATGTTGAATAGAGGATTTCTTTCCAATAATCTCATTAGTGATTTTATAGACGGTTCTTGAATCACCTCTCTCCGCCGTCTCTTCTGCCTGCACTGCTTTTCGCTCCAGCAGGTTTTTCTGGTCTTTTCTGGCACTCTTCTTTACCTCTTTATCCGTGGCTCTGTATTCATCTTTTCTGAGGATCTGTTGCTTGGGGGTTTGTCTTTGGATAAGTGATGCTTTTACTTTTTTTCTTGTCTCAATGAGTTCCCATGTTTGGTCAGATAGCCACTGCTCTTTTGGGCTCTTGCGGTACCCATTGGTGGGTTTCGCGGCATTATGAAAGCACAACTTTATGCTTTCCCAGTATTGATTGCTATCAGCATCATCTAGTAAAGACAAAGCTTCTAATCTATTCCGCATCTCTAGTTTAAAAGCTTGGTTGAATTCTCTCAACCTCAGTTTCTCCGAGTCAAAGACTGGGTTTAAGGGAGCCTTATTTGCTTTTCTATTTCTTTTCAATTTGAGGTGGATTTTTGCTGCCATCAGATTATAATCTGAGCCAACGTCAGCTTCTCTGTATCCCCTTATATCAAGTAGGCTTGATCTCCACTTCCTGCTCCAAAGACAATGGTCAATCTGATTTCGGGTATGGCAATCGGGAGATATCCAAAAATATTTGTGTACATCCCGATGAGAAAATAGGGTACCTCCAATTACTAGGTCGTTAAGGAGCGCGAAGTCGATAAGTAGTTCTCCGTTTTTGTTTCGCTGGCCCAGGCCTTGCTCTCCGAGAACCTCAGGGAAAAACGATCGGTCGTTCCCTATTTTCGCGTTAAAGTCTCCTAGAAAACATGCCATGTCATGCCGTGGAATGTCGTTTGCCACGGAGTTGAGAGCTCTGTAAAATTCGTCTTTTGCTTTGTCGGTGGTATCATTGGTGGGTGTGTAGCATACTATTACTGACAGTTTCACATGCGCGCCGATGAAGCGGGCTTTCAGGATTCTAGGTGACACCGGTTTCCAATGTAGTCGAGCTCGGGAAGTCTGTTTTGTCATCCTTAGTGCTACTCCGTATTCACGCTTTTGCTGCGATCCACTGTATGTAATGGTCACATCTCCATTCAGTTTATTTGATCCAGATCCTAGCCATCGAACATCTGACACAGCCAGAAGGTCAAGATGGTAATCTTTCAGTGCTCTTAGCACTTGTTCAGTATTGGCGTCTTGAGACATTGTGCGGACGTTCCAGAAACCAAATTTGAGGTGTTGTTTCGCATTCATAAATCTTGTCCGTGGGCATGCAGAGGTCGTCATCAAAAGGGGGTTCGAAAATCCGAGGCTCAAACTTGATGTTTCGGTTGCAGTTAGGATTTCCCCCAAGGGCAGGCCCTTGAGGTCCTGGGTGTGGGTCGCAAGCCCACAACCCAACCCTCCCTCTTTATCCTGGCTTGGGACGGGCTGCATACGCAGGCAAGGTATAATTAAACCTCGCCTTATACCAAATATGGTATAATTAAAAGCTAACCAAACACTAAACTTCAGGGTTATATATATATAGGAAAGGCTACATTAGTTTTCTTGTCAAAGGGTTTACATGTTTGCACAATGAATCCATCCCCTTACTTTTCACGCGAAGAAACAGTTTGTTTTCACCTTACAATGAAGCTGTTAGAAGCAAACCCCATAACTCAGGCACAACCCCCTCCCCCATATAAACAATGAGTACTCAAAATGGAAGCCATTACATTTTCCATATTAATATATTTACCATAAATGTCAACAGCTACCCCAAAGCAATTTATAAGATTTACAGTAGAAAGATACGCTGCTAAATTGACTGAAAAAAGGCGTCTTTTTGCATAATCATTTTGCTTGGTTAATCAGACAATAGACGCGAGCTATCTGTGTAATTGACTAGCTCAAGATTTAAATTTGACAGGATGTGATAATTACTCCTATATACATGTTTGCGGAACTGATAAAGTTAGGTTGACAGCTTAAAGGGAATTAGCATGCATAAGAGTTGACGGAAGTCGCCTGTCACCTTAGGTAGGATACAGAAAGCACGAATTTTTCGAAAAAGAGAATTATTTCCAATGAAAGAATTAAAGTCGTAAACTTTTGGGGGTTTACATGGTAAAAAAGAGCGTATTTTACGCTTTCTAATGACTATAAGCATCGCAGAGTGGAGTTTTGTATCGGGGGGAGGGGGATTTACCTGAATTTGAATATTATGAAGGGGGACTATGTAAAATGATTTTATTTGGAAAAAAACCTAAGAAAATTTACTAAACAGAACTCACATTATTAATCATTGTACCCAAAGTTTCCATATCAATATTACTTGATGCTCTATCCATGGTGGCTTGAGACTGTATGATAATTTTACCTCAACGCATGTCCTTTATAAACAAAATCTCAAGGGTGAATTGTGATGTAAAAGGAAACTTTACGTAACTCCCTGATTGGCTTATAAAGAGACACGTGATATTGTCCCGTTAGCGGATCAATACACATAGATCTTGTACCTTTAGAGTCGATCAATAATCCAGCAATTGTTGTTGACATCCAAAAAAAATCCAGTAATTGTATTTGACATCTAAGAAACATCTATCAACAGTGAGAAAAACCATGAAAAAAAATCTTCAGTGAGAAAAAACCATGCAAATATGTATAAATTATGTGTAATCAGCGCTGGTACCCCCTTCCCTACTCATGCCATTATTACTAAGCCATTTACTAAGACCTAATTTCCCAAAATTTCGACTACCTTGAACAAAATGGATATCTCAAAATTTTGATTGGATATCTTTGGAGAAATGGTGGGCTTGAGAGGGGGGTTAGTTGCCCTTAAATCACTTTTGACTTTTAAAAGGGCACTAACCCTTTCAATTTTCAATTGAATGAGCTTTTTGATGTTTTTACAACATCACTTTCTATAAAAACCTTACATGCTACCAGGGCATACCTTACAACCCTTGTCCTGAGGGTAGTGGGGGGATGAGGTGTCATCCTTAAAGACCTAATTTACAAAACTTTCAACTACGTTGAATAAAATGGCTATCTAAAAATTTTGATTGGATGTGTTTGGGGAAAAGTGGGTGTGAGAGTTAGCTGCCACTAGAGAGGCCCTAATATCTCCCACGGGAAACCCCTGCTGCCTTCTACAATTTAGTGTAGCGCTGACAGTACATAATTTATGGTTTTTGTCACTGAGAATGAAAAAACAGGATTTTTCTCACTTTTATGGATGTTTCTAGGACGGTTATGAGTGTTAGTTAATTTATTTGTTGTTTTTCTTGGATGTCAACAGCAATTTATGTCTGTTTTATGGTTTTTATCAATTGATTACATAATATTTCCGACGAGTACAGCAATTTATGGATGTTTTATGGTTTTTCTCACTGAGAATGAAAAAACAGGATTTTTCTCAAATTTTTTGATGTTTCTTGGACGGTTATGAGTGTTAGTCAATTTATTTGTTGTTTTTCATGGATGTCAACAGCAATTTATGTCTGTTTTATGGTTTTTGTCACTGAGAATGAAAAAACAGGATTTTTCTCACATTGATGTATTGTCAAGGTCGATTTATTCTGAACTAATCAGAGAGTCGGTTACATCTCCTTCTAAGCCAATCAGAGGGCTGGTTACATATGGTTTCCCCCATTACATCGCAATTTGCCATTGAGATTTCATATATAACGGACATCCATTGTGATTAAATTATCGGAAAGTATTGTGACACAATGGATACAACACAGAATACTATTGATGATTTACAAGCCTTGACAGCCACAATTTACAATGTGAGCTCTGTTTTAGTACATTTTCATTTTTATATTCAAAATAAAATTATTTTCCTTGGTCATCCTCCAGTATATTCAGGTAAATCCCCCCCTCCCACTCTAATAAAAACTCCATTATGCTACGTTTATACTCGCTAGAAAACAAAAATATGTTCTTTTTACCACCGAAACCTAACCCCCCTCAAACCCCCTCCTATATTTATGACTTTAATTCTTGCAATAGAAATAATTCTCTTTTTTTCGATAAAATTCATGCTTTTTATATTTCTAGCTAAAAGCGACAGACAACATCCGTCGACTCTTAGGCATTAAGCCGCTCTGTTTTGACATAAGCTCCCTGCAAGGTTATAATTAGTTTGTCACCCTTTTCCTGTTTGTTTACTATAGCGGCCTAGCAAAAGGGATTGTTTTTCCCGTCAAATTAAAACAGTTTCAGACAAAAAGATTGTATTAATTAAGCTAGGCCTACACAACCTGTATGGAAGTAGAGAAACGAGTTATTTTCAAAATTAAGGTCTAACAATATTTATTTAGGGCATTATGTAAAAAAGTGGAGAGAAGGGGCCATTCCTGAATTCTATCGCCATCTTTGTAAATTGAAAAAAACAAAACAAAAACTGTTTCTTCGCGTTAGAGCAGTAAGAGGGCCGGGGGTTTCTAAGAAAAAGATAGCTTTATTATGTGTACATTGAATATCTTTTACATCTAAGATCGTAAATTTATGGCCCATAAGCTGTTGGTTAACAATCTTTTTCTATTTTAAAGCCTAAAGATGGGAAACATTAAAAAAAAAAATTCCCAAATGGTAAAAATAGGAGCATTTCCCGCAAATTTCACCTTTTGCTTTACTGAAAATGCTGAGGAGGGGGACTTCTTTGTGATAAATGCTTTCTAGACAAAATTATGGCTAGGGGTACTAATTTTTCTTATTCAGTGAAATAAAATTTATGCGTAAATTGAATAGCATTTGATTTCTGAGTTTAGTATATTTCTCGCAAATTTTACCTTTTGCTTGGGGGGGCTACCACCCCTCAAACATGACTTTAAATTTTAAAGTTACTTATGTACAGAATAAGTAACTGTATAAGTGCTTCGAAATTCGTAGGAAAAATTAGAATATTAGCATTTTGTAGATTGTTACTTTAGCCTGAATTTCACACGTTGAATTTCATACATAATTTCCATCATTATTAAACCTATATCCAATTTCCAAAATTTTACCAATTTTTCAATTGCTAATATTATTCAAACTGAACGTTCGTATAACAATGATTTGAGTTATTTCTGAGAAAAGTTGAATTTATTATGATCAAACTATGATTTTCAGAGTTTAGGTTGCTTTCGACAAAGATTTCTCTTTACTTACGGCAAATTTCCAAAATGTGATTGATCCATGGCCCATCTAAATGTGATAGAAGCTACTACACCCTGCCTCAATCCCTTTTTACGTATTCAAACTGAATGTTCGTGTAACAATGCTTTGAGTTATTCCTCAGAAAATTGACCCCTCCAAATATTTACTCAGAGGGGCAGGTGCTGAAATGTAAAACGTTACTTATTTGCCCATCATTTTCACATTTTTCAAGTTGAGATCTTCAACATACTCCCTCCTTCTAAGTTTATTCTAAGAAAGTGATCTGTATTTGTTAGAGTTTCAGAAACATTACATATTTATTTAATTTAAGCACTTTTTTTCAGATATAATAATGTTTGGTGTGATTGACACAGAATATATTGGTCTGAAATATTCCTCAACTGGCATTATTTTCGAAGCAGCTTTCTTACTCCTAGACAATCAACGACGTGAAATTCATAGCTATAAATAGAACGTCAGATACAATATGTATAAGTACGAGAAAAACAGATGGAGTCCAACACTAAATTTTATAAATCGAAATGGCTTTTACGTTAAAACCATAAGACCACATAATGAAAATGGCAATGAAATAAAACGTGTACAAGAGGAAATTGAGGAAATATGCAGTTTTTTTCGGTGTGCAAGCTGTTTACGTTAAGGGAAACGTGCCAACTGATAAACTCTTACTAGAAAAATGTGATAAAAACATAGCATTATTCAATTTAGAAGACTTCAAATGTGAGAAATACCTGCATTCATTCCATAACCCGATAGATGAAGTTAGATATTTCGCTCAATGGACACCGGAAAAGATACCTGACATGGCAAAATGCATCAGATATCCAAAGACCTAAACTTGCTCTTCCTCATATCAAATGGATTAAGCTTTTTTTAAATCTGTCATTATGTATTTTTTCAAATGTTTTTAAATATGTTTAAGCAATAAATATCTTAAGCCTCAACCGTTTTTATTCTTTAGAATAGTCCATCGCCATGGAAATTATACTTTCAGATTCAACATGCCAGGGAACACACTTTCAAGTTCAGCATGTTGGAGAACCTAAATGGTCACCCCTAAAAAGGTAAGTTAACCCTAAAAGGTTAAAGAATTTATCTGAAATTACACTTTCAGATCCAGCATTTCGGGGAACACACTTTCAGGTTCAGCATGTAGGGGAACCCTAAATGCTCATCCCTAAAAAAGGTAATTTAACACTAAATCGTTAAAGAATTTCTCTGAAATCACACTTTCAGGTTAGGGTAGGCAGGGCCCCGACCCCCCCTCCTCTCCAAAGGGCCCTCCCAGCCCCTCTCGGACCCTAAAAGGGCCCCAAGTGCATCTGGGCTCCAAAGAGCCCCCCGAGACCCCGTCACTCCTTACTTTCAGTTAAAAAAAACTATTTTTTTTATTTAATCTATTAAAGGCCCTAACAATTTAGGTTCTGCATAAATCCTTTTACAGAAGTTATTTAGTGAAATCACAAAACATGATGCATGAAATAAAGTACATAAAAAATTGTCAGGTGTGGGGTTCGAACCCAAGACCCCGTATGGGGACCAGATCTTAAGTCTAGCGCCTTAACCACTCGGCCAACCTGACTTGTAAACAATTCTCCGTAAAAAGACAAGTTAACCCTAAAAGATTAAAGAATTTCTCTGAAATTACACTTTCAGATATAGCATGTCAGGGAACAGACTTTCAGGTTCAACATGTAGGAGAACCCTAAATGCTCATCCCAAGTTAACCCTAAATGGTTAAAGAATTTTTCTGAAATTACACTTTCAGATTCGGCATGGCAGGGTACACACTTTCAGGTTCGACATGTAGGACTTTCAGGTTCAACATGTTGGGGAACCCTAAATGGTCATCCTTAAAAAGGCAAGTTAGTCCTAAAAGGTTAAAGAATTTCTCTGAAATTACACTTTCAGATCCAGCATGTTAAGGAACACACTTTCAGGTTCAACATGTAGGAGAACCCTAAATGCTCATCCCAAGTTAACCCTAAATGGTTAAAAAATTTCGCTGAAATCACATTTTCAGATTCGGCATGTCAGGGAACACACTTTCAGGTTCGACATGTAGGATCTTCAGGTTCAGCATGTTGGAGAACCCTAAATGGTCATCCCTAAAAAAGGCAAGTTAACCCTAAAAGGTTAAAGGATTTCTCTGAAATTACACTTTCAGATCCAGCATGTCGGGGAACACACTTTCAGGTTCAACATGTGGGAGAACCCTAAATGCTCATCCCTAAAAAGGTAAGTTTACCCTAAATGGTTAAAGAATTTCTCTGAAATTACATTTTCAGATCCAACATGCCAGAGAAGTCATACGTTACTTTTCAACTTCTTTTATATCCCAAAACCAAATTTTCTCAATGAAAAAGAAATTAGTTCCAGATCAATTCTAATTTTTCCATGCAAATATAAAAGGTTACACTTCAATTCTGATTTTTCTCGAAAAGATGAAAAAAGTTAATGATTTGTTCTAAATTTTTCCATAGAAGATAGAAAAAGTTATACCTTAGTTGTGAATATATTCAATGAAGATAATAAGCTCCACTTTAATTCTAAATTTTCTCAATGAAGTGAAGAAAAGCTCAAGCTCTCTTCTGAATCTTCTCAATGAAAGAGAAATTAGTTACAGATCAATTCTAATTTTTCCAAGAAAATAGAATGCTTCCAAAACACTTCTTAATTTCTCAAAGACATAAAAAATTTATAGTTCTTTTCTAAATTTTTTCATAGAAGGTAGGAAAAGTCATACTATGATTCTGAATATTTTCCATGAAGATAAAAAGTTCCACTTTAATTCAAAATTTTCTTAAATTTATTTCCGATTTTTCTCAATGAGATTAAAAAATTTTAAGTTCTCTTTCAGAATGTTTTTCCTAAGAAGAGGAAAGCTTTATATTAATTCTGAGTTTTCACAGCGAAGTGAATAAAAGTTCAAAGTTCTCTTCTGAATTTTCTCAATGAAAAGAAAATAAGTTACAGATCAATTCTAATTTTTCCATGCAAATATAGAAAGTTACTTTTCAGTTCGGATTTTTCTGAAAGACATAAAAATTTAATGATCTATTCTAAATTTTTCCATAGAAGATAGAAAAGTTATACCTTAGTTGTGAATATTTTCAACGAAGATAAAAAGCTCCACTTTAATTGTAAATTTTTTCAATGAAGTGAAGAAAAGTTCAAGCTCTCTTCTGAATTTTCTCAATAAAAGAGAAATTACTTACAGATCAATTCTAATTTTTCCAAGAAAATATAATGTTTCCACTACACTTCTTAATTTTTGAAAGACATAAGAAATTTAAAGCTCTTTTCTAAATTTTTCCATAGAAGATAGGAAAAGACATACCATGATTCTGAATATTTTCCATGAAGATAAAAAGTTTCACTTTAATTAAAAATTTTCTTAAATTCAGTTCCGATTTTTCTAAATGAGATGAAAAAATTTAAAGTTCTCTTCAGAATGTTTTCCCTGAGAAGAGGAAAGCTTCATATTAATTCTGAGTTTTCACAGTGAAGTGAATAAAAGTTCAAGTTCTCTTCTGAATTTTCTCAATGAAAAGGAAATAAATTACAGATCAATTCTAATTTTTCCATGCAAATATAAAAGGTTACACTTCAGTTCTGATTTTTCTGAAAAGACATCAAAATTCAATGATCTATTCTAAATTTTTCCATAGAAGATAGAAAAAGTTATACCTTAGTTGTGAATATTTTCAATGAAGATAAAAAGCTCCACTTCAGTTCTTTATTTCACAATGAAGTGAAAAAAAAGTTCAAGCTCTCTTCGGAATTTTCTCAATGAAAGAAAAATTACTTACAGATCAATTCTAATTTTTCCAAGAAAATAGAATGTTTCCACTACACCTCTTAATTTCTCAAAGACATAAGAAATTTAAAGTTCTTTTCCAAATTTTCCCATAGAAGATAGGAAAAGTTAGACTATGATTCTGAATATTTTCCATGAAGATTCAAATTCTTTCTGTATTTTCTCAGAGAAAAGAAAAAAGTATAGTTCAATTATAGTTCAAACATTCTAAGCGCTTAACATGCTAACGTTTCCTAAAATAATAGAAATATAACAAAGTAATGCATAAAATATTTTTATTGAAGTAACAACATATAGTAACAACATAAAAATATGTTACAGACATTATTTTACATTATTAACATCATTGAACAATATTGAACATTCTGAATCTGTTCCATAAAATAATCTATCGAGTTTTCTCTCTCTTGATACTAGAGTTACTCGCTTCTCTTAGTTCATAACCACTAGAATAATCATTCATCCATTTTGAGTCATATACAATTTCCACTGGGATGTCACCTACTGATTCCGTACACGTTTCATCCTAGGTATTATTTAATTCATTGACTGTATGATCAATAGCAGTAATAATACTCACTTGTGCTTCATTTTCCAATCAATTTTACCATTATATTCATTATTGATATTGTCCGCCAATGCTCTTTTTATTTTACCGGCAATTTCACTGTCTATTATCACATTATTTTTACAGAGGCAACAGTTCTGGCACGTTAACAAGATATGATTTATAATGTTGGTGCAGTAGTAGGCCCTTCTTTTCCTTTCTGATTTCATTCGAATCATAACACCGGAAAGATGACAATAAGATCTATCAACGGCTAACAAGTTACCATAACCATTAGCTAGAAGTTGCCATTCTTCATCAACTATTATTTTTATGTTGGCATTCTCTTTGAGTACAAACTTCTCTGGAAATGATACTTTCACACATCCACCTTTTGAATGATGAAAATTATTGACTACTCCAAAAGACTTTAACTCCTCACTGTCATGACAACGTGAGCATACACTCCCAATAAGATCTCCACTACTACTTGTTCCATAGCTCAAATATATCTCTTTGTCAGCATTCAAGGCAACAATAACTTTATCATGTGCACACACTTTCTGCGAATAATTGGGAGGGGGGTTTCCGGTGAGTATGGTGAGGTTAGGTAAGACTAGATTAAGTTAGGTTAGATAAGGTTAGGTTAAGTTAGGTTAGCTAAGTTAGGTTTGGTTAGCTAGTAAACATCTCACCATGTTTAAGTTAGGTTGGGCTAGATTAAGTTAGGTTAGGTTAAGTTAGGTTAGCCTACGTACGCACGCCTACGTAGGCTAACCTAACTTAACCTAACCTAACCTTACTTAATCTAGCCTAACCTAACTTAAACATGGAGAGATGTTTACTAGCTAACCTAACTTAACCTAACCTAGCCTAACCTATTAGGTTAGACTAGATTAAGTTACGTTAGATTAGGTTAGGTTAAGTTAGGTCAGGTAAGTTAGGTTAGGTTAGCTAAGTTAGGTTAGGTTAGCAAGTAAACATATCTGCATGTTTAAGTTAGGTTAGGTTAGGCTAAGTTAGGCTAGCCTACGTACGCGCGCGTACATGAAGCCGATACAATTGGCCGTTTTAACCCAATTACAGACATCAGTAGAGTTCTGGGAGGGGGTAGGGATCTAGGGGTACGTTCCTAGTGTCCAACATGCATGTCTCAATTTCGTAGTGATTAAAAACTTCAGAATCATATGAAACGTTGCACACCACCTAGTAAAGACCAACTATTCCAGAAAATAATCATATTAATTACCTAGGTCTCATGCTTGACCACCTTACTCCAGTTTTATAAATCACATATAAGACCCCATATTGACTATGGGCTCATCGTCTATGGTGCATGTGCAAAGACCCAGATGCAAAAATTGAAACAACACAAAATGATATAGTACGTCTCATATTTGGTCTTAGGAAACCCACAAGCACCAAGTTTCTGCTTATGGAGAGTGGATTAACAACAATAAGGGAGAGACGTAGCTTTCTCTTGACAAAACATCATACAAAAATTGAATCAAATAGCTCACACACACTACATAATTGGTTAAGAAATCCAGCCATGTATAGATGCATTGCAGATGAGTAATTCAGAAGAAGTTCCCCCATACCATCAAAGTCTATTGCACCCACTTTCCCCAATCCCCTCCATGGAATTGGTGAAGTCCCATAATAAGTACTGAATTTTCAAGTGGAACAAAGATTTAACCCCCATTGCTTATGTCCTGAAAAAATTTGCAGAGCTTAATACAATTGCCTATAAAAATCTTTTCCAAATATTTGTTGATGGGTCAAAAATGAATAAGAAGGTTGCAAGTGGTGTTTTCCTTCCTCACCTGAAAATTGCAATGGACGAGAAATTATATAATAATTTATCTATAATGTCTGCTCAGTTAAATGCCATAATCATGGCATTAGAACACCTTAAGGAAAACCAACCTTTGATTGCAAATTCAAATAATATTATCATATATTCCGACTCTCTATCAAGCCTTGAGTTGCTGGCCTCAGCTCCTCAGTATAAGTTGGACATTGACACTTATCATCGTCTCAGTATTATAGATAATCTTGCTTCAAGTGACATAAAATTTATTTTCAGTATATTCCTAGCCACTCTGGCATAAGTGGTAATCATCAGGTTGATGAAATAGCAAAAAATGCTATAAATATTGACCAGCCAAGTGGAAGACCAATCCCAATTAGAGATATTTACTGATAGAGGCTATCAGATATTAATTTTAATAAGATTAATCCTATCCTTTCCCCCTTTCCCAATAAGTATCTTTCTAAAATTTATCATAGAATTCTTTCTGGAACAAATGGACTAAATTTTTTTGCATTCTCGTATAAGTTTTCTAATTCAAGAGGTTCAATTCCCCTGTCCCCTTTTTACAGGCATTGTAATATGAATAATGAAACAATTTACCATTGCCTATTTGAATGTAATATGCTGACGTCTGCACAACATACCTTGCTTTGTAAACTGTTAAAATGCTTCAAGCACCACAAAATCTCACTATCAGCCAAGAGCCTAGCCAACTATACCTGCACACAAAGCACAGAAATTAATATCTATCATCTTATATTTGAACTCCTTGATTCGAAAGATCTACTGAAAGATATCTGAGAATATCTAATAAATAAGAGACAACTAGGCCAGTAGCTCTGTTGCCCAGAGTGAAGCAAAAAGAAAAGGGCTAAATAGTATCAACTGAGTAGCCCGCCCTCTGCGAATTAGAAGAAGAAGAAGAAAATTGGAACCTTATTGAAAGGGGGTTGAGGACATTTGGTCTCAATTAGCTAAAAAAAATTACAAATAGGAATGTGCTATTATGACATTCATTCTTCTGCAAATTATTTCCATGATACGATTATTGCCGGAGTGCACGTTTCGTTCATCCGTGGTCGCTCCAATAAGTTCCATCTTTTGCTTGGATCAGAAAGGTCGTATTAATTTTGAATTGGATTATAACTGCACTGTGAAGAAGTAGAACAAATACTCTTTTTCTCTTTTCTTACCTTTTTTTTCTTTTGCCTTCTGTTCCTTAATTTCTCGATTTGCTTTATTTTAGTCTGAAGATTCCAGTGTAACTTATTATTGATCTCTAGTTGCTCTTGTATTAAACCTCTCTGCTCTCTGCCTGGTAAAGTTTTAAATTTGTTTATATTTAAAGTATATTTTTGATTATTGCTTTTTTCTTGTAAATTTAAATATTTTGACTTTTATTTTTGTTTTTGCTTACAGAAGGGTACTGTTAATGGGTGATTTCGAATTGATAGTTTGGGCGTCAATATAACCTTTTTTACAACTGAAAGGTACTAGTCTCAAGAGGAATTAAGGAATACAATTCATACGCTCTTTATGATGACAATTACAACAAACACACTAATGTGACAATGAAATACAATACAATGAATTCATGCATTCCATTTATTTACACATTTTAATTCTTGTTCTAAATTCTCCTGCTGCAACCCTTGTGATTCATTGCCTTTTGTTTTGAAAACTTCCTGGAGATTCATTTTCTTTCTTTCTATCTTTTTCTTAGATCAAAGATCAATGCTGTCAGTTTTTTCATTCTCTTTCTTCCACGTTTTCTCAGCTTTCATATTCAAGGCTTTATTAAACGTTTATCAAGTTTAAGCTGGATAGTTGTATCTCAAGGCCATACCCAGAATTTTTTTTAAAAATTTGGAGGAGGGGGGGGGGGGTACACAGAAAACCTAAAAAAATACATACAAAATTTTTTTATGTCCGTTTTTGTTACGGTTTTACAATTCAGACAATCATTTCGTTTGGGGGGGGGGTTAATCCCCCCTACCCCCCCCCTGGATACGGGAAACTATAAATTTGTGTTACTAAAATCTATTTAGAGACTAGTTATTAAATTTTCACTATTGAAATTTTAGGTTGTGACAGAGCAATTGTAATTTGAATAAAATTGCAAAACTGTTTTTGACATTCCAGCTTTTGCGTTCATAGAAAACATCAACCGTACACTTTCTTGGGTCATTTTATAGACAGCCAAAGATGATATTCCGTCAGTTGGGCATGATAGCTGGGTTTGACAATCACTTGTATTCCGCTAGTCCTATACCCAACCAGTTGTATTACCATATTTTTATTTTCATGCTGAACACTCTGTTAGTATAATGAACTGTTAGTATAACAAATATTTAGCTTGCACCTCCGTTGAAAACAAACTTTTTTTTCAGTATTAGTTTTTCATATTGAAATTCAGAAACAGCAAATGTTTAATGTTCAATTTGGTATTTATCTCTTATACCCACCAAAACTCAAGTTCTTTGTCTTATAGAACCAGTTTCCTTCTGTATTTTCTTTCAGCTTAGCGTGGGAAAGTATATATAAACTACGATGTAGGTATATTTTAATTAAATATTTGAGGTGGTATTTTGGATAGGTATTAACCATTTATTGTAATGCGTTCTAGGGGGCCTGATTTCCATACTTCTCTGTTGTAGTCTCCATAATTTTTGTTACTAAAGTATTTGATTTTCACCATACTTAGGTATATTTTGTAGGATTAACCTAACTTCACTTCTTGGGTTTGGTATGTATAAGCGATAAGTACCTTCAATTCTTTCATCAGAAAAATATCTTATACCATAATGCTTCTACTGTTTCACCAGAAACCGGGGTTGCCACCCAGTGAAACTAAAAATCACTAGATTTTAGTGATTTTATGATTGACATAATAATTTTCTTCAATAATCTAGTGATTTATGGGCTAATTTAGTGGTTTTGGTGCTTAGGCAATATAAAAAATCACTAGAAATAGTGATAAATCAATAGGGGTGGTGAACTTGCCAAAAACTTGTCTAATGCCGAACTTGATTGTACCATGTGGTCTATCTTTTTGTAATTATTATTGATGCTGTAAAACAAACAGATAAGTATTCTTGGATCCTATATCGAAATTGAAAGTCTTATTGAAATTGTGGCACCGGAGTGAAATCAAAAGCAACGACAACTTAAAATAGCAATAGCATTATATGTACAACAACAACATTTTTCACTTAAAAAAACAATAACTTACAACACGAATAGCACAGTTGAACACTTTGAATTTAAAAGATACCCCCCCTAAGGGCCACCACCCCCTGGGGAGCCGCGGGCCGGTGCCACGGGTGGGAGCCGTGGACTGAAGGCCGGCCACGGGTGGGACCCCCCCCCTTCCCAGGGACTGCGGGTCGAAACAGTATACAATAGTCACCGCCGTTGCTGCAGGTTAGGTTAGGTTTTGAGCATTTAAGTTAATTTATCAGGTTAAGTTAGGTTGGGTTAGGTTTGAGCATTTAAGTTAATTTATGGATTTGCTGTCCCCATAAAAAAAAAATGTGGACCACAATTTGCTTTAAGGGTGAGGCTGAGTTAATTTAATTTATCCAGACCGAGTTGGTTGCGATAGTGTACACATTCAACCCGGTCTGAAATTCGATAGTGGCCGTGGGGGAGTTTATTTACACCATTCTCGAGCACAAACCCTTTGTCGGATATACAAGACATGGCATTCTTTCCAACTCTACGAGTAGAATTTTTATACTGCAGAGAGTGAATTGCAAGCCCTTGTGCTCTCGGCACTAGACTACTTTCTACACAGTTTCTGTAGACACTCATGTTGAAATCGTTTTTTACAAAATGTGAGGGCACCCCTTTTCACGCCTGCTTTACATCTTTGTTGTGGGTTTCTACGCAATAAACTTTAGGACCGGGGAACACCCCATTGGATATTAAATCGCTCCCCGTCTCTGATTTTAACATTAGTAGCTGATTGGGGGCCTGACCTTCCACCAACTCGGGGTAGGGGGATGCATTCCAGTTAGTGAAATCGGCGAGCTGATGTATTCCCCATTTTCTAAATCATTTAATAAATCCCTGGTTTTTACTTTTAACAGCAGAGAATCTGTATCCCCATAATAAATTTGAACCAACCCCTCCCTTGGCCTTTGTACCTTGCACACATAGTAAAAAACGACAACAGGAGCTTTTTGGAAATTTCAATTACTGAGCTACCTCCTACTATACTCTTGTTCAGTACCACATTTCTTTTCTTTCTGTGTAGAAGAACCATATTCATCTCTATGCTCGTGAACGATGTAAAATTAGGGTCTGCAATAATTCATGCACATTCTTTGGGGTCAGTCACGACGTCACATGAGCTTGTACATTTCCTTTTCTACTTTACTTTTTGCCCGAGAGCGTTTATCCACAAAGTATCCATGAACGTCTTCAAATAGGGTTTTTGACTAAATTGCTGCTACCCTATGTATTTTTGTGATATTGAAACCATTGTTCACCATCCAGCGCAAAAGCACATGGGGAACAACGATATTCTGTTTAGGGTCTAAATCTGCAATCAGTTTCTGCTTGGAGGGGGTCCAGTGCATCCCCATATCATCAACCAATGATCGATTGTATGGGTTCAGCGAGTCCTTTGTCACTGGTCAATTGATACAGGGAAAAACAAAATCTTTGACAGAATCATGAAGCGCCAATGGAATTTGCCCGTCAATTTCAACGAACCATCCTTGTGGCCCATTGTCCTCGACGGTGTGAATTTCGGGGATCGCACAAGGATTCTCAAGCCATTTATAGTTTCCACACGGCAAAGAGTAGTGAGACATTGCCGAGGGGTAAAGAGATGTCAAGGAAAACTACATTGGACTTTAAACCAGTGTCTTGTCCACTTGGATCGGTTGTCAAAAGGCGATCTCCCTGAAATACATACCCCCCATCATTCATCTTTCTGCAAAAAAAGGTGGTGATCCACATCAGTGATCAACCCTATTTCTTCATGTGGTGTGGATTATTATTTCAAAATGTGGTGTGGAAAAATAATAACCTATATCTAATACAAACTCTGAATAAATTTAGTCTGTGTTTTTACAGACAATATCTAACAGAGTTAAAACGTCACTGGCCAAGTACAGTCTATAATAATCCCACCCATTTTTACAATTACCCTTATCCCAGACCCTCTTGGCAAATTGTATTCCTCGGCAGTACATTCACTGTTGGTGAGTGAATTTTAGAAAGCTTCGATTGGAGGTAGTTTCTCCTCGCTTAACTGAGCACCAAAACAGTAATAGTCGTGTGCATATACACCTTTACAGGTCAGTAGGTCATACATTTCACTGTCTGGAAAGTGCTGTTTAAGCAAAGGAAAACTATCAAAATTGTCGCTTTTCTGCACTTGAATCAATTGACTCAATGCCTTGGAGAAAAAACTAGATGAATCTAGAAACCCTGATTTTATTCCAGCACGTATGCTCGTTATTCACTACCTGTAATTTCAACTCGAGAAGCACCAACTTCTCAGCTGATTTGGGGATAATATTATAGGTAAATGAATTGTTTACACATGGAATATCTACTCCCTCTCCCTTCCTGTGCATACGTGCTAAAGCCGGTAAAATAAATTTTAAATCAGAATTTGAATTGTGAATGAAAACCGGTATAAAAACTGCCTCTTACATTCACATTGCACGATTGGTATGCTACACCACAAAAAATTACTACCCCCTGAGTATATTTCCTGCCAAAAGTGACCATGGTCTATGACTTTCCCCTTCCCCCTCTTTTCTCCCTAGTCCTTTCCCCTTAGTCCCTAATTCAAATTCCCCCTTACAAACCCAGCATATTTTTGATTTTTTATCGCCAAACGATCCTCTAAAGACAACAACATGGGTAATGGGTATTTCTCAAACGAGAATAAGCTCAATTTTCAGTGACAATTAATTTGGTCAGTGCCTTGATCATTCATTCATTCTCATCCAACGTCTCGACTATTTCTAACAACTGCATAGTGTTAGAGTTGTCTCTTTGTGCATGGGCATAGGAAACCGCTTTGGCCAGATGTTCTTTGATTCGATTCGGAAATCGGGAATCATTCACATCCACTAACCTAGCTTCAAAGTCCAAAGAGATTTTATTGCTTTGGAGGAGGGTATTTTGGAAATTTTTAAATCTTAAAATGGCCCTATCACCCGAAACTGTTTCCACTGATATGTAGCCATGCCGTTTAAAATGTTTCATATGATTCTGTAGCTTTAAATCACTACGAAATTGAGACAAGCATGTTGGACAGTAGAAAACGTACCCTAGATCTCTACCCCCTCCCAAAACTCTACTGATGTCTGTAATTGGGTTAAAATGGCCAATTGTATCGCCTTCACTAGGTGGTGTGTATAACAACCAAACCCAGTGCTTCACCAATTCAATTGACGGGCCTCTTACTGGGAACAACACCCCATTTTTATTAGAACGAATACCCTCTTGAAATTCAGTTTCATACTGGATCACAGTAACGCGGATATTTAAATGGGCATTGGCCCGTTCGAAAATATCTATTGATCTTAGTGTTACTGGGAATTTTCCTTCTAAACAAGTGAAATCTACAGGGGGAATGTCGGACCCCACGTTCCCTTGTAGACTCCAGTATTCTAAATTTTTCTTTGAAGCGTCACGTGCTAGAGGCTCGAAAGCTGATATGAGGAATGCGTACATGAAACATTTTTGACCTGTTTCAAAACAGATTCGCTGAATGCCCTTGCAACCCTCTAAATATGGATTATATTTTAAAACTATAGCCCTCTCCCCATGCCCCCCTCTTAAAATAAACTCTTTTTTAAATTTACAAATATTAACACTTAAATTTTCAATAAAAAGAACCACAGACCCACTACCATTCTTATTATAATTTTCGAGATGCGTTAAAATGTGGTCTACCCATTGCATAAAATTTGTTTCGTAATTTTCCAAATGCGGGTAGACCACTAGCATCTTGGTATGTACATAATGATAATAAACTTCACTTTTGCCCTCATTTAAATAAAATAGCTTTAAAACAATTGAAATCTTAATAGCGTCCCTACCCCCCCCCCCCCCACAACTTAATCTGGTTTTCTTAGAGTGCACAAATTTTATCTACATATACATAGACAGTATCTATAGGGGCAAATATGAAATTCCCCCCCCCCCATAAGCGAATTAAAAGGATCCCCAAAGCTGCGGTGTAGACGACTATTGTATTTAATATCAAATTTGACCGCTGGAAGTCGAGAAGTGTCGTAAATTGTGTATTGTTACCCTCTTGTATATTATCTCCCCTCCCCTCTTCATTCAACAATAGGGTTGTGAGAAGCCATTTCATTTTTTTGAACTACAACTATGTTCATTAAATCTGAGGGGGAGGGTTCTCTGTTAATTCACTAACAACATCGTCTAAAAGTTGTAAAGTATTTGGACTTAGCAATGGTAAGTCCCCCTGCTCAGCTGTGCTATTGTCTACATTAAAATAATTTGTTAGTAAATCATCAATATTGTCAGATATTTCAATGGAGGTACCATACCATTCGTTTATAGGTGAATTGTCGTGAATGAACTCCACAGGCACGTCAATGTGTTCAGGACTTCTTTCTTCAACCGATGAGGGGGGAGATGGAGAATATGGAACCAATGCAATCTATAAAAGAAAATAGCTTATTTTCAAAGTGTCTAAATCACCCTATCTTTAAAATTGCATTATTAATTAAAAACACGATTATTAGTAGTAGTAGTAGTAGCATTTGGTTAATTCACTATTCTATATATTCTGAAATTTCCACCTTAATATAAGATATTTACAATCTAAAACAAGACATAGGAGGTTTTGATTTTGTTCAAACTACCCCCCCCCCCCAAAAAAAAAAAAATCATATTAATACACCTTATCTGCTTTGGAAAAAAATGATGGACAGCCTAACTCATTCAGATCATCTCCTGAAAATAGCTTATTTTCAATAAGCATAAACCAACCTCCTTTTACCTTAAAATTACATTCGTTAAAGCAAGTCTGTTATTTTCAAGATTTTCTAGAACATACGATAAAATGGGGACCGTTAAGTCTCGAATCTCTTATTGATTGTCCCAAAATCTTGGCAAGTTCTAATGGAAAGTTGTCAACAATATTGCGCAAATTAGAATCCACATGTGTAAATGATAAAAGGTATAATCTCTGTCCTTCAAATTGAATTGGGAGAAAAATTAGCGAGAAATAAAATTTTAACTTACATTTCCAAATTCAGGTTGCAGTTCAGTGCCGGATGGTTCTGGCAAAGCATGTAGGAGGATGGATGGGATGGTGATGTCTGTTTCTTGTGCAGCCGGGCCAGCATTGTCATTGTGTTGTGCAGCCGGTGCAGCAATGTCACTGGCTTGGGGGGTTGGAGCAGTGGAGTTTACCATTTTGTAGTTACCCATCCGCTCTCTCTTTATATTTCTACCTGGCCGCATTGGTACCTGTTCACATGGAGCTTGGGCAGGCAGCACAGATCTGGAGGGCCTCGGCCAGCGGCCATATTGTACAACTGTCGCCTTTGTAGTGGTTTTATAGTTACCCCTAGCTCTCTTACTGCGAGGCGGACATTTGTCGGAATCATCCTTAAAAAAAAAGGAAAAATTTTGCATAAAATAACGAATCCTCTGTTAGAGAAGAAAAACAGAATTTATTGTCAGCCATAATTTTGTTTAGAAAGCGTTTGCCATTGTCTCAAAGAAGCCCTTCTCCCCCTTTTCAGCAAAGCAAAAGGTAAAATTTGCGACAGTCAGTAGTTCCTATTTTTACCATTTGGAGAAAAAATTAAATATACAACTTGTGAGAAATAAACCCGAAAAGCATAGAAATCATATTTTTACCATTTAGAAAAAAAAAAACTATCATTAGTTTTTGGGCCAAAAGCTGCATCAAATCCAGGACAATGATTTAAAATCTAGATCTCAAAATAGCCAGTCATAAATATGGTATAGTTAAAAGCTAACCTAACACTAAACTTCAGGGTTATATATATAGCAAAGCCTACATTAGTTTTCTTGTCAAAGGGTGTACATGTCTTCACAATGAATCCATCCCCTTACTTTTCACGCGAAGAAACAGTTTGTTTTCACCTTACAATGAAGCTGTTAGAAGCAAACCCCATAACTCAGGCACAACCCCCTCCCCCCATATAAACACTAGTTCTCAAAATGGAAGCCATTACATTTTCCATATTGAAATATTTACCATAACTGTCACCAGCTACCCCCTAGCTATTTATAAGATTTACTGTAGAAAGATAAGCTGCTAAATTGACTGAAAAAAGGCGTCTTTTTGCGTAATCATTTTGCTTGGTCAATCAGACAATAGACGTGAGCTACCTGTGTAATTGAATAGCACAAGATGCACATTTGACAGGATGTGATAATTACCCCTATATACATGTTTGCGGGACTGATAAAGTTAGGTTGACGGCTTAAAAGGAATTAGCATGCATAAGAGTTGAGGGAAGTTGCCTGTCACTTTAGGTTGGATACAGAAAGCATGAATTTTTCGAAAAAGAGATTTATTTCCAATGAAAGAATTAAAGTCGTAAAACAGTGGGGGGTTTACATGGTAAAAAAGAGCTAATTTTACGCTCTCTAACGACTATAAACATCACATAGTGGAGTTTTGTATTGGGGGGGGGAAGGGGAGGGCAATGTACCTGAATTTGAAATACTGGAGGGGGACTATGTAAAATGATTTTATTTGGAAATAACCTAAGAAAATTACTAAACAGAACTCACATTATTAATCATTGTACCTAAAGTTTCCATGTCAGTAATACTTGATGCTCTATCCATGGTGGCTTGAGACTGTATGATAATTTAACCTCAACGCATGTCCGTTATAAACAAAATCTCAAGGGTAAATTGTGATTTAAAGGGAAACTTTACGTAACTCCCTGATTGGCTTAGAAAGAGACACGTGATCTTGTCCCGTTAGCGGATCAATACACTTAGAAACAACAAACAAGTTGACCTAGAAAGAGACACGTGATCTTGTACCTTTAGAGTCGATCAATAATCCAGCAATTGTTGGTGACATCCAAGAAACATCCAGTAATTGTTGTTGACATCCAAGAAACATCTATCAACAGTGAGAAAAACCATGAAAAAACTTCCTCAGTGAGAAAAGCCATAAAAATATGCATAAATTATGTGTAATCAGCGCTGGAGCCCCTTCCCTACTCATGCCATTATTACTAAGCCATTTACTAAGACCTAATTTCCCGAAATTTCGACTACGTTGAACAAAATAGATATCTCAAAATTTTGATTGGATATCTTTGGGGAAATGGTAAGCGTGAGAGGGGGGTTCGTTGTCCTTAAATCATTTTTGACTTTTAAAAGGGCACTAGCCCTTTCAATTTTCAATTGAATGAGCTTTTTGATGTTTTTACAACATCACTTTCTATAAAAACCTTACATGCTCCCAGGGCATAGCTTACAACCCTTGTCCTGAGGGTTGTGGGAGACGGGGTGTAATTTACAAAACTTTCAACTACGTTAATAAAATGGTTATCTAAAATTTTTGATTGGATGTGTTTTGGGAAAAGGTGGGTGTGAGAGTTAGTTGCCCTCAAATCACTTTTGACTATTTAAAAGGGCACTAGCTCTTTGAATTTCCAATCGAATGAGCCCTTTTTCAAGCTTCTACTACAAAGATTGCAATAAAAACGTTATATGCCCCCAGGGCACAACTCATAACCTTTGCCCTGAAGACTGTAGGGGGTGTGTCCTGCTCAAAGATATAATTTCCTGAACTTTAAACTGTGTGGAACAAAATGGCTATCTAAAAATTTTGATTGGATATGATTGGGGAAATGGTGGGCTTGGAAGGGGTGTTAGTTGCCTTCCAATGACTTTTGACTATTAAAAAGGGCACTGGCCATTTCAATTTCCAATCGAATGAGCCCTTTTTGAAGTTTCTACAACAACGCGTACTATAAAAACTTTTATATGCCCCCAGGGCATAACTTACAACCCTTGCCCTGATGACTGTGGGGGAGTTTCCTGCTCAAAGGATTAATTTCCTGAACTTTAACTGCGTGGAACAAAATGGCTATCTCAAAATTTCGATTGGATGTGTTTGGAGAAATGGTGAGGGTGGAAGGGGTGTTAGTTGCCTTCCAATTACTTTCGACTATTAAAAGGGTGGCCATTTCAATTTCTAATCGAATGAGCCCTTTTTGAAGTTTCTGCAACACGTTCTATAAAAGCTTTATATGCCCCCAGGGCATAGCTTATACCCCTTGCCCTGAGGACTGTGAGGGGGTTTTCATCCTCAAAGACCCAATTTAGAGAACTTAAAACTACGTTGAATGAAATGGCTATCTAAAATTTTGATTGGATGTGTTTGGGGGAAAGGTGGGCGTGAGCGTGGGTTTAGTTGCCCTCCAATCACTTTCGACTATAAAAAAAGGGCACTAGTCCTTTGAATTTCCAATTGAATGAGCCTTTTTTGAAGTTTCTACGACAACGATTTCTATACAAACCTTATATGCCCCCAGGGCATAACTTACAACCCTTGCCCTGAAGGCTGTGGGGGAGTGTTCTCCTAAAAAAAAATTTATATTTGGAAATCAACTACGCTGAACAAAATGGTTATCTCAAAATTTTGATTGGATGTGTTTTCGGGAAAAGGTGGGCATGCAAGGGACGTTAGTTGCCTTTCAATCACTTTCGACTTTTAAAAAGGGCACTAGCCCTTTAAATTTCCTATCGAATGAGCCTTTTTTGAAGTTTCTACGCCTTTGAAGTTTTTTGATCGAATGATCCTTTTTTGAAGTTTCCCATCGACCGCCTTCTATAAAAACCTTATATGCCCCTAGGGCATAACTTAAAACCCTTGCCCCGAGAATTGTGGGGGAGTGTCCTCCTCTAAAAAACATATTTTCTATCTAGAAATAGACTACGCTGAACAAAATGGCTATCTCAAATTTTCATTGGATGTGTTTGGGGGAATGATGGATGGGGGGGGGCTAGTTGCCTTCCAATCACTTTCAACTATTAAAAAGGGCACTAGACCTTTGAATTTCCAATCGAATGAGCCTTTTTGAAGTTTCTACGACAACGCCGCCTATAAAAACCTTTTATGCCTCCAGGGCATAACTTACAACCCTTGCCTTGAAGGCCGTAGGGGAGTGTCCTCCTCAAAAATATAATTTCTATCTGGAAATCAACTACGCTGAACAAAATGGCTATCTCAAAATTTTGATTGGATGTTTTTCGGGAAATAGTGGGCGTGGAAGGGGTTATAGTTGCCTTACAATCACTTTCGACTATTAAAAGGGCACAATTTTCAATTCAATGCCCTTTTCGATTCCAATTTTCAATTCAATGAGCCCTTTTCGAAGTTTAAAACTAGGGTTGTGGGGAGTATCGACAACTTCTTCGATACAAAATTTTGCCCTGCTCTAAAGGAAAACTGATAAAATGATAATAAAAACACACACACACCAAAAACACAAACACACTACACACAAACAACAAACACACACACACACAAACACGACACACCACACACAGATAAATTGTGCCAACATTTAAAAGAATTTATTTTACTGAGAGGCTGGCTTTATTTATTGGGAGGGGGAAGATGGGGGGGGAAGAATATAATGATGATTTAAAGGGGTGTAAAGGTGTACAACGCTTCAATTTCGATACAGGGCTTCAATGCTTCAAATATGCATTTCTTGTGGCAGCTCACAAGCCTCTGCAACGGTATGCTAGTAAGACACTGTTGGACGATTATGCAGTTAATAGGAGTCAAATTTCCCTAAAGTAGATTTTAAGTGTTTAAATGATCAATATCCAGTAACACTTAATGGGATAACTATTTTTGAGCGGGCTAAAGCACATTTAAATATTGGTGTTACTGTGCTACAATATGAAACCGAATTTGAGGGGGGTGACCATAAAAAAGGGGTTATATTTCCAGTGAGGGCTCCGTCGATTGAATCAGTGGAACATTGGGTTTGGCTTCTTTACAAGCCAGCCAGTGATCCCGATTCAATTGGATATTTTTTTTCCAATACCAAAAATAAGTCTGGTTTTAAGGGAGGGTAAAGGGGGACGTAATGGGACATTTTACTATTGTCCAACCAGCCTTTCTAGATTCAGGTCAGCAATTAAGTTAAACAATCATATGAAGCATTGCAAGCGTCACGGATGTCAATCTGTGCAAACGGTTAGTGGTGACAGGGCCATCTTGCAATCTAAGAACTTTCAAAATTCACTCCAACAGAGTGACAAGGTGAACTTAGACTGCGAAGCCGCTCTCATTGATGTGTATGATCCATTGAATTCAAATCTTGTTAAAAACATATAAGGTGTTTTCAGTCTCTTATGCTCACGCACAAAGAGACTCGTGTAATTCCAAGCAATTGGTAGAGGTAGTTGAGAGATTGGGTGGTGAGGATTGTATGCTCTCAGCCGTGACAGCACTCATTAAACCAGCAAATAAATCGATATCACGGCTGCGAAATACATCCTATCCAATGACTCTATCACCAGAGGACGAGTTGGCCATTCAAACTGAAAAAATATGTTGGGTTTGTAAGGGGGAATCTGTTGAGGGTAATGGGAAAGAGGGAAAGGGGGTAAGGGGAAAACGGTAAAGGGATGGTCCGCGACCACGATCATTTGGGCAACCCGATTGTATCGGGATTGAGCAGTTTTCGTGGAGTGGCCCATCAATCGTGTAATTTAAACGTTAGTCAACAATTGTTTCTACCTGTTTATATGCACAATTCCAGCTATGACATGAAATTTATTTTACCGCATTGGCACGATTGCAAAGAGGTGTAGTTGTAGATGACGCATGGGTAGATGGTTCTTTTTCTTATAATATCATACCCAAATCGTCTGAAAAGCTGCTGCTCTTAGAACTCAAATTGCAAATAATAGACAACGATAAATTGTGCGTGAATAAGATCCGTTTTTTTAGACTCCTTTAGCTTCTTTCCCCAAATCCCTAAGACAATTCATTGAAGTACAGAAAAGTGACGATTTTAATAGTTTCTCTCTCCTTATGCAACACCTCCTTAAACAGAAGCACCTTTCAGATGGTGAAATGTATGATTTATTAACCTGTAAGGGTATATCCATATGACTACTACAACTCCACCGCGAGGCTTTCTGAGGACCAATTGCCAACAATCACCTCATTCTACGATTTACTTTACGTCTGTCAATGCACGACTGTCGACTATGAATTTGCCAAGAGGGTTTGGGCTAAGGGACGCTGTAAAAACGGGTGGGATTATTGTAGATTGTACCTGGCAAGTGATGTATTGACGTTGCTGGAGATTGTGTGTGAGAACACGGATAAAATCCCTTGGGAATTTGGGTTGGATTTAGGTTATTATTTTTCCACTCCTCATTTGGCGAGGGATTTAATTCTTAAAACAGGTAAGAGGAAATAGGCTTGATCACTGACGAGGATCAGCATCTATTTGTAGAGAGATCAATGAGGGGCGGGTATGTTTTTCATGGAGATCGTATCCTTGAAACTGATCTGACTGGACAAGACACACCGGTGTAAAGTCGGATGCAGTTTTCTTAGATATGAACTCCCTCTATCCGTCGGCAATGTCTCACTACTCTTTGATGTGTGGAAATTATAAATGGCTTAACGATCCTCTGGGAAATCTGCTTCAGATTTTCCCCAGCATTGCCAATGTTGAGGAGAATAGACCACGGGGATGGTTTTTTTAAATTGATGGTGAAATACCCGTGGAGCATCATGACTCGGTGAAGGATTTTGTTTTCCCGTGCATAAACAGAGCGGTGACTAGGGACTCTTTGAGTCCATACAATATTTCTAAGGTAGAGGATGGTGGTGTGCACTGGATACCTTCAAAACAAAAACTTATCGCCGATTTTCACCCAAAAGAGAATATTGTTGTACATCAAGTTCTTTTGCGGTGGATGGTAGCCAACGGTTTCAATGTCACAAGGATACATAGAGCCCTCCAATTTGACCTGAAACCTATTTGAAAACGTTTATTGACACTTTTGTCGATATACGTTCCGAAGCGAAAACAAAGGTTGAAATGAAAATTTTTTAACTCAATTTGAACTCAGCCTTCGGTAAATTGTGTGAGAGTGTACGCAATCAAAGTCGTTGTGACGTTGTGACTGACCCAAAAGAATGTGCTTGAATCGTTGCCGATCCAAACTTTACATCATTCACCATCATAGACTCCAATATGGTCCTCTTAAATAGAAAAAAAGAAATGTAATTCTAAATAAAAATATTGCAGCTGTCTGCGCACTAACCGAAATATCAAAAAAAAAACTCATGTTGTCATTCTATTACGATGTGTGTAGGCGCCAATGGCCGGGGGAGGGAGAAGTTCAAGTATATTATGGGGATACCGATTCACTTTTGCTAAAAGTTAGAACTGCGAATTTATTGGAAGATTTGGAAAAAGGCGTGCACATTAGCTCCCGAATGGAGTTTACCAATTGGGACGAGTCCATTTACCTGGAGTTAATGAAGCGTCAGGCCCCAAATCAGTTATTAATGTTAAAATCATAGACGGGAAGTGACTTTGATTTCCAGTGGTGTGTTTGCAGGTCCGAAGGTGTACTGTGTGCAAACACACAACGAGGTAATCAAAAAAGTCTGAAAAGGGGTGCCTAGACACTACGTGAATAAGAATTTTGACATGAATGTATACAGAAACTGTGTGGAAAATAGTATAGTTCCTAGGGCGAAGGTCATGGCGATTCGCTCTTTAAAATTTAAAAACCATGCAGTTTTAGTTGATAAAATAGCCATGTGTCCCGTGTCGGATAAAGTCTATGTGTGTGCGGATGGTGTGAAGGTGCTACCCCATGGACATTATTTAACTTCTGACCGAAGTGTGTGTCGAGATTTAAGACATCGCCTCGGTCGGGAAAAAATTAAATTGTAAATGGTTGGGTGGGTGGTGGGATTCTTTTTTTAACAGAAATTTTTTTTCCCAATTCAGCATTTTTTTTAATAGATTTTTTTTCACAATTCAGCAGTAGTTTTTTCCCCAACTCAGCAGTTTTTTTTTATAGCAAGGCAGATTCGTATGTTTTTTTTGTAAATAAAAAAGTGTTCAAATTGTTTTCTGGCCCCGCACCCGGCCCGGGGGGGGGGGGGGGGGGGGTACTGGCCTTCGGCCGGCCACCACCAGCTGTCGCCACACCCTTCCGGGGGGGGGCCTTTTAAAATGCTGTAAATAAAAGTGATATTATTATTTTAAGTGCATTATTCATTAAATGTTGAATGTTTTTATTAATAAATTTAAAAAAGTGTATCTATTAAAGTGTTTTTTTTTGTCTTTTTTCTAGTGCCTATGTAAATTTTATATTTTTTTATTATAAATAAATTTAAAAAAAGTGTATTTTTTTCATGTTTAGTGTGCTTTTTTCATTGTAGTATTTTGTAAGTGTTGTTACTTTTTTATGTGTGTGTCTAATAAAAGAAAATATTATTCTTTATTTGTCTTCTTCTCATTATTATTCTTGAACGGAGTAGTAGTAGTAGGGAAATTATTTAGTCATTAGACTGCTATAGTCTACAGTTAGTTGTCTAGGTGAACTGTTGAAGGGAACATGTATCAATTTAAAACACCATTCAGATCGTTTCTATAAGGACCATCAATGTCCGGCAAAACGACACTTTTAACAAAAATAATTCAAAATCTTGATAAAATGTTTTTAGAAAATCCAACTAAAATTTAGTATTGCTACAGTGTTTGGCAAGAATCCTATGGTAGAATAACAATTATTGCCCAAGACACGAAATTCATACATGGACTTGACATTTTCAACAGTATTGAATCAAACTCTTGGTTGATTATTGACGATCTGGCTGAGTCCATTGAAGAATGGTCTCAGGAGATGATACAATTGTTCACTGTCCGATCTCATCATCAACGGATCTCCGTAACCATAGTTCTACACAATCTATTTCAGCAGAGCAATTGTATGAGAACACTTGCTTTGAATTGCACCTACTATATCATCTACAGGGTTTTTCGTGATTCCAGTTCCCTCATAACGTTCAACAGACAGGTGTATCCGGTGTGAACCTAAATTCCTACTCTCGGCCTACAATCAGGCTACCAGCAAACCCTACGGATATATTCTATTGGACCTGAATCAGAACACATCCGAGGATCTGCGTGTAGTCACCAATATTTTTGACAATGAAATTACTGTATATCTGCCGGTGAACAGTAAAAAAGGTCATTAGTTGCAATCATGACACTGAAGAAACTACATGAACATTGACATTTATTCACCATCCTAGGTAATTCAAAACCACGACTTAGGAAGGCCATACTCAAACATGGTGTCGACAGAGAATTCATTAATCTCGTATCTGAACTTTGTTTAAATCTAACCGAAGGCCATTTTCAACTGCCAGAAGGTGTTAAGCAACACATGAACTCACGACTTAATTCAAACGTGGAAGGGCCAAATACTCAAGCAACAGTATCTGAACTTTGTTTAAATCGAAGGCCCTTGTTATCGTTCCCTTGTATGCCCTAGCATCAGCGGCAAGCAAAAATAAAGGAAACGATTTTAAAAGAAAACGACTTCTTCAAGCGAGTGGTAACTTCTTTACACTTTTACTGCCAATCAATGCAGGACTTGTAAACAGTTTTCTCTAGAGAGAGAGAGAGAGAGAGAGAATGGCCAAGCCTGTAAATTGACTCCAATTGAACTCGCCATTTCGCCAAAGGAACATTTCGAGGACAATCTCAATAAATTCATTAACAATGAGACAATTGCCGACGACAAAAAATTAATTCTGCTTCAAAATGCTCTTCGCCGAGTGGACAAACACAAGCCCTATCGTGAGAGACCCCTCAAATTAAATGTCATTCAATCCAATAAGGAAATGACTCCATCATCATCATCGTCATCATCATCATCAACAACGATAATACCAAAAGAAGAAGAAAATTTGTCTAAGGTTATGACAAGTGTTGCAGATCTAATGCCACATTCCTATCGTGAACAGGCAAGGAAGTGTGAAGACTGGACAAGAAGCATTAAAATTTTTCCGTTTGGGGAGGGAAGGGGGTAAACAAATTACGTTTTGCACTACAAGCTTGTATTGGACTCATAATCTCAGGACAGTTAAATTACCAGAGACACTATGCCATTCCACCAGGGGCGGATCCAGGATTTCTTTAGGGGGGGGGCAAAATAGGTTAATCCGATAAACGTGCGTTAGGAGCAAGTTTATTTAATGCAAACTTGCCTTGATTAAGTAAATTACACTTCTTTAGATGCTTTAGGGGGCCCCCCTCGCCCCCCGTCTGTATCTGCCACTGCATTCCACGTTGTCAAAATGGTTTGACTGATTTATTTATTTATTGTATAGCCCATCAAAAATATTTGGCATGACGAAGGAGTATAAAAAAAGAAAGAAAATGAAAAAGAAAAGCACATACAAGAATAGGAACAAATACGTACAAACTAAAACTCAAATAAACCAAACATTTCGGACAGTAAACCACTCGAAGGGTGAAACCTCTTTAGATGAATCATACAAATAAACACAATATAAAAATGATAATAACCCATAAAAACAATAAGCAGACTAGCATTAAAACAAAAAATCCTTCCAAGGGTGGTTTGACAGATAATCTGTAAGCTTGGAAAAAAGCTCATATGCAGCATTAAGAGGATCTGGCAAGCTGTATCACTCCCACAGTCTACCTTGTCAAAGGGGGAACCCGAATGAGGAACTTTAAATATTTGAGATAAGCCCTCCTGATTTCTATTTTATCTGATCGGCTAAAAATGTCCCGTAAAGGAATCAGGTATGGAACATGAGGGAGAAAAACAGCATTACATACTTTCTGGAATCGCTGGTAGTGATTCCTCGTTGTTGTGAAGCACAAACGATGCCATCCTGTCTGTTGCTTCAAGCTGACGTTTTTCATCACCATTCCCATTTATGTCAGCAAGCATTTGCTGGACTTGTGCTGAAAACAAACATATTTTTTCAACTAATATTCTAGTTTCACAAGAGTTGCTTTCGAAATTTTTGGGTAGTTGTTCTCAAAACTGATAATGTTAGAAGCCTTTCTCGAGAGTACCGCAACACCCTCAAGAACTGGCTGTATCTTAAGAAAATTGGAACCAAAAGTTTGATTTCAATCCGGAGACCCCCCCCCCTATCCCCTTTCTCTACGTAGTAAGTGTATACAGGGGCGGTTCATCTTTCTTCATCGTAATTCCTAAGGAAAAGTTGTACAAAGATAGGATAAGTATAATTCCCCTATGCAACTTTTGCATAAACGAACTCTTTCAAAAAAAAAATAATAACTTAGAAAAACACATTTTTATCTTTTGACCTCCTCATCATATGTTTGATACAAATTAGTTTTTATTAAAAGACACTTTTCATACTTTCAAACCCCCGTCCCCCAGCATTAATACCTAAAGAAGTCATAAATAGGCAATATGAGTTCGATAAAATAGTTCTTGGTTACTTCTTCTGGACTACTAAACGACCACATTTAAAAATATCACATATCATGTTCATATATTACGAGGGATGCTGTCTTTCCACATCTGATTGCCTATAAACGAAAGATGGGTGAATATATACAAAAATATTTAGCCACCAAAAGTAATGTACCATCAAGGTTACTTCTGCACCTTGACGACTGAGACTTTTGTCATATCACTGAACAAGCTTTGCAATACCTTTCCACAGAATGTCACCACCAACGATTTGAAGGCCCCTAAGGTCTAAAGGCCTGTTAAAACTCCTCATCAATTTAGGAGCCATATCCCCTTCCCGAACCGCTTCCCTGACGCAGGGAATACGGTCCAAAAACAGGCTGGACCTTGTTTGAGTCGCATTCAAGCAAGGCTTTTTCAATTAGCAAAATTATATATCCAAAGGAATCCAGAGGCTTCTCAAATAACCCCACCAGCTCCCAACACAAGGGTAGGCATTTTACACCTTGTTTGGACCAGAATCAAGCAAGGGTTTCTGTGATAAAAGGAGCAAAATGAGCCCAATAACCCTCACAGCTTCTATCTTCACTTAGAGAGTGGCACTTGTAAACTGGCGGGGAGCTTTTTTGAAAGAAACCGTCTCTACTCACTTCAAACCATTAGCTGCAAAGGGGTATTATAAAGCTTGATCACAAATATAAAAAGAATGCTTCAATAGTCAAAGTGATTACACAGATGAGTAACCTTGATTGTAAGTTATTTTTGATAATAAACCATTCTTGTTCACTCGTTTTTCTTTTATAGCCAATCAAAGGTGAAAGGTTGTCAGGCTAACGAAAGATTTAGAATTCAACGTTGAGCCCAAAAGCAGATAGACAGGATGCCACACAGATGCCATCAGAGAGAGAACACCAATGGTTTCTCCAGCTCATCTGGGCTTAGCAAAGAATATACAGTAAACCCGGTTTTCTGGCAGTAAAAGTTTTAAAGGAGCAACCTAGAATTATGCAACAGGAGAAACACTGTTTCCTTCCTTTTTTCTACTGTCATCAATAACAAATTATTGCGAGAAATGGTAAGGGCTAACCCTTGCAGTTTCTATGGAAATTGCAGACCCCAAGCCAGATTGAGGAATACGACATTAAGTTTTGGAAAGTTGTGTGCAACTACTGCCAAGGCCCAGAAAGGATGGTTTTACTTATCCTTGAGCTGGAGCCCACAGAGTGAGCTGAAGTGAATATTTACAGTCTATGTCAAGGAAAATTAAATGAACTTGTTCCTCCAAACTTTCGTTTTTAGTTATACTTCTGTTTTCAAGTGGAGCCTCTATTGAGGCAGGCGAGCAAGCATCACTCTCAAATTGAATTTAGATTGGACTCTAAAAGTTATTAAGATTTGCACCAGTTCCCCTGCTCCTTCACAAAAGCCTTTTTTAGGAGAATTAGTGGAAAAATAAAAAAAATTCAGAGAAGTAGAACTTTCCCACAGGTTTGTAAATACTACCATCTACTATTATAAGCCTTAGATTTTAGATGCTTGGATTTTAGTTAAACTTCTCATTTCATTTTCTACGACTGGAACTGAGGCAGAGGGCAACTCTCTGAGGGCAACTCTCGACTTCCCAAACACTACTTTAGAGGAACTGGCAACAAAATTGCTAGAACAGGGGGAACTACCTCCAAAATACAAAAATCGCATAAAATACGTATTTTCTAAGCTAAGTTCTAACAAAGCGCAAAGAAAAATTGCTAATGGAAAAAATTAGTTTGCAGGGCAAGACAAAAATCACTTGGCAATTCGTACCGAAGGCGATTTTTTTTCTTTTTTTTTAATTATTTCAGGATCTGTATTATATTATGAACATTCTATTGGCTAGATGTGAGCCTTCCATATAAACTAACATAAACAGAGGGAACAGGGAATTTTCAGCAATTAGCATGTGACATTTTTTGGAGCTAGGCTACTTACTTCAAAGATTGAACAAATACCAAACACATTTTTACTTGGTTCATCAAGTTTTTTTGCCACCTCCTTCCACCACCTTATTTCAGGATCTGTATTATATTATGAACATTCTATTGGCCAGATGTGAGCCTTCCATATAAGCTAACATAAACAGAAGGAACAGGGGATTTTCAGCGATTAGCTTGTGATATTTTTTTTGGAGCAAAGCTACTCATTTCAAATATTGAACAAATAACAAACACATTTTTACCTGATTCCTCAAGTTTTTTTGCCACCTCCCCCCATGCATTTTCTTTTATTACCAGGTATATACATCGGAAAATACAGGATATAATCTAATACTTGTTATTAATTTTTCAATATCCATTCTATTTTTTCTTAAAAACCTTGCCCCACTACACAATTTTTTTCAACTTCAAGTTGAAGCGTGACAAAGCGATTTTTTCCTCTCTTTGGGGGGCCTTTTTGTGGCTGGGCAAAGCAATATTCACGCTCTGTCAGAACTAAGCTCTAGGTGAAAAATGGCTAAACAACATATAAAAATGATGTTTTCCTCATTGACCCCCCCCACTCACACCACCATCTTTCCTGAAAATAATTACAGGATCATTGGCCATACCAACTTTAAGGAGCTGAGTAAAAAAAATATCTAGAAATCCAATAACCAGTCTTTCAAAATTTCAGCAGTGGTTGTCTAAAAAGTTTTACAATTTGCCATCAATCTAAGGACCAAGCCTGTATCCATCCCCCCTCCCCATCAATTTTTTTGTTTTTTTGTCAGACTCGTAAAAGCCCAACAAAATGCACATAAACAAATTTTGATATGTCTTCTCAAGTTTTTTTTTTTTTTTTTTTAACTCCCCAAACAAAAATCTTGGATACATCCTTGCATCAGGACCTAATCTAAGACCCTTTATTTATTCTTACACCTTACAATTTGAAGAGACAACAAGTAAGAATACAAGGAGATATAGCTACCACACGGGTAATTCCAAAAAAAATTGATTTTAATAAGACAATTTTAACCCTCAAACTGAAAAAAAGAGAAGGGTGTGAAAAATAAAAACTTACAAGCAATGGACGGATTAGATATGTCACCATGGATTGAATGCATTCGCCCAAATATATGTTGAGAAAAACCGTCTTTCATTAGACAAGTTTTTGGCAGGTTCACCATCCCTATTGATTTGTCACTATTTCTAGTGATTTTTTTTATATGTCTAAGCACCAAAACCACTAAATTAGCACATAAATAACTAGATTATTGAAGAAAATTATTAAGTGAATCATAAAATCACTAAAATCTAGTGATTTTTAGTTTCACTGGGTGGCTACCCTGGTTTCTGGTGAAACAGTAGAAGCAGTTTGGTATAAGATATTTTTCTGATGAAAAAATTGAAGGTACTTATATCTTATACCTACCAAATTCAAGAAGTGAAGTTAGGTTAATCCTATGAAATATACCTAAGTATGGTGAAAATCAAATACTTTAGTAACAAAAATTATGGAAACTACAATAGAGAATTATGGAAATCAGGCCCCCCTGAACACATTACATTAACTGGTTAATACCTAACCGAAATACCAACTAAAATATTTAATTAAAATATACCTACATCATAGTGTGTATATACTTTCCCTAGTTAAGCGGAAAGAAAATACAGAAGGAAACTGGTTCTGTCAGACAAAGAACTTGAGTTTGGTGAGTATAAGAGATAAATACCAAATTGTACATTAAACATTTGCTGTTTCTGAATTTCAGGATTAAAAACTAATACTGAAAAAAAAAGTTTGTTTTCAACGGAGGTGCCAGCTAAATATTTGTTATACTAACAGTTCATTATACTAACAGAGCTGCATTCAGCTTCAGCAAAATCGTAAAATATGGTAATACAACTGGTTGGGTATAGGACTAGCAGAATACAAGTGATCGTCAAACCCAGCTATCATGCCCAACTGACGGAATATCACCTTTGGCTGTATATAAAATGACCCAAGAAAGTGTACAGTTGATGTTTTCTATGAACGCAAAAGCTGGAATGTCAAAAACAGTTTTACAATTTTATTCAAATTACAATTGCTCTGTCACAACCTAAAATTTCAATAGAAAAATTTAATAACAAGTCTCTGAATAGATTTTAGTTACACAAATTTATAGTTTCCAGTATCCAGGGGGGGTAGGGGGGATTAAACCCGCCCCCCCCCAAACAAAATGATTGTCTGACTTGTAAAACCATAACAAAAATGGACATAAAAAAATTTTGTATGCATTTTTTTAGGTTTTTTGTGTAACCCCCCCCCCCCCCCCCCCCCCCCCCCCCCCCCCCCTCCAATTTTTTTTTCTTTAAATCCTGGGTTCGGCTTTGAGATACAACTATCCAGCTTAAACTGGATAAACGTTTAATAAAGCCTTGAATATGAAAGCTGAGAAAATATGAAAGACAGAGAATGAAAATCTGACAACATTGATCATTGATCTAAGAAAAAGATAGAAAGAAAGAAAATGAGTCTCCAGGAAGTTTTCAAAACAAAAGGCAATGAATCACAAGGTTGCAGCAGGAGAATTTAGAACAAGAATTAAAATGTGTAAATATAATAAAATGCATGAATTCATTGTATTGTATTTCATTGTCACATTAGTATTTGTTGTAATTGTATTCCTTAATTCCTTTTGAGACTAGCACCTTTCAGTTGTAAAAAAGGCTATATTGATGCCCAAAGTATCAATTCGAAATCAGCCATTAACAGTACCCTTCTGTAAGCAAAAAAAAAAAAAATTCAAAATATTTTAATTGACAAGAAAAAAGCAATAATCAAAATATACTTTAAATATAAACAAATTTAAAACTTTACCAGACAGAGAGCAGAGAGGTTTAATACAAGAGCAACTGGAGATCAATAATAAGTTACACTGGAATCTTCAGACTAAAATAAAGCAAATCGAGAAATTAAGGAACAGAAGGCGAAAGAAAAAAAAAGGAAAGAAAAGAGAAAAAAGAGTATTTGTTCTACTTCTTGGCAGTGCAGTTATAATCCGACTGAAAATTAATACGACCTTTCTGATCCAAGCAAAAGATGGAACTTCTTGGAGCGACCACGGATGAAAGAAACGTGTACTCCGGCAGTAATCGTATCATGGAAATAATTTGCTGAAGAATGAATGTCATAATAGCACATTACTATTTGTAATTTTTTTTTTAGCTAATTGAGACCAAATGTCCTCAACCCTTTTTCAATAAGGCTCCAATTTTCTTTTAAGTCCTTTCTTACGACCTCTTCCCATTCCGTTCGGGGACGACGGAATCGTCCGTTTGGACGCAGATCCAAGGCCAAAAAGCATACTCTTTAGCCATCTGTCTTCCTTTATCTGTAGCTGGTTTAACAATACAACAAAATTTGCTAAAACTCTACTTTAGCTACTTTTGGCTATCTTAGATAGGGGTTAGGTTAGGAAAAGGAAACTTTCAAGGATGGGTCTAAAGGCTTAAGTATGTCATGGGAAGATATTTTGAAGTACGTATGCACACTCCTTTTCTTTTAGAGTGTCCTGACCTCATATAACTTTTAGAAATCTTTGTGTTATAAAAGTGAAACCTTGCAAAATAGATCTTCTATATAAATGAAGTAAAACAAAATTATTTTCAGCTTTACAACTTTGCTCAATCCCAATTTATAAGGTTTTAAAGATATGTAAATACATTTCCTAAATTTTACAAAAAAACATTGATATGGCTTAAATTTCTACTCAAACAACAGGAATTGCATTTTCAAAACTAAAGCCAGAGAGAAAGAATCAGTTAACTGAAAACTAAGGTAAAATATTGTTTTGTTAAAATTTCAATAGGTATAGACAAGTCATGTAAGCAAATTTCAGGACCGTTTAGAAAGAGAAGTGGAGGTAGGTACTTCAAAATACCTTCCCAGGACATATTTTAGCCTGTTGACCCATCTCTGAAAGTTTCATTTTCATAACCTAACCCCTTTCCAAGATAGCCAAAAGTGGCTAAAGTAATAATTTTACCCGAAACTTACATCTTGCTTATTAATAGTGAATCAAAGAGGTAAAAATGAGGAGGGGTTGTTCAGTACTTCACGGAATATTAAGGCTTCCAAAATGTTTCAAACAATACCTTAGATTTTTATATAGTTCTCCAATGTTTCAAAGTTATATTTCCCTCCTAAACAGCTTACTCATCCGAGATAGATCCTACCTACAAGCCTGGTTGTAGTTACGCAAATTGTTACACATATCAAAACTATGCCAAAGTGTGATCAAGATACACCAGAGGCATGGATGCCGGCAGGAAGGGGGTAATGCCCACTCTCTCTGAAAAACAAGAAAGGTTTTTTTTTAATGCATAAAATAGGGAATAAGAAATATACTAATTTAAATCTTGCTAAAAACAAAGCTTCTGAAAGACCTGTCAGGAATTTCCAGGTGACCTCATGTTCAGAAAACATCAATTAGCAAAAATATAATAATCAAGAAAAGAACTAAACAAAGGTATTACCCTTCCTTCCTTCAAAGATTGAGGAACAAAGCTTTTTAACTATGCAAAGGGAAAAAATACCTTAGAAAATATTTTCCAGCACCCAGTATAATTCATAGAAAATGACTCAACTATTTCAAATTATCAACAGATTGACTATTAGATGTCAATGTTGCCCAAGAGCTTTCTTGACTAATATAAAAAAATGAGAAACAATATTCAAGTGATAGCAATCACTTCCTTATTATTCAATTGACCTGTTTCATAATGAGACGGTTCATTAAAAAAGTATAGCTGCATACAATCTCTTAATATAAACTTGATTATCCATGCATCAGAAAGGTCAAGCACTAGGTTTAATTGAATAAAACAAAAGATCTAAAATGTTTTTTCCATAAGCCGAATCATGCAAAGGAAGCTTTCAAGAATTGGAAAAATTCACTTCATATGAATGTTGACCATTTAAAAGACCCATAAAGGGACCATTAAGGGATTCCTCATCGTCCTCTCACTCAATACAGAAATGATATTGGACAAGGTTCCATAAAATTTATATAACAGAATAAATGACAAATTACATAAAACTAAGTGAAGAGCCTTTGATAACTGAGTAAAAACCCTGATATGGAAACAACTCTTTCTTATATTAAACCGCATCAAACATTTAGTCGAAGGTGGGTTGTAGCCTAATATTATTTCTCAACATCAAGGAAAAACAGCCAAAATCCATTTTAGAATTTATAGCGGTTAAAGAAGAATATAAGACTTGAAAGAGTTGGAACTTCACTGATTTATGGAGATGTGATACCCTAGAACCATATTGCGAGCCTTAGTCTCGGCTTACCATCACCAAGAACAAAGGGTTCCTTAGCGAATTTTCACAGGGGACTAGCCGCCATCAAGAGCTATTGAGATTCTGTGGTTTGGGGGGGGGGGTGAGGGGGCCCCCCTAAAGCAGTCTAAAGTAGTGAAATTTACTTAATTAAGGCAAGTTTGCAATAAATAAACTTGCTCCTAACGCAAGTTTATCGGATTAACCTATTTTGCCTCCCCCACTTAAAGAAATCCTGGATCCGTCCCTGGTGGAATGGCATAGTGTCTCTGATAATTTAACTGTCCTGAGATTATGAGTCCAATACAAGCTTGTAGTGCAAAACATAATTTGTCTACCCTCTTCCCTCCCCAAACGGAAAAATTTCAATGCTCCTTGTCCAGTCTTCACACTTCCTTGCCTACACATAACTTTTAAGCATAACATCAAACCCCAAGCCCTTGTTATATATATTATTACGATAACCTGGACACAAAGAGTGTCTGTCCATTTACCTCTGCCTCTCCCCTCCCCTATTTCATAATTTGAGGCTCATATAACCCCACCCTGAGACTCCCTGAAAGTTTCAACTTCAACGCTAACTATTGATCAACACCCCCCGAGCATTCCTTGAGAGTTTCATGTAAAAATCCTTACCTGTCCTTGATATATTGTTATACGCCATTCTGACAGCCTGAAAATAGTATCTTATTAATATAATCTTTTATTATACTCTTTTATTAAGCATCTGAGGTATCTTAGACTTTGAATTTCATACTGTTTGAAATAAACCCTTTATAATGGAAAACTTTTTCAATTTATAGCTGAGTTTCTATGGCAGCCGAACATGTTCCTTCTGGGTAATTGTGGAAAAAAATATATGTGGTTGCCATTAACACATCTCAGCGTTATATCAAGAACGACTCAGGGTATTAAGTTGAAACTTTTTAGCTACTATTATTACTATTTCTGCTCTTATACTCCTAAGTGAGAGGATCAAAAGTGAAGCAGTGAGGAACAATAGAGACTCTAGCGTAAGAGTGAAATGTTGGGAAGCATCAACCCCCTTATTACATTGATTAATTACTGATCATTTAAGTTCTAATGTGCTCTATTTTTGCATTTTTTTTTTTATTTGATTCCGATTTGTTTTTACTATCATTATCACTATCTTATCAAAATTTGGAAATTGAAAAAAAACGCCTAATATTATAATGTAAATACACTATTATACTTCATTATAAGATTATTTTACAATCATTGGGGAATAGAATTCACTTTTACAGCCTAGTCACAAGTATAGTTCAAACATATTCCTTCAGGTGAAGAGATACTAAATATTAAATTCTCTCTTGATATTAATTAATTAAAAAAAAATTCCGAAAAATAAGTTTTTCAAAGAAAAGTAAAGGCCATTTTAAACTTAGGATCAGGAGATACAAATACCTGTTAAAATTCCAACTCAAAACGACCAGAAATTACTATTAAAGAATAAATGAAACCCAAAACGAACAGAAATTAAATAAAAATCATGGCAAAAAAACATCCAACAAGTAACAATATAAATGAATAAATAGATCTTAAAGCGAGTAATGGTTAGATTGAAAATGACAATCAAGCTTAAAACGAAAAAAAATATTTTGCTATTAAAGCATAAATGAAACTTAAAACGAACGGAAATTGAATAAACAATCAATGCGAACAAACATACAATATATATATTAATGTAAATGAATAAATAAATCTTAAAACGAGTGAAACTTAAATTGAATATGTAAATCAAAGTTTGAATCGACTAAAAATAACTACAAACAAGATTTTGGGTATCACCTCACTGCAGAAGACTAAATCCTACTGCATCATTAGCGGTTATCCCCCACAAGAAGCCTTGTAGGCAAGGCCGTACCCAGGGGGGGATTGGGGGGTTTGAACCACCCCCCCCCCTTGAAATGCGTGTTTGACTCGTAAAAAAGTAACTAAAATGGATATAAACAAATTTTTTATGTGTTTTTTGAGGTTTTTGTGTACCCCCCTCCGAAAAAAAATCTTTGAGTAAAACTCACTCCGAAAAAAAAATCCTGGGTACGGCCTTGCCTGTAGGTTTCAACTTCACTGACCAAACAGTTCCTAAGATATTCCCTTTTGAAAACCTGCATACACACGGCAAGTTATGATTGAGTTTACCCCCCCCCCCCCCCCCTCCGAACAAAAAAAAAAAAAAACAAAAAAAAACTACCTAGAAATCCCACACCAAAACGGATAGCACAGCAACTGGTTCTGTCATCCACGTATCTCGTTTTAGCTAATGCGTTCCTATTGTTTCCAAAAACTCAACAAGATTTATGCAAATCCTTTCTCAAGATTAAAGAAGCCCCTCAAGTTTCTTTGTTACTAAAATCAGTCATATAGGTGAAATATTGGTCGCCACCTAGGTGCCTGTCATCAGATTGGAGCACTATGTTGCAAGGCTCTCCACTAATCCTCAATATATTTCTTCCACAATTACCCAGAAGGAACATGTTCGGCTGCCATAGAAACTCGGCTATAAGTTGAAATAACTTTACATTGTAAAGGGTTTATTTCAAACAGTTTGAAATTCAAAGTCTTAATTCGGATGCTTAATAAAAGAGTATTCGGATGCTTAATAAAAGAGTATATTCATGACATAAAAAGGAATTTTGATGCTTAAAATTGAAAAAGTGCACTAAATTAACTTAAGTTGAAATAATGCTTAATTATAGTTTGAAAAAGGTAGAAATTAAAGCCACAGATCTCTCGAATTCTGAGTAGAATATTCCTGACGTACAAAATGGGTTTCCATCCTCAAATTTGACAACAAAGTGCAGTAATTGAAATTAAATTGAAATAATGTTAAATTACAAAGGTTTTATTTGATGGAAATTAAAATTCAAAATCTTACATGTCTCATTATTAAGCTTGAATTACTCTGTTTTGTAAACGGCATTCACAATTTTTTTTTGTGTGTGTCTGCTTCTTGAATTGCTCATTAACTTTTAATGGAAATCGCTCTTTTCTTTTAGTGAAGACTAGGGCATCCTGGATGAAAAGGCACACAATTGAAAATGCGATGTCGGTATTATTTCAAATCCTATGACGAACAAATAAGAATTCAAATATGGATATTTCCTTTTATTAGACAGAGAAAAAAATATACAAAAGTTCTCGATATTTTTGATGCCATATTCAGTCATCATCATCAGTAGAAAATATCTTTGTCGCTATTTGGAATAGTTTCATATTTGCATTTTCAAGATGGGTGATCAATAGTTGGAAGATAGAAGAATTGATCAGTTTCATTCCTAGGGCAGAATATTGGGAGGATCTTCCAATGAAGGAAGTTTTCATTGGGGAAGGGACATTGCTATGAAGGGGGTACCAAATCTCCAGCATTATTTAAACAAACGATCAGAAATAAAAAAAAACTGAGTTTTTCAACTGAAAGTAAGGAGCAACATCAGTAGTAAGGCATCAATTACTTTCACGAGTGATTGCGTAATACGCCTTTACCAGGGTCAGTCACCTATTACTACGAATGGTACATGCCTTACCAGACGGGTTTCTGAGGCAAGACCCATTTTTTGGGGTCAATCAGAGAGAGCGGTGGTTACTCCATATACAGTAACTTGATTAGTAGGTTTTTTTAAAACTTGGCAACGTATAATGTACTCAAGCATGTTTTGAGAGTTTGATTACATGCCTTACCAAACGGGTTTCTGAGGTAACACCCATTTTTTTGGGGTCAATCAGAGAGAGCGGTGGTTACTCCATATACAGTAACTTGATTAGTAGTTTTTTTTTAAAACTTGGCAACGTATAATGTACTCAAGCAAAAACCCTATAAAATGTTCATGCACTACATTTCAATTTTCATTATGTTTTAACACATTGATTATAGTACACTACATATTATTAACTTTGAAAACAATGGATTCATCAATTTTCAATGTGAGTACACTTTCATTCTTTATTTCCAAAATAAAATAAAAAAAAAAAACGTTTTACTAGTAAATTCAAATTTCAGGGGGACTTAGCCTCCCTTGGTTAATTTTGGTTAAATATGTTAATGACTAAATATTCACATTTTCAACGTTTAGTATTAGGGGGGGGGGGGGGGGGGTACTAATTTTCCTTCTGTAAAAAACAAAAGAAAAAAAAGACTGACTTTTGAACGGCGGCTCAGTGAGCCGTAATTCATCTTTTCAAAGATTCAAAAAAAGGATGCAAGTAGTATATTTCGCGAAATTTTTTTTTACGTTGTGCTTTACTGAAATGAGATAAATGCTTTTCTAGACAAAATTATGGTTAGGCTGGGGGTGGGGGTACTAATTTTCCTTCTGTAAAAAAAAGACTGAATTTTGAACGACGGCTCAGTGAGCCGTAATTCATCTTTTCACAGATTCAAAAAAAGGATGCGAGTAGTATATTTCGCGAAATTTTTTTACGTTGCGCTTTACTGAAATGAGATAAATGCTTTTCTAGACAAAATTATGGTTAGGCTGGGGTGGGGGTACTAATTTTCCTTCTGTAAAAAAAAGACCGAATTTTGAACGGCGGCTCAGTGAGCCGTAATTCATCTTTTCACAGATTCAAAAAAAGGATGCGAGTATTATATTTCGCGAAATTTTTTTACGTTGTGCTTTACTGAAATGAGATAAATGCTTTTCTAGACAAAATTATGGTTAGGCTGGGGGTGGGGGTACTAATTTTTCTTCTGTAAAAAAAAGACTGAATTTTGAACGGCGGCTCAGTGAGCCGTAATTCATCTTTTCACAGATTCAAAAAAAGGGTGCGAGTAGTATATTTCGCGAAATTTTTTTACGTTGTCCTTTACTGAAATGAGATAAATGCTTTTCTAGACAAAATTATGGTTAGGCTGGGGGTGAGGGTACTAATTTTCCTTCTGTAAAAAAAAGAAAAAAGGCTGAATTTTGAACGGTGGCTCAGTGAGCCGTAATTCATCTTTTCACAGATTCAAAAAAAGGATGCGAGTAGTATATTTCGCGAAATTTTTTTACGTTGTGCTTTACTGAAATGAGATAAATGCTTTTCTAGACAAAATTATGGTTAGGCTGGGGGTGGGGGTACTAATTTTCCTTCTGTAAAAAAAGACTGAATTTTGAACGGCGGCTCAGTGAGCCGTAATTCATCTTTTCTCAGTTTCAAAAAAAGGATGCGAGTAGTATATTTCGCGAAATTTTTTTTACGTTGTGCTTTACTGAAATGAGATAAATGCTTTTCTAGACAAAATTATGGTTAGGCTGGGGGTGGGGGTACTAATTTTCCTTCTGTAAAAGGGGATTGTTTTTTTCATGCTAAATTTTGCCTTCTTTTTAAGGAAGAGGATTCATGCAATTACCCTCCCTCCAAAAAGAGAGCAAGATGGAACGAAGCCACATTGATGCAAGCTGCAAGGCCTTCCATCATCAAATATGCTCAAATACATGCTCTGGACCAGCCAATGACCACGCAACTTTTAATGCCAGGAGCCTCTCACGCCAATGTTGGCTCTGCGCAAACCTCTACGCAACCTGGGAGGAAATTGAAAAGAGAGTGGGCGGCTTCTCATAATGCCTCAGCCCAGTCTACTCAAGATCGTGAGGTTGACCCCCTTCAAGCTTTGCCAGGGACTTCAGGTGTAGAAGCCAGTCAGAATTTGTAAGTATATATATATTTTTTTTTTCTTTCCGTATTTTCAAAAATAAGGCAAATTTTCTCAAGCGCATAACTTTTGATGAGTAAAACTTAAATTTGTTTCTAAACTATTCTATAATAATCCTATTTCAATTTCTGTCATTAACCAAATTAGCAGTATATAAAAGAATGGTTATAACACTGAAGTAGCAAATAGCTTATCATACATTTCTATAAAACCTTACCTGTAACTTCTCTTTTAAGCAAGATGTTTTCTAATGCAATAATCCATTATTTCTTTAAACAAACTAACTATATAAAAACAATTCACTATTTCACAGTTGACGATTGAACAATCATTCTTAAACTGGATTATCTTTTGCACTAAGCTTTTGCGCGTATCCGGTTCTTATCAAATGTCCCATCAGGACGCTTGAATTTTTAATCCGACGGGTATAAATTTGAATTTTAATCGCTCCTTGCAAAGTGGGGTTTCAAATAACAGGATGTTTATCTTCGATAAGATATTAACACAGGAAAACAGGTTTTTTAATAATTTCCAAATATGTCATCGCAGTGATGTCAAAAAAATTATTTGGGCGAAACCGTTTTTGGTCATTTCAAGCAATTATTTCGACGAAACAGTTAGGGACATTTTAAAAGATGTTTTCAAAAAGAATTTGAGGCTGAAACTCTAGGGTCGTTATAATACACAAGTTCTATTTGAACAGTGTTGTGAAGTCCGATACCCCAACTGGAAAGGGCTTCGATCCTCCTACCCCGAAGGAAGCTCCCGGTTCCCAAAGGTCCTCCCTGGGGGCTCTAAAAAGGACCATCCAGCATTTTAATTGCACTTAATTGTTGATCTGGAAGGAGAAAAAAAAAGTTCTTCTCTCTTACAATTATTTATTTAGTCCAGGTCAACTACGTCCAGCACTTCAAACAAATCCGTTGCCAAAGGACATAGGAAAATTCGGATTGTCGAGAAAGTTACACCAACACCAGCAACCGATGTATGGGATTCGTGTCCATTAACCGAAGCTGAAGAGCAAGGGTTCAGAGAACATACTGCATCGGTTGAACGATGGTCGGGTTGTATTGACAGTTATATTCAAGAGGGTCAAGCACTAGAGTTGGACCCCTATTTTGCGTTTTTATTCTGAAAATTTTTGGAATAAAACCATTAGTTTTATATATCATTCTCTTGTTCTAACTTATCCTCTAAGAATAAGACTTCATTTTCCTGACTAAAACAATATATATTTTTAAACATGTTCAGTTGTCATTATGAAAGACATATGCCAATGTAACTTTTTTTTTTTCTTCTTCTTTTAATTGTTCAGGTGGTGGGACAATGACTATGAAAAATTGACATAGTTTATTAACTTTATAAAAATAATGGTTATTTCACATAAAAAATAAAACATTTTTTCTACAGATTAATGATATAGCACCACCACCAGCATTGAGTGATGAAACAACTGAATTTACAGGACCAATTCTTTCACCACCAACGGAGTTCAGTGATGAACCTACATTAGTTCTAGAGAATATGGAATGGCATAGGGGTTTCCTTAATGATGTTTTTGGGGAAATGGCTAGCCTAGACGACTTAACCTGTAATATTGACATGCTTGAGGATCCGGGGTGGGCAGATAGTTTTATGCGTGAGCATTTAGGAGATGTTACTAGTGCATCTGAACCGGGTCCTCATAACGAAATTCCAGTACAGGAAAATACAGGCTGGCTCGACCCATTGTCCCCAAACACCTTGGATATGTACTAAGGGACTGCCTCATGCCATCTCCAACCAATATTATTGAACAGACTGGGAGTGGTGGTGTTACTGACAATTCCCTGTCACCCTCCAACATTGCACTTAATGATATAGCTAGTACTAGTAGTAATACAACAACAACAACAACAACAACAACCCAGTATCCCCTCTTCCAGATTTTTTTCTGTCCAACTCTGCCTTGCACCACACACTGGTCTACAGCGCCAAATTCGGTGATCCCTTCAACTCTCTAGTGTCGGGGGATATAATAAAAGATCCCTCGGCCATTAAACATTCATATACTGATAAGATTCGAGCCATTCTTGAACAACAAATGGGGGTGTGGGGAGTGGGGGTCAGTTTAAAAGCATCAATAGCACTAAAAATATTTTTTTAAAATGAAAATGCGGCTGAGATGTATTCAAAGTACTTGCACACAGAGATGTTGGCAATTCACCCGCATTTATCAAATTATGGGGAGGTTTTTCTAAATTGGGCTAATAGTATTCAAAGTAAGTGGGAAAATTATAACGAGGGGGGTAGTGGATCTGTGGTTTTATTTATTGAAAGTTTAAATGTTAATATATGTAGGTTTAAAAAGGATTTTATTGTAAGAGGAGGAGCGGGGAATATTGAATTAAAATATCATTCAGATTTAGAGGGGTGTAGGGGGGGGGGACAACGAATCTGTTTCGATACGAGGCTGCAGTGTTTCAAGTATGCATTTTTGATTGCCGCCTATAGACCCCTGCGTGATAATGCCTCTAAGAAAAAGTTGGACGAATTAGCAGTTAATGGTAGGAAGGGTTCAAAGTTCCCAAAAGTAGATTTTAATTGTTTAAATGGTCAATTTCCCGTGATACTAAAAGGAATAGATATTTTTGAGCGGGCTAATGCACATTTGAAGATTGGTGTCACGGTGTTACAGTATGAAACAGAATTTGAAGAGGGTCAGCGTTCCGATAAGAAGGGTGTATTATTTCCAGTGCGAGCTCTTTCAATTGAATCAGTAGAATATTGGGTGTGGCTTTTATACACCCCAACCACAGACTCCGATTCAATTGGTCATTTCAATCCAATTACGGATGTTAGTAGGGTTCTAAGTGAGGGTACAAAGGGGCGTGGGGGGTGTATGCTATTACTGTCCAACATGTCTCTCAAGATTTCGCTCTGATTTAAAGTTAAAGCATCACATGAAACACTGTAAGCGTCATGGATACCAGGCTGTGGAGACGGTAAGCGGAGATAGAGCGATCTTACGTTTTAAAAATTTTCAAAACACGCTCCTGCAGAGCAATAAGATCGCTTTGGACTGCGAAGCTAAACTGACAGACGTGTGCGATCCGTCAAATTCAAATCTTGTTAAAATACATGAAGCCATAGGGGGCTCTTACTCTCACGCGCAACGAGATTCCAATAATACCATGCAAGTGCTGGATGTAGTTGAGACGTTGAGTGACGGTGAAGACTGCATGCGCTCGGCATTGGTCAGTCTAATCAAAACAGCGAACGGTGCAATTTTTTGCCTTCGTTATACAAACTATCCTATGCTCCTATCACCAGATGACATAGTGACCATTAAAAATCGTAAAACGTGTTGGGTTTGCAAGGGAGAATTTGATGATGGTGTTGGGAATGGGGGGAGGAGGAAGGTGATCAATCATGATCATTTTTGGCAGGAAATTACATCGGGAGGGAGTAACATTAGAGGGGTAGCACACCAGTCATGCAATTTAAACGTTAGACAACAATATTTCGTACCTGTTTTTATACACAATTCCAATTACGACTTAAAGTTTGTTCTTCTGGCGTTGGCCCGCATTGCCAAGGGTGGAGTTGTAGATGACGCATGGATAGATGGTTCTTTTTCATATAATATCATACCAAAATCATCGGAGAAGCTACTGCTGCTAGAATTCATGTGGAAAACAGTTGACAAGGGTAACACGTGCCTGAATAAAATCCGTTTTTTAGACTCTTTCAGCTACTCCCCCAAATCTTTAAGTCAATTGATTCAGGTACAGAAAAGTGACAATTTTGATAGCTTCCCCCTCCTCAAACAGCGTTTCCCCGATGATGAAATGTATGATTTATTAACGTGTAAGGGTATATATCCATATGATTATTACAACTCTGGCTCGAGGCTAGATGAGGTGTCACTACCGCCCATTGAAGCTTTTTACAATTCTCTTACTGAGAGTGAGTGCACCACTAGCGACTACGAATTTGCTAAGAGGGTTTGGGCAAAGGGCGGATGTAAAAATGGGTGGGATTATTGTAAACTATACTTGTCCAGTGACGTACTCACTCTTCTGGACATTGTGTGCAAAAATACGGATAAAATCTATGGGGAATTTGGGTTGGATTTAGGTTATTATTTTTCCACTCCTCATTTGGTGATGGACTTGATACTTAAAATCAGCAAAGAAGAAATAGGTCTGATCGTCGATATGGATCAGCATCTGTTTGTAGAGAGATCAATGAGGGGTGGGTATGTTTTTCACGGGGATCGTATCATGAAAACTGATCCGAGTGGACAGCACACCGATGAAAAGTCGGACGCAGTTTTTTCTGGATATGAATTCTCTTTACCCATCGGCAATGTCTCACTACTGTTTGCCGTGTGGCAATTATAAATGGCTTGACAATCCGTGTGCTTCGAATTTCCCCGACATTGCCAGTGTTGAGGAGAATCGGGCACAGGGATGGTTTTTTGAAATTGACGGTGAAATACCCATGGAAATCCATGACTCGGTGAAAGACTTTGTTTTTCCTTGCATAATTAGACCGGTGGGTAGGGACTCTCTGAGCCCCTACAATTTTTCTTTAGTAGAGGACGGGAGTATGCACTGGGTACCTTCAAAACAAAAACTAATTGCCGACCTCAACCCAAAACAGAATATCGTTGTTCATCACGTGCTATTGAAATGGATGGTGTCCAATGGTTTCAAGGTCACAAAGATTCATAGAGCCCTCCAATTTGATCAAAATCCTTACATGAAAACGTTTATTGACACCTTTGTCAGTAAGCGTTCACAAGCGAAAACGAAAGTTGAAAAAGAAGTCTATAAACTCATTTTGAACTCAGCTTTCGGTAAAATGTGCGAGAGCGTACGACACAGAAGTCGATGTGACATTGTAACCAATCCCAAAGATTGTGCTCGAATCATTGCGGATCAAAACTTCACATCGTTCACAATCATAGACTCTAATATGGTGCTCTACATCGCAAGAAAAGAAACATTGTATTAAATAAAAATATTGCAGGCGGAAGTGCAATAACTGAAATATCCAAGAAACTCATTTTGTCGTTTTATTATAATGTATGCAAGGTACAGTGGCCGATTGAGGGACAAGTTCAAGTGTATTACGGGGACACCGATTCACTCCTGTTAAAAGTCAAAACTGAAAATCTATTGAATGATTTGGAAAATGGTGAGTAAATTAGCTCACGAATGGACTACAATAATTGGGACGAATCCCTCTACCCAGAGCTAGTGAAACGCCAGGCCCCAAATCAATTGTTAATGCTAAAATCTGAAACGGGTAACGATCTGATATCAAGTGGTGTGTTTCCTGGTCCGAAGGTATACTGTGTAGAAACGCACAGCAAGGAAATCAAACAAGTTTGCAAGGGGGTACCTACACACTTTGTAAAAAATAATTTCGACATGAGTGTGTATAGAAACTGTGTGGAACGTAGTTTAGTGCCAAGGGCGAAAGTCATGGCGATTCGCTCTTTACAATTTAAAAACTACACAGTTAGAGTTAAGAAAAACGCCATGTCTGCCATATCGGACAAAGTCTATGTACTTGAGGATGGTGTGAAGGTACTACCACACGGTAGTACCTTCACGGTAGTTCATTTTTTAATTTCAGACCGAGTTGAATGTGTAGAGTACAGAAAACAACTCGGTCTAGAAAAATTAACTTAAATTCATTAAAAAAAAGTATAAATTGGGTGAGAGGTTTTTTTTTGGGTAATTTGGTGTTTTTTAAAAAAAAAATTTTTTCTTTATCACAAACAATTTTCAATGTGTGTGTGTGTGTGTGTGTGTGTGTGTGTGTGTGTGTGTGTGTGTGTGTGTGTGTGTGTGTGTGTGTGTGTGTGTGTGTGTGTGTGTGTGTGTGTGTGTGTGTGTGTGTGTGTGTGTGTGTGTGTGTGTGTGTGTGTGTGTGTGTGTGTGTGTGTGTGTGTGTGTGTGTGTGTGTGTGTGTGTGTGTGTGTGTGTGTGTGTGTGTGTGTGTGTGTGTGTGTGTGTGTGTGTGTGTGTGTGTGTGTGTGTGTGTGTGTGTGTGTGTGTGTGTGTGTGTGTGTGTGTGTGTGTGTGTGTGTGTGTGTGTGTGTGTGTGTGTGTGTGTGTGTGTGTGTGTGTGTGGTGTGTGTGTGTGTGTGTGTGTGTGTGTGTGTGTGTGTGTGTGTGTGTGTGTGTGTGTGTGTGTGTGTGTGTGTGTGTGTGTGTGTGTGTGTGTGTGTGTGTGTGTGTGTGTGTGTGTGTGTGTGTGTGTGTGTGTGTGTGTGTGTGTGTGTGTGTGTGTGTGTGTGTGTGTGTGTGTGTGTGTGTGTGTGTGTGTGTGTGTGTGTGTGTGTGTGTGTGTGTGTGTGTGTGTGTGTGTGTGTGTGTGTGTGTGTGTGTGTGTGTGTGTGTGTGTGTGTTGTGTGTGTGTGTGTGTGTGTGTGTGTGTGTGTGTGTGTGTGTGTGTGTGTGTGTGTGTGTGTGTGTGTGTGTGTGCAAGGCAGAACAATTTCCACTATTTAATGCCAGCCCCGGCCCGGCCCCGCCGCAGCGGGCAACTACTTCCCGGTGCCCGGCGCTTCCCGGCCCAACCCACGGCCACCGCAGCGGCCGCCCCCCGGGGGGAGGGGGACCCTAAAATTTAAAATGCTGTAAATAATAGTGATATTATTATTTCAAGTGCTTTATTCTAATAAATGTTGTATTTTTCTATAAATAAAAAAAAAAAAATGTATTTATTTAAGTGTTTTTTCTAGTGGTTATGTAAATATTGTATTTTTTTATTATAAATAAATTAAAAAAGTGTATTTTTTTTCATGTTTAATGTGCTTTTTTTGATGTAGTATTTTTAAAAAGTATTGTTACTTATTTATGTTTAATAAAAGAAAATATTATTCTTTATTCGTCTTCTTCTTATTATTATTATTATTCTTGAACGGTGTAGTAATAGGGAAATTATTTAGTCATTAGACAGCCATAGTCTACAGTTAGTTGTCTAGGTGAACTGTTGAAGGGAACATGTATCAATTTAAAACACCATTCAGATCGTTTCTGTGTGGACCGTCAATGTCGGGCAAAACAACACTTAAATAAAATAATTAAAAATTGCGATAAAATGTTTGACGAAAAGCCGAAAAAAATCTACTATTGTTACAGTATTTGGCAGGAGTCATATGATAAAATAAAAGCAATTGCCACGACGGGATTGGTGCAGATACAATTCATACAGGGACTTGATGTTTTCAGCATTATTGAACAAAACTCTTGGTTGATCATTGACGATCTGGCTGAATCTATTAAACAATGGTCCCAGGAAATGCTACAACTGTTCACTGTTCGCTCTCATCATGAACAGATTTCCATTACTCTGGTTCTACACAATCTCTTTCATCAGAGCAAATGTATGCGAACACTTGCATTGAACTGCTGCACCTACTATATTATCTACAGAGTTGTTCGTGATTCTAGCTCGCTAATAACTCTCAATAAACAAATCTATCCAGGTGCCCCCAAATTTCTGCTCTCAGCATACAATCAGGCAAATAATAAACCCTACGGCTACATTCTATTGGATCTTAATCAAAATACACCCGAGGATCTGCGTGTAGTCACAGATATTTTTGACAATGAAATTACAATACATATCCCCCGTGAACACTAAAAAGACCTATTAGTTGCTATCATGACACTGAAGAAACTACATGAAAATGGACATCTGTTTTCAGTTCTAAGCAGTTCAAAACCTCCGCTTAGAAAAGCCATACTCAAACATGGTATTGACAATGATTTCATTAATCTAATATCTGAACTTTGTTTAAATTTGACCAAGGGTAATGTTCAACTGCCAGAAGTAGTTAAGCAATAGGCAAAGCAACATCGTTCCATTGTACGTACATTGGCCTCTAAAAAGAAAGGAAAGAATTTTAAAAGAAAAGACTTCTCTAGGCGGGCGGTAGCTTTTTCACACTTTTACTGCCAATAATTGCAGGACATGTAAACAGTTTTCTCTAGAGAATGGCAAAACCCTATAAATGGACTCCAATAGAACTCGCTCTCTCACCCGTGGAACACTTTGAGAACAATCTGAGTAAATTCCTTGACAATGAGAATATTGAGGATGATAAAAAAACTGCTTTTACTTCAAGATGCACTTCGCCGAGTGGACAAACATAAACCCTATCGTGTGAAGCCCACTGCTGCTGCTGCTGCTGGTATTGATCACAAAAAAGAATCATCTCCTCAGGATTCTGCTGGAACACAATTAAAGAAGGAGGAATTGGATTCAATTGTATTGAAAATTGGAAATCTAATGCCCCACTTGTATCGTGAACAAAGTAAATGATTCCTAACCTATCTCTTGGAAAGTGGTCAAGATCATATTCAAGTTGAGAGCAATGGGGAAGGGATTATAATTCAGAGCAAGGGCTATAATCTACTTGATTTAATCTATGACATGGTTACACATCGTAAAGGACTATTATCATTTGACACTCATCTCTACAACTTTCTAAATACATTAAACTTCCCCAAAAGTCTTATTGGCAATAGACGAATTCTAAAAAAAATTAAATGAACATGCATCATCATCATCATCATCATCAACAACATTGACACCATTAAAAAAATTAAAATATGAACTTGAAGAAGAAGAAGAAAAAGATTTTAAATCAATTTTGGAAAATACTAGCATACCACTGATAGCTAGACAAAAGCGAAGACGTATCAAGTCAATGTCACCATTACCACCACCACCAAACAGCCAGTATACAAAAGGGTAGCGGACGTTACACAACGTGTTTACGTTCAAAATGTTTGAAGTTCTGAAAGGTGTTTATGAAAATATCGGTGAGGCGGGGAGTTTAAGTTCCCCCACCACTCTTTCGAAAGTCACTGGTGTTCACACTAAAAGTGTACAAGACTATCTACAATATGAATCAAGTTACACTCTGCATAGAAATCATAGACTTCGTGCCAATCAATATCAAAAAACTAAAGCCTTTTACCCATTGCATATAATGCAAGCAGATCTCCTGACTCTAGATGAGCTTCAAAGACGTCACAATACACCGTACAAGTACATCCTACTTGCAATCAGTGTTTATAGTTGTTATGCATATACAATTCCATTGCGATCAAGAGAGGCGTTGAAGTTGCTCAGGCCATTGAAAGTATTCTCGAACAGGATTCATATAAAAAAATTCAAACGGATAGTGGTAGTGAACTTGTTAATCCTCATGTTGCAAAAGTAATAGAGAAATATAGTACACTGCTCCATCATAGTCACAGTCCTATAAAAGCTGCATTGGCCGAACGATTGATAAGAACTATTCGACTTTTAATTTCAAGATATTGTATATTGAAAAATACACAGGCTTTTATTCATGATCTAGATAAAATCATGTTGATTTATAATCAACGACCTCATCGATCATTGTCCAACTCTACGCCAACGGAAGTTCATCATTCTGATCATGATACAATTGACACCTTTCTTAAACAATATTCCAATGAATCGGTTGTCAAGAATAAGAAAAATAAATTCAATGTTGGTGATACCGTTCGAATTAATAGAACAACTAATGTTTTTGAAAAGGGGAATTACTTGTGGTCAACCGAAATTTTTAAAGTGGCAAAAATCCTAGACACTAAACCCATAACTTATCGCCTGCGTGATACCAAAGATGAAGAGATTCTCGGCGGCTCTTATGACTGTGAACTACAAAAAGTTAAAAATGCTAGTGAAATCTATCAAATTGAAAAGATATTAAAGACACGTACTCGCAGGAGTAAGAAACAGTTACTTGTTCGGTGGCTAGGATACAACTCTGATTTTGATTCTTGGATCGGTGTTGAAGATATTGACAATGCCCTATGATTTCTATGTAACATTCATGTCCAACATTTCCGATCCTCTCTACAATGACTTGAATATGACAAGTGATTTTTGGACAAAACTCTCCCCCGCCATCAAATTTGACGGTGCATATGAAGTGGCTCTTGTCGACTGTATTCTCAAAAATACCTATGACATCCTGAGAAAGGATCGTGTGTATGATATAAAAGTTATACCATTCGATTGGGCTATGAATGGGTTGGGCTATGTCGACTATGAATGGGTTGAAGCACTTAAACCTAGTGACTATCCACATGCCAAATTGAAATATATTGAATATGATAATATGGGAGATTTGTGTCGTACAATCAATAGAAAAATGGGTGCATTCCATTTTAATTATTCATTGGAACATGATAAGATTTACATTAGCTCACCTGTTGACACTGAAATAATTATTCTCAATGATAATCTGAGAGATGTTCTTGGCTTTAAACAGAATATGATCAATGGGAAAAATGCTTGCACCGTTTACGGGATGGATCAAGTTATTTTTGCTGATTATCCACCTGGTTTTGCCTCGGACTCTTGCATATTTCTCTATGCATCCTTTGTGGAAACATCGAGAGTCGGTAATTCAAATGTCCCCCTCCTATGTGTTCTTGAACGAAAAAACATCTCATGAACTTGTTCATCACTATAATATAAAGCATCTTCAGTATGTTCCTGTAAACACTTCGTATTTGGAACTCTGCCACTTAACACTAAGAAGTGAATTGGGTGATTCTCTAGCAATAACAAAAGGCTTAGCAGTGATTACATGTCATTTTCGACCCATTGTCAACGACAGCACAATCACCTAAAATGAACAATAAGAGAATTCCATTTGTCTGCCCCCATATTGATTGTTATGTTGGTGCTTTGAGTCCACGTCAAATAGGCAATGGATTGGACTACTACAAGGGCCGTACTACAATGTCTGGCTATGGTCTTGGTAGCTGGTTTGCTAGGCTATTTCGCTCTGCACTACCCCTTGCCAGAAAATATCTTGTACCTGCTGCATCAAATTTTGCTGTCTCCACACTACAGGACTGGGGGTCGGGCAAGAATTTCAAGGAGAGTGTTAAGGAAATTATTAGATCTTCAGCAAGAGCCGTTGGTGAGCAACTAAAATCTCGACAAAATGGGGAGGGATTGAAAAGGAAGCGTTCGGGTCATTCACTCATCAGTCTCCACCCAGGAAGGAAGCAAAGGACATCAACAAGGACTATGAGGAATAAAAAAAGGAAGACCAATAAGCAGAAGAAGAAGAAAAAGAAAAAGATTGTTAGATCAAAGAAGGATTTCTTCTCTTAAGATGACTTATCTCCCCCACAAGGAATCATATCCATCAATTAGTTCCTCATTGAATCTATTCAATGCTGAAAATGCTGATGTCAGTGTCAATTATGGCTACTATGAACAATTTCACCCCCAACAACCCCTCTCGGATAATATACACTTTCAAATATTTTCCAATGAAGACTATTTCATTGATTTGTCGTCAACATTTATTGATTTAAATGTTGTGGTGAAGAAAAAGTCAGATAATACAACTCCAAATGCCGGCGATGGTCTCTCCTATGAAAACTGTATTCTACACAACCTATTCAAACAAATTAATATATTTATTAATGGAACATTGGTGAGCACTAGCAATGATTTATCAAACTATGCAAGTTACATAGAATTTATGATGATGACGCCAAAGGCATACAAGGAGTTGAGAGGACAATCATTGGGCTATGAATATCGATCAGGTGTTGATACTGACGGTGAGTTTACTACTGCAGTGACCCAGGAGTATCATCTAGTTGGAAAATTAAATCATGAGATATTCTATATATCCCAATGGCTACCCCCCAATGTCAAGATTGACATAAAGCTACAGATGGCCCCATCGAATTTCATTTTGAGAAAAACACTTCCTGCAGCACCCGATGCAAATTTCATTATCACATCGGCAATTCCCCACGTCCGAAAACAACAGGTTATGAGCTCTGTTGCATTGGCAATGGAAAAGCTAAGAACCAATGGTAACAACATTAAACTTCTTGTTCCCCATACGATCACCAATCAACGTCACATTGCCACCGGCTCTCGTAGCTATAGCGATTATCATTTATCAATGGAGAAATCCCATCAAAATTGGCTTTGGCTTTTGTGAAGAGTGGCAGTGCCATTGAATCCTGGACTGAATCCCCCACGATTTTAATTTTTTTGGTCTATCTAGCCTTTTGTGCAAAGTGAATGGTATTCCACTGTACACTCTATCATTTGACAAAAAATCCTATAGAAATCTGTACGAGTTGACTATGCAATCCCTAGATCATGAATCTCAACTATTTGAAAATGAAATAACCGATTCAATGTTTTCAAAAAATCATGGGGTTATTGTTTTGGACTTGTCAGGGACTCAGGTTATGAGCATAGTACGAACAGGGAATTTACGTTTAGAGTGTACATTTGCCAATGCTCTGACTGAGAGTATCACGCTAATATAACTAAATCACACCCGACGGCAGTGTTCTAGACCTAGCACCATGAACACAAACTAAATAATCAACGTATTTAGTATGGATCCATACATGTCCCAGTACAAGTCCAATTGCATACCTTCGGACTTCATTGAAAAAATTCCAAGTGTTAACAATACCCTAATCATTGTTAATAGCAGTCCATCGACTTTGAAGACCGGTCATTGGCTATGCATCTTTTAAACAGCGAAAGAATATTGAATTTTTTGATCCTCTTGGCCTATCGTATAAATTCTACGCTCCATACATCAGCAACTTTATTGAAAGCAGGGGGAAAACCATTATTCAAAATCAACGAAGAGTACAGGATTTAACGACTAAGACATGTGGCTTTCATGCACTACTCTTTTTCATGTTCAGATGTCGTGGCTACACCTACAAGCAGTTTCTCAACATCTACGTTGACTTACCTCAATTGAACGACTTTCTAGTGGAGAATATATACCTACAAGTGTATTTAATATTGATTTTAGTGCCCTAAGAATAAAATGTTCTAAGGATGTATGTGAAATTGTTTATTAATGAAAATTTATATACATGATAAAACGACTTTTCTACTCTTTAGATTTCATCCACTACTAGGTATTTGTCGACAACAACTAGTGCAGGTAGATTATCTGAATTCACAGTGTACTGATCCTGATGTACTGCAATGTCAGGGTCACATTTTCTACAGTAGAGTGTGACTTCACCCTTGTCATATCTCTTTGTATAGTCAATGATACTATTCTCATTCATTCTATAGAATTCACATGTTTCAATTTGCTTATTTGAAGCAATTTCACAAACAGTGTCCTCAAGTGTCGAATCACATTCCGTCACAGCCAAAAAAAATCAGTGGGCTTATAATCATAACACCCACTGTCTTCACAACCATGACGTAGAAACCATATTCTTTTGTTGTTCCAAAAGTTGAATCGTTGACCCGGTTCCTCCTCCCAGAACAATCTAAAACCACGATGATACCAATCTCGTAGCAATAAACTAAAATCACGGTTAGGATTCTTTCCAATCATACCGGGATATGTATTCTCCCACTGATTACATTTATCATAATGACAATTGGAGCATAGGTGGCCTCTAGGATGAGAGTCACGCACCTCTTCAAGACAGGAATTACAACCTTTAATTTGTACAGCATATCCTCTATGCAATTTACACGGGTTGCATAATCTACACTTTTCACCATACTCATCAATCATTGTGCAATTCTCACATGATGATGACCAGCTGCCCAGTGTGTACATATATAACGGACATGTATGGAACATTTTGTCATGTGTTGACACTCTCACTACCACAATAAAACTGAGCTAGCAACAACAAAAATTGTCTGAGATAGAGAGAGAGAGGAGTAAATCATCCTTGAGCACCATCTTTCTCATGAAAAAAGTCCTAAATTTCAAAACTAATGTTTAAAAGCATATCCACAATATCATTTTGCCGTGTCGTGATCAAAATATCAATAAATTGTGTAAATGCATTTGGACCACGACGTAGAAGCTTCATACAATAGTCTAATGATGGAGAATCAGTTTTCATTATATCAACAAGCATTCCCCGAGAAAATATCTTCCTTTGAATAGACAACTCTAGAAAATCATCATCTAGAATCAAACGTTTTTCCATAAGAACTAGATTCCTCATGATTCGCTCTTTCTCGAATCTATCCATTTTTTAGAGTCCTAACTCTCTCACAACCAACTTTAGACTAACCAGAATTTCTTTTTGTATTCTAGAAAATATACGCTAGTCTACTATAGAAAGAAAAAATACCATTGATTTAGAAACATTTTTAATGAACATAATTACAATAATAATATTCACTAATGCATTTTGTTCTCATCAATATATTTCAATAGGACATCTAATGCTGACCGAAGTTTATTTATATGGAGAATATTCACTTTTCCAGCAAAACATAGTTGCTCCTCCTGCTTAAACTTGCTTAATGATATCACGTATCTAGCATACATACTATCCCATTCAAGGCATAGTCTACAGCCAGCGGTTATTTCCACAGCTACATTGGGTACTCGTATATCGTTGCTGCTGCTGCTGTCGGTTCCATCATTAATCTCCAATAATGTAAATGCACCACTCATTTTTTCTCCACTAATATCCTCTCAAATAAACTATTCTCTGTCTCTGAATTCAATTCTCTTACCAATATGAACTACAATGAAAATTACTCCTTATATTTGAATCCAATTACTAATCAAGTTACTGTATATGGAGTAACCACCGCTCTCTCTGATTGACCCCCAAAATGGGTGTTACCTCAGAAACCCGTTTGGTAAGGGCATGTACCGTTCGTAGTAATAGGTGACTGACCCTGGTAAGTCATATTACGCAATCACTCGTGAAAGTAATTGATGCCTTACTACTAACATCAAAACTTAAAAGGAAACGAAATTATTACGTATACGATTGGGTTCGTCCCCTAGTCAAAACCTCTGATAGTCTTCGATTGGTGGACCGACTTTCAATGGATTTTTTGCCCATCTTTTCGCCATCTCTTGCATATTCATTATTCTGAGTAGTTTAGTATATTCCCGGGTCTTATTCATTCTCTTTATCGCATATATCATGGTAATGATGCATTCATGACAAAGAGTGTAAATCGGGGCATAACTGTTTGAAAACGGGCCGTAGCATCGGGACTTAGCATTGATTATGGAAATTTTCAGTGCTTTGCGTAAATGGTTGCACTCTTTCAAAGCGATTCAAGTCGCTTCTTGAGATGTTCAATTTCAGCAATAAGTGCTTCCTTAGTATGATGGTCATTATCGCTGCCTCTGTTCAATTCCTCTTCTTTTCAACTTCCATTCCTTATCCCTTTTTATGAAATTTAAAATTTTTTCATAATTGATTGATTATGATAGAAAATGGACTAGGAAATTTTCTATTTCTTCTCCTAAATCTTTGTGCTCTTTCAAAACGATATCAAAGCGTCTTACGACATGTCGAATTTCATCTTGAAGGCCTTCCTTATTAACTGTGAATGTACTTGTATTCTTTTGGTCATTGATGCTGTCTCCGTTCATCTGTTCTCCTTTTCCTCTATTTAAGTATGGCCTTCCTCGGCTATTCCTAAAGTCTAGCCTTGTACTGTTCATACTGAATCCTGATCCCCCTCGACCTCTAGTCTCTTTGTCGCCAACACTGTCTTTGTTCATCTGTTCACCTTTTTGGCTATTAGAATATGGCTGTGCTCTGTCAAAGATAGAATCTAGCTTTTTGCTTCCTCTATGAAACACTGACCTTTCTCGGCCTCTAATCTCTTTATCACTAAGCCAGTCTCCGTTCATGCGTTCAACTTCTCCTCTATATACATATCGTCTGTCTCTATCATTGTTAAAGTCTGGCCTTATACTGTCTCTGCTAAACCTTGACCTTTCTCGACCTCTAGTCTCTTTGTCGCTAACACTGCTTCTGTTCATCCGTTCACCATCTCCGCTATTAAAATATGACCTTGCTCTATCATTTTTAAAGTCTAGTCTTTCTCTACCTCTGTTAAGCCTTGACCCTCCTCGGCCTCTAGTCTCTTTATCGCTAAGCCTGCCTCTGTTCATACGTTCTCCTTTTCCTCTATTTAAATATGAGCTTTCTCTGTCATTGTTAAAGTCCGGCCTTATGCTGCCTCTGCTAAACCTTGACCCTTCTTGACCTCTGGTCTCTTTGTCACTAACACTGCTTTGTTCATCCGTTCACCATCTCGGCTATTAAAATATGACGTTCCTCTATTGATTTTAAAGTCTAATCTTTCTCTATCCCTGTTAAGCCTTGACCCTCCTCGCCCACTGGTCTCTTTGTCGCTAACATTGCTTCTGTTCATACGTCTTCCGTCTGGCATTCCTTGGCCTCTAGTTTCTTTATCGCTAAGCCTGCCTCCGTTCATACGTTCTCCTTTTTCTCTATTTAAATATGAGCTTTCTCTCACATTGTTAAAGTCTGGTCTTATGCTGCTTCTGTTAAACCTTGACCATCTTTGACCTCTAGTTCTTTCGTCGCTAACACTGTTTCTGTTTATCCGTTCTCCTTCTTCACCATTGAAATATCGCCTTGCTCTGTCAATGTTAAAGTCGAGCCTTTTGCTGCCCTTGCTAAGGCCTGACCTTCTTTCAGTCTTATTGTCGCTAACGCTGCTTCTGTTCATCCGTTCTATTCTCCGATATTAAAATATGGCTTTCCTCTAACAGAGTTAAAATCTAGCATGTCACTGCCTCTGGTAAAACTGATCTTAGTTGACCTCTAATATCTTTGTCGCTAATCTTGCCTCTGTTCATCCGTTGTCTGTTTTTTCTGCATTAAAATATGGCCTTAATCTGACATGATTAAAGTCTAGTCCTTCACTAACTCTCCTAGAACCAGACTCTTTGTGACTAATTTCAGGCGGGGAGTTATCTGGGATGTTGAATTCTTTCTCTTCTTCTATATCTGGTTTAACATCAGTTCTTTGTGTTGTTGGAACTGATACCTCTGGTGCAGCAACAGATGTTTCAGGTACTTGAATGGGGTCAACGACAACAATAGGCATAGGTAGATCAGCAATGGGATCGACGTGTATTGCCAGATTATCCAGAATTTTGGAGTGTAATACTTGGTGAAAAGATGCTTCAGCCAGTTGAATGGTTTCTTCCTTTTCTTCATTAGCACATGTAACTGAAGCCCCAATGGCAAGATTCGTAGTTATCATGTTGAATACTTTTTTTCAAGTTATTGATTTTGCATGGGGAATCACAATTTATATATTAAAAATGACGTCATGTTAGTTGCCCAGCTATGACGTTTATATAAGAAATGATGTTACTCTTTATGCGCGACTATGATGTTTATACAATTTTAATGGATTTATAACTAAGATGATGTCATACTGAAAATACTGCCATGATGTATGCAAAAGCTTAATTTTCATTTCTTCTCTGCAGTGATTGAGCTCTTTTAAAGCGACTCTAAGTCACTTTTGTAGGTACTCAATTTCAGCAAAAATGGCTTCCTTAGTATCTGTAAAACCACTTATATTCTCTTGGTCATTAGCACTTCCTTCGTTCATCCGTTCTCCTTTCCCTGTATTGAAATTTGTCTAACCATTATACCATTAACCATTTCAAAGTGATTAACCAAATAACCATTTCAAAGTGATTGTCCAATGAAAAATTCTTAATGTTCATGAAAACTCAAAGCTCGCCAATACAAGCAATAACAATCTTGACAGAGAATGGTGAAGTTTTAAATGTCATAATGTCAATGCCATAGTGTCGTCAAACATTGTAAATGTTAATGCCCTAATGTCATGAATGTCATCTAATATACCAAGGACTAATTTTATATAAAACACAAGGTGTTTTTCATATTAGCACGATTTTTTGGTGTTGATTCGATGTTTTATTATAATAACAGAAAATTTTTCTAACCTCTTCGAGATTTTTCAATTTTTCTAAGAGGTCCTCAGTAACATGATCAGTGATCCTTGCTGTCCTCAGCTCCTGGAGTTGGAGGCACAACCGATCAGCATCTTAAATTTTTTTTTTTCAGAGCTTGAATCTTTAATCGAAAACCTTAAATTTTCTGTTTCTATAATAGTTCTTATTTTCCTTTTTTAAATTTAATTTCTAGAAACTTAATTTCTCATTCAGATGCTTCTAGTGATCGGATAAGTGGAGGATTTCTGGCAAACTCACTTCATATCAAATCTTGGCTTGGGCACAGGAACTCTCGATTCCACGTGTTTTACAATGTCTTTTATGCTCTGCTGCCACGCAAGTAGGCTTCTTATTTGTTTAAGCTGTTGTCTGTTTTGATTGAAACAGACAACAATAGGCGACGAGAAGGTAGAAAGAAAGAATCTTCATTCTTTGTTAATTAAAAAGATCACAACAAAAAACAACTCACTGAAAATTAAAAATTAAAAAACTGAAACGCTTGACAATAAAATCTTGTAGCCTAAGAGCTTGGAATTTTCAAAAACAATATAAAAGAAAACGGCGTTAAAAATATCACCACTCAAAGTACTGTCATACTGACTGATATAAGACGGGATTAAGACAATTCCCAATTTCCAGTCTTGACTACAGCCTACTCAATGTATGCCTAAACCATGAAAGTAAGAGAATTATTTATAAATATGTTAATATGTTTTAGGGAAATAGACACCAATTCCTGTCCAGAGACTCAAGATAGCACTCACAGGGGCTTGTCACATCAACATGACGACTTTCCGATATCGCTATCAAAGTCCCCCGAAAGTAGTTATGAGGCCTGAGCGATCCTGGCCATCAGTTCATGTATCAATAAGCAAACACCCTGTTAATGCTTACCATTCGGATAATATTGAGTGAAAGATTAATGCCAAAAAGTTGAAGAAACGACTGAGGTCAAGGAGCAACAAAAGGTTGAGTCTGGGAAATTGAAACCCGTGAAAGACAATGTCGAAAACAAAGAAGAAAGAGTCAAGTTGAAAGTAGAATATTGAGTTTTGAAAGTTCAAAATCAGCCTTTGAATCTGTAACTAATAGAAAATGAAATCTAGTCAGTAGAACATCTACTGACACGCCAATGCCTTTGAATTGAAGTCGTTATCTCAGGTTCGTCAACTCATGTTCGATCCAGTCCAGGTTAATAATAAGGATGTGCAGCCAAAAATGCACCTACTGCCATAAGAAGAGATCTTTTTAAATTTTATAAGAAGTTTTGGTTAAAACAATGGTTTTAAAAATGTACGATTGTTCGTTTTTTCTTAAAAAAAATGCAGAATTTTCCAATAAATTTCTAATATCCTGTTCTATTAAAAAAAAGGATTAACTTGAATTTTACTTTGTGAGAACATGTAACTTCCACAAATTTTTTCATAGGAAGAAATCAATATTGATTCTTTTCTTCCAAAAGTTTTACGAACCAAAAATTTCTTTCGAGAAATTTAAATTAGATTTTGTGTTTCCTCAAAAATTGACATACAAATATTATCTGAAATTCTAATAGAGAATTAAGGCGTGTTTTTTTTTTTTATAGTCTATGTCCCCTAGTTAAGATTTGCCTTTCGAATGACCTTTCGAATTATATTTTGCTAAACAAAACAAAAAGGAGATTTCAAAAGTTACTATTGGAAATAATGTTGCATGTCCGAAAACTGGGTGTATGTTAGAAATTGCACTTTTTCATTTTATTTTAAATCGTTTTAACAATTATTATTTATATCATATCAAAATTTACTGATTTAGAAAAAAGTCACCAAATATTATAATAGAAGTATAATATTCTACTTCATTATAAGATTTCTTTACAATAATTGGGAAATGTAATTCCCTTTTACAGCCTAATCAGTAGTATAGTCCAAATTTGATATTCCAGGTGAAGAGATACTACATGTTAAATCCTCTTTTCATGTTGATAGGAAGAACTACTCACGAGAATTCGGCATTAGAAACTACACCTTTGACAGTTTCTAAAACCCTTTCCATAAAGAAAAGAGATCTGCTGACTTTACCAAAAATTCCTAACTCAGATTTTGTTGTCAGTCATTTCCGTTTGTGATTTTATATGAAGATTTTTGTCACATGTGTCCTGGCTACATATCTAGGTAAGCTTATTTTTGGTTCTTCTTTACCCCATAAATTTTTTCCATTCCTTTTCCTTTAGCTATTTGAATATATTCATCCAATTTAATAATTTTGCATGATAAATGCCATAAAGCTTCTCTTCCAGCTTTTTCCCGGTTATCATATATCTGTTTTCAGAAAGTATTTATATAATTTATAAACAACCAGGCACTATCCGTTGAATCTGCCCTTTGGAACATCTAAATATCAGCTACACAGTAATTACCTTAAATATCGTATTACTTCTTAGTTTTAAGGCGCAGGTTGGCGAATCAGCAAATTCAATTGAACTGAGAAATTAAGCATTTTTTTAGTGTCCCCATCTTGGCTGACTTTGACCCACAGACAAAGAAGATTATCAACACTTTATAATTGTATAATTCCTGTTATAATTCCAAAAAACCTGTATAAGAGCTGTATAATTCTATTATCTGTATATATTAAGACTTTTTAGTGCTATTTAGTTTCAGATGTCCGAGAACTTAGTTTGAAGCTCCCAGTAAAGCCTAAGGTGGAAATCAGTCAGAAAAAAAGAAATACACTTCTCTTCAAATATAAGAATTCCTGTTGTCGCAATGGTTCCCGATTTCACTGATTTTATGGGTAAAAACCTTTGCCCAAAAAAAAACAAACAAAAATAAACAAACAAATAAGTGGAATCTGTTCGAGAATGCACGAATTTTTGCTACACATTGACACGGTTATAAGAGCTTTTTTCCCCTTAGTATTTTCAAATTTGGAGGATTTGGCTAAGTCAGTCTTTTTTGCCTTTTAACAACCCTAGTTAGGACATCAACATGAATGCAGACAAGATAAAGATTTAAAAGGAAACAGTTCAAGGCGTAAACTAAAGAATGATAATCATCAGATTCTGTTTGACATATTCCATCCACCATCACTGGTTGCTTTGAGGTGAAGGTTAGTGGTGCTGGGATCACTTCAGCTGTTTCTTCTTGTGTGGGCAAAAGAAGTATTTTGGTTCTATTATTTTGGAAAAGGCTTTAATATGGTCTTTATTCAGTGCCAAAATGACTAGTGATCAAGTTAAAGTTGTGCTATTTACAACCTCTATTTGGTTTTCATCCTCAGTTTAGGAGGCACTTCTACTTTATTATCCATATTTCCAGATTTCTCTATAACAGCTTAAAGATCTACTGTTTTTCAATTATCCTTTTCAGGTTTAAGCAATTCAGGTGTCTCACAAGGTTCGGATTGCTTTTTACAGTTTTTTTGTTTTTGTCGTGGTATACCTTGTCACAGTAACATTCTCTTGATTTTTCAAAGTTCATTTTGGATTTTTACATTCTCTTGATTTTTCAAAGTTCATTTTGAATTTTTTTTATTGAAATGCAAGAGTTGGAATATTTAGTAGTGTCTTGTTGTGCTTTACCTTGTCACTGTTGCATTCTCTTGATTTTTCAAAGTTCATTTTGGATTTCTTTCGTTGAAATGCAAGAGTTGGAATATTTCAGTAGTGTTTTGTTGTGCTTTAAATTTTCACAGTTACATTCTCTTGATTTTTCAAAGTTGATTTTGAATTTCTTTCGTGAAATGCAAGAGTTGGAATATTTCAGTGGTGTTTTGGCATGGTTTACCATATCACTGTTACATGCTCTTTATTTTTCAAAATTCATTTTGAATTTCGTTCGTGAAATGCAAGAGTTGGAATATTTCAGTAGTGTTTTATCGTGGTTTACCTTTTCACAATTACATTCTCTTGATTTTTCAAAGTTCATTTTGGATTTCTTTCCTAGAAATGCAAGAGTTGGAATATTTCAGAAGTGTTTTGTCGTGGTTTACTTTGTCACAGTTATATTCTCATGATTTTTCAAAGTTCATTTTTGGATTTCTATTGTTGAAATGCAAAAGTTGGAATATTTCAGTAATGTTTTGTTATTATTTACCTCTTCACAGTTACATTCTCTTGATTTTTCAAAGTTCATTTTGAATTTCTTTCATTGAAATGCAAGAGTTAGATTATTTCAGTTGTGTTTTTGTCGTGGTTTTGTCACAATTACATTCTCTTAATTTTTCAAAGTTCATTTTGAATTTGTTTCGTTGAAATGCAAGAGTTGGAATATTTCAGTTGTGTTTTGTC